>JAMXBB010000011.1:46399626-46725804 GCA_024138015.1 Lumnitzera littorea
CTCGAATCGATGATTGCACGTAAGTCAATAATCGATTTAAGTAAATAGTACGATTTAGCATACTAGATTAGTTATTCCCAAACTTATTACTTTCCATATTTCCCTAATGTTAGGTGATCTTGAGATCGAGACCGACTTACTCTTAGACTAATATAATCCCTAACATCATTTATGACCAAGTGAGTACTCTCGATGACTCTATACTTATTTTGTGCTTGTAGTTAATGCACATGAATTAAAGATTAATAACTTGATGCATGGGGTTCGAGTTATGCATGTGATTGCTATTGATTGATTACTGTGCAAAATACTGTTAAATGTGATTATGTAATTAGTTGTTGCATTATTTAGATGATTTATTGATAATGCTTGACCATCTCATAAATTTACTTAATCATATTCAATCAAGCAAAAAATTAAACAGATCATGCATAGATCACGAGCATTGCATATAATGTTCCGACCGTCACCTCACGCGGTTGGTAATGAGGGGCCTTGGAGGGATGGATTCCAACATGATTTGATTAGTACAGTGCAGGAGCATTGGTACAACAAGACCCTACCCTTAGCTTGCGGGTTTTATTGGTGCCGGAGATACTAACTGTGGGTGGCTAGGGATCACGTCTAAAGACTACCGTTGTAGGGTATGAGCGTGGAATACGTGAGCCCATTCACCACTAGACCTGGTTATTTATATACTATTGACTGATGGAAGTAGAAACCTATTCTATGAAACAGGGAATTCCTATATAATGATATGAGGGTAAAAACCTAGGTGCTAGAGCTCGGTTGTGATTGGTGCCGATGTATCTCCAACCCTTACTTTAGAGGGCGTTAAATTCCGATGTTATATGCAGTACCGGTCAACTGCATATATATTGTTTGGCATGCTGCTTTTCCATGCATTTATATGTTTGTTAATAAACTGTTTGATAACTTGTTTGTTGGTATAGTACGAGGGTTAACTCATTAAGCTCCTGTAGCTTACTCCCCAATAGTTTTCTTTTGCAGGTTGCTAGATGATTGGGCATGGGTTAAGAATTGAGGGTTGAGTGCCAACGTCGAGATGCATAGAAGTTAGACTTTGAGAACAGACTATATGGTTCATTTGTATATAGTTGTTAATATTATATTTAAATTTTGTGACTTTAGTAAGTTTGAGTTTTAGAACTTTACTATCCAATCTTATTATTTGGTAGGGGATACCGATTCTCTGCAGTTCTGTTGGATTGTGGCTTATTGGATATCCATTGTTACATATATGTGATCGTAAGATAAGTAAGTTAAATAAATAAAAACTTTAGTGGTTAATTATTTAGAATCTTACAATCTCTGACTTGCAAGATGATTTTCAAATTAATCATGGGTGTACATATGATGTGAAAATTTTAGGCAATCCTACTAGGCCCCCATTAGGATCATGACAGATTCTATACATAAAAATATGTAGAAATAAATTTTTCTATAATTTTTTGGGCACTAAGTATATTTTTAATAATTTACTCAAAATTGGGCTAGAATAGGACCTCACTAGAATAATTGGCTCCGACCACCAAAAACCTGTCCTACCTTGTTAGTAGCAATGGGAGGTGGTTGTTGCCCCTTGTAGTGGTAGCCTTTGGTTCTAGTAACTCCCTAGCCACCCATACACTTTGAAGCTTAGATTGCACCTGACTTTTGTATTTTCTTTAGAGTTTTCTTCTTCTATCTTTTAAATCCAACTATATTTTTCTACAATCCTTGTTTACATGTATAAACTTTAAGAGAATTTTTCTTTTTCTCTCTCCCAAATTCTAAGGCAAAATTTCTACACAACTTCAAAACTTCATAACTTCTTCGTTTGAACTCGGAATTGAGTGAAACTTGATTCCTTTTCTTCATTTTCGAGCCTAGAACGCGTTCAAACCTTGAAATCAAAATTTTACTCAATTAAGTATCAATTTCTTTAAAGAAAACAAAAAATGTAAGGAAAATACTATTAAATCACCATGTGAAATATGTTTAAAATCAGAGTTATCAGTATTTTTTACTAAAACCCAAATCCTTTTGAATGTTGCCTTTCATAAAACACGAAGGTGAACTAGTATTGACATGTATTTATCGATCGGTAGACCTTCACACCAATCGATCGGTTACCTAAAAATATATATAGTCGCATTTGTAGCTAGAAATGCAAGTTGCAATTAGGATTTTAGCTTTGTTAGGTTTAGTTTTGTGAGCTCATTGTCTATTTTTGTGTTTTAGTGACTTGTTTATGATATTTAGTGAACATTTTTATGATTTTGACACACATTTATATTCATTTATTGTGTATTTACTATGTTCTCTTCATTTAATCTCTTGTTCTTGAGTAGATACCATATTCCTTTGTTCATCTATGGGGTTTGTGGCTATTTTTTTTTTTATCATTTATTATTGTTATCGTTCCTAGTAGGGATGGCTAATTAGTTTTTAGTGGGTTTGCGATAATGTAGATGTTATAGATTATGTAACCTTGTAGTTATGGTATGGGTATTTGTATTTATATGGGATTTTAATTATTGGTATTTCATTGAACTTTTTGAGGTACTTTTAATGAAATTTTCAATAGGTTTCTTTATGATTATAAGACCAAGAGGAGACTAATCCTAGGAAGTGCCTTCGAGAGTTAATGGGTTTGCACAATTATGAGACTAAGGAGAGATTAGTTATGTAATTCCCTAATTGAGTCATTGAGTTGGTGGAATATTGATAATGGGTTCTTACACTTATGAGACTAAGAGGAGATTAGGTGTTCCCTAGTGAATTCATGTTACATTATACAATTTTAGTGGATTAGATAGGTTATGATACCGAAAGGAGATTAACCCCCCAGTCTTTAGAACTAAACCACCTTATTTGTGATATGAATTGAGGGTTTAGTAAATCGTATAAGGAAATGAGACAAAGAAATGATTTTTCACCACATAGTTTAGTGAGATGCCTTACCCGAGATCTAGCTCATGTGAATTCTATGAAAGCCGAGTGACAAACCATACCTAATATCTTCACAGCATACCCTAACCATTACTTTGAACACATGTCACATACCTACATCTATATCATTAATGTTAATTGTTGCTTTTTGCTTGTATTTTAATTTCAATTTCAATTCAAACTCTCTTTTCCATTCACATAGATTAGAGTAGTAGATTAGGATTTGGTACTTAAGAAAATCCCTTTTTCCTTATGAAATTCAACCTAGTAAACACTCACCAATATTATTACTACAAACAACCTAATACATTGGTTGGTTAAGATGACATTGTTTAAAACTCTCTATTTATAAATTGTCCTTAAATATATCATTTTTATCAGTATCTCATGTCATCATCAACTTTTAGCGATGTTACCAAGGAAAAGGAAATTGTGTTAATATCAAATAAGCCAAGGACTCTAAGACTAGGCCTTAGTGTAGTTATATCATAGTTCATAGCTTAGTAATTCAGTTATTAAAGTTTTCATCTTTATCTATATTCTTGTTCAATTGAGTTAATTTAGCTAGTTTGCTATTGATTTGAGCTGATTCATGGATAAAGTTTGAACCTTTACTATTGAGATTTGTCGAAAAGTGTTAAAGTTATCCTTAGCTAATTTATGTCAAGCTAGGAAGAGTGTTGTTTACATTCTTTCATTTAAACTTAAACCTACGTTAATTCAGATGGTATAACTCAATCAATTGGTTAGAACATCATCTGAGGACCCTTACGAACACCTTCAAAATTTTTTACAATTGTGTGCCACAATGAAAACTAGTGAGGTGTCCACTAATGTAATTTGCTTGAGATTATTTCCATTTTTATTAAGGAATAAGGCTAAAAGTTGGTTTAATTTCTAGCTACCCAATTCCGTGGCTACACGAGATGACCTAATCCGAAATTTTTTGTCGTATTTTTTCTTACTTGGTAAAATAATGAAAATGAGGAATGATATTACCATGTTTAGACAATTGGAGGGGGAGTCATTATTTGAGAGTTGGGAAAGATTTAGGGAGCTCTTTAGGAAGTGCCCCCATCACTATTTATCCTTGTGGAGTATTGTCAATACGTTCTATAATGGTCTTGGGAGTTAGTTAAGGATTATGGTTGATGCTACCAATGGAGGAACCATAATGAACAAAAGTACTAAAGATGCATATGACATGTTTGAATAAATGGCTTCACAATGCTTATGGTGGTATTCTGAGAGAGCTCAACCAAGAAGGGAAGTGAGTATAACCGAAGAGGTGGAAATAAGTAGACTAAGAGCACAAGTTACCTTGCTTACTACTCAACTCTCTCTAGTAGAAAAAACCAAATAAGATAATACCCCTAATAGAAGTAAGCAAACTTATGATATTATTGTTGTGTTTCTTGGAGAGTAAGGCATTTGAGTTCTATTGCTAAATTAGAAACCCCTTTACCCCATCAAGAGATAGTTAAGAGGAACAAGTTAATGTATTGGAGAATTTCAATCAAAGACAAAGAAACTATAACCTTTGCTCAAACACTTATAACCCAGGTTAGAGGATTCAATAGAGGTTTCTAATGACCTAAGATACAAGCTCGCTAGCCTTAGTCTCAATCTCTAACTCTACTGCCTAAGGTCCAAAGGAAGAATCCTTAGGGCATTCATTGAGGAATTTGATTCACAAATGTGTTTGAGAATGAATGCTCAAGAGGCTACCTTACAAGAGATGCATAGATGAATGATTCAAACCATATGAATAAACCCATGAGACAACTACTGAGCAATACAAGAAAAACTCAAAAGACTAGGTTAGAACATCAAGTGGAAATGGTAAGGATGCTAGTGTAGGAGAAAAGGAGTTTTGTTTTAGTAGAAAACAAGTATTTAGAGGTGACTATTGGAGACTAGAAGACCTTGTTGAGGAATAAGTTGAACTTAGTGGTGAAGGAATATTTATAGAGGATGAGTTCATGGCTTTGATTGAAAGGAATCCTAATGATGAAATTGAGGAGAATTCAAAGGAAGAGGTAATTGAAGACGAAGCACCTAGTGATGATGATGTGTACAATTTGGAGACAAATAAAATGAGGGAAGTTAGTGAGGAAGAGGATCCAAGTGAAGATGATCTTAGCGAATGTGAAGACATAGAAATTGATGAATTTAAGGAAAAGAATCCTAAGAAGTTTGAACCTAAATAGGAGGAAGAAGTGAGCTTATAAGAGAAACTTAATATAGATAAGTTCAAGATTGGGAACATGGTACTTAAGGAGAAGGGTGCTAATAGTTTCCAATTTCCTTACAAAGTGGAGATCAAGGGAGATTTACTGTACCATATACCATATTAGATAAGTTTTTCTCGAGAGTGCTTTTGGATACTAAAGCATTAGATTATTATACATTAGTGAAAACTACACTGGAATTAGGATGGGGAATTTCATGAAGACCAGCCCATATTTCATCTGAACCATCAACAAAGGTTAGACCACACCTTTAGCAGAATTCCACTACATACCCATTAGTGTTAGACCATGTGACTTCTCAGTTGATTTTATAGTAATGCATATGAAAGATGAGGATCAATTCTTAGTTTTTGGAAAATCGTTCTTAGCTACCTCAAGAGCTATAGTGGACATGAAAGAGAGGGTGATTATCCTAGAAAGCAAAGAAAGGAAAGTGATGCTCTAAGCCATGGCATAACTTCCATAGTTGAAGGAAGGAGAAAGAGAGTTAGACCAACAAAAATAATTTGAGAAGGGCAATCATACAAGGAAGAGGAGGATTTATGAGAAAGGAGAGTCGAGTATGAGTTGGGAAGCTAAAGGATTTGAGCACATGGTGGGAGTTAATCGAACCTACCATCTTCTTTTATCTTTTTATTTAGTTTATGTCTGAGTCATTTTAACTTCAAAATCATTTTGTTTACATCTCTTTTATGTTATATAGGCACATGTAAGTAAATAAAGAAAGTGTTGAATCCATCAATCTTAATACATTGTCAACTAATCCAAAATGAGAATTGAAAGTTCAGATCACATCGAGAAAACTAAGGGAATCTTGTTCTAACTTTCTCTTTCTACTTCCCGTCGCATATGTATCGAATTGTAATATATATACATCTAAATTAAAGTTGGGGGTAGGAAAGCTAGGCATAAGCATTGAAGTTGTGTGATTCTGAATGGGTTTAGATGATTTAATTAAATTAATCCTTCTGTACACTTATAAGATAGTTTCTTTTTAAAAAGTTGGTTCCATTTTCCTTTATGCTTTGTGCCTTAATCTTTTAGTATGTTATCATCAATAAAGTTTACATAAATGAAAGATAGAAGAAGTGATTAGGGGCTCATTTTGAAAGAAGTCCCTTTTGAATGAGTCATGAACATTTTTCAAATGTTTTTAATCAACTCATGGTAACTTTGTTTTATCCAGTTATGCCTAATTTAGGTGTAGTTTAAAGTTAAGGAAATGTTTTGATTGGGTGTTCATTTTTAATGCTTTTCAGAAGTTAACGTGTATATATGCACCATTATTTTGAGGAATCGAGTGGTTTGTTAAGGTTATGTGAATTGAAGTGGGTATTAGATTTTACCTTAACGTTCCTTGACCAATGCAAAATGAATGCTAAAAAGGAAAGGAAAAGTTGAAAAAAAAAATGATGAGGATCAAGAAAAGTCATTACATATCAAAAGTATGATCCCATCATAGAAGACAATGTAGTCGAGAAAAAGAAAGAAAGAAAATGAAGGAAATAGAAAAAGTAATAAATCTAAAAAGAGAATAATGGGCAAAGTATGAAAGTTGTTCAAAAAGTTAGGGAGGTTGTTGGTCCCATATAAGATATTGAAAGGGGAGGAGGATGAGTAGATATTTTTAAATTTTTGAAAACTTTTTCAATATAAAAAAAAATTACCCCTCTTAACTACTTAAAATGATGAATAGTGGTATTTAATAATTCAACACATAACAATTAATAAAAAAAATTATAAGAGTAAGGAAGGAGAATATCAAGCTAAGGATTTATAGAGTTTTGGCCTTCTGCTTACTACTCTCTTCCAACTCTACTGCTAGGGACCTAGTCTACTTCACTGATGCCATTCCACTTGATCCATTATAATAAAATCATGAGAAGTTTACAATAACTTGCCACACATGGGCTTTCACAACATCCTACTTTGCCTATCTAACTTCTCTACATTCTAAGCTAAGTACAAATCTATAGAGTACAATTGAACTTCTCTCAATAGTCAAACAACAAATAAGATTTAAAAATTACAAGTGAGAACAAAAATATAAATCTCAATTAATTTTTCTTTAAAGAGAAATAACAATTATTGAATAACTCGCTTTAGTGCAACTATTTGAAGAAGTATCTTAAGAACTTTCTATGACTTTTTAGAAGGTAAAATTTGATCATAAATTTTTTTTTATAACAAAAACTTTTTCTCCGAGAAGTAAATGACATTTTGAATCCTTTCTCTTTTTATACCCAAATCTTTCAACAGCTATTTTGATGAAGATTACCTTCACTTTCATGTTTATCCAACAATTATTCATTAAATATAATCCTTAGATATTATGAGAAGATTTTGGTATTTTGAAATTCAAAACAGCTCCTCTTATCTTGTTTCGATCAGATACACTTTGATCCGCAACCACCAAATAAGCTTTAGTTTTGAATTTGATGAAATGATATGCTTTATCAGCAATTTCCAAATAAACCTCATATTTAAAAATTTGAAACTCCATAAAATTTGAATCAACTTTATCCTTATCCATACTCATGTATATCTTGATTTATCAAAAATATATTCACTCAAAAAATAATCCCCATGGATCTTAGTTCCATCTTAAGTGAAATGAGATTAAGTGTATTTCCCTAATATACCCAATCTAGTAGAGCTTGTTTAATTTGAATATGATATGAGTTAAATTCAACATCATATATTTCTAGACAACTTTCTAAATAACCTTCTTAAGAGTATTAATCTTATTTTTTTTAAGTTTCTGAAATGCTATACCGCTTCTACTTATAAAGCTTCTAAAACACTTTTTGAAGAATTTCAGACTATTCTCTTTTTCAAACAAATCATACCTTTTGAATAAGTTTCTAAAGACAACTTATTTTTGCAATTTTAAACTTTTTGAGAACTCTTCTAAATACTTGCATTCTTAATGATTCATTAGCATTTGTCCATTTTTATTATCATCAAAATATATGAGAGATATCTAACAAAGGCGAAGTAAGATACAATTCAGTGATCACTCTCTGTTTACATGGCATCAGCATACTTTATAGACTAATAAGGGAGAAGCATATATGTAGGCCAATAGTAAACATCTAGATCTTTTACTTAGTATGAAATGTTCGACTTGACTCCAAATTTCATAAGCTTAATCTAAATGAGAAGTTAACTTTTCTAGGCATTGATTCTTGGGTTAATTACACAGATTTTGATTTATGAACATTTTGATTTAGCATAAGTGAAACAACTTCAATATCACTTCTATGGGTTTTGCATCATATTGAGTACATACAAACTTTAAGCTTTTAGTGACATAACATATTCTCGATTATTTGTGAGCATTAAGGAAGCCTATGCTTGTCCCATCATTTTCTAAAAAATTTGATCCTTCCTACTTGTTTAAGGGCAAGCAAGGTTCTAAAGTTGAAGGTAGTGATCGCTACTTAAAATGCACAATTTTTTCCAACTTTAAAACTTGCATTTAAGCATAAAATTAGCAAAAACTTGTTAATTTTTCTATGAAATTAGAGTTTATGCATCAAATGGACCAACATATGTAAAATTATCAAAAACGGATGAAAAAGAATTAATTTTAAATGAATTTGATTGATTTTATATCCTACTATAAGTGTATGGGAGATACTATGGTCTTGGTAGCTCCCATTATTTGATCAAGGATGCTTAATTCAAGGGAGCTAGTGAATTTGGCCTACTGATCGATCGGTAGGCTTGCTATTGACCAATCGGTATGCTATGAAGCATAAAGGATACAGTATCTCCTTAAGGCGATCAATCGAAGGAGAACATAATGAACAAAGGTGGATGTATGCATGCTGATTGATTGATACCATAAGCACCAATTGATTAATAGAAGAAATTAGGGTTAAGGTTTTTTGACTAAAACCCTAAGCCCCTAAACATTGCATTTCATAAAACATAGAGGTGACCTAATGTAGACATTTATCTACTAATTGATTGGTAGACCATCGCACCAATCGATTGATAACCTAAAAATAAATAATAACATTTTGCAATAAAAAATGTAAGTTTCAATTAGGATTTTAGTATTGTTAGGTTTAGTTTTACGAGCTTATCGTTTGTTTCCATGTTTTAGTGACTTGTTTATGATATTTGGTGAACGTTTTCATGATTTTGATTTACATTTACGTTTGTTTATTAAGTATTTAGTATGTTCTCTTCATTTAATCTCTTATTGTTAAGTAGATACCATATTCCGTTGTTCATCTATGAAGTTTGCTAATATTTTTCATATGGGTGGCTAATTAGTTTTTAGTAGGTTTATGATAATGTAGATGTTGTAGATTGCATAACTTTCTAGTTATGATACGGGTCTGTGTATTTATATGGGATTTTGATGATTGGTATTTAATTTAAACTCTTTGAGATTCTTTTAATGAAATTTTTAATGGGTTTCCTTGTGATTATGAGACTAGGAGGAGATTAGTCTTAAGAAGTCCATCAAGAGTTAATAAGTTTGCGCAATTATGACACCAAAAAGAAAATTAGTTGTGTAATTCCCTAATTAAGTCATTGAGGTGGTGAAATATTGATAATAAGTTCTTACACTTATGAGACCAAGAGGTGATTAGGTGTTCCCTATTGAATTCACATTACATTATGCGATTCTAGTGGATTAAGATAGGTTATGAGATAGAAAAGAGACTAACCCCTTAATCTCTAAAACTAAAACACTTAATTCTTGATAGAAAATGAGGGTTTAGTTGATCGTATAGGGAAAAGAGACCAGGAGGTGATTTTCCTCTACATATTTGAGTGAAATACTCTACTTGGGATTTAGCTCAAGTGAATTTGATCACAACCCAATTAGAAACTATACCCAATATCTTAACGACATACCTTCACCATTACTTTAGAAGCATGTTGTAAGCCTCATCTTTATCATTTGAGTCTGTTGTTGCTTTTCACTTGTATTTTAATTTCAATTTCAATCCTAAACTTTCTTTTCAATTTGCCTATATTAGAATTGCAAGTTAGGATTTGACACTTAATTAATCCCTTTCCCCTGTAGAATTCAACTTGGTAAATACTCACTAATATTATTATTGCAGACAACCCGACACACAAGTTGAGTAAAACAACACTTCTTTAAAAATTTCTATTTATAAAGTATCTTTAAATATATCATTTTTAATAGTATGTCGTGTCATCATTTGTTACACTATACATGGCCTCAATACAATCCTATCTTCCACTTAGGAGACTTATATGAAGAAATATCAAGTCAAAATTTCAAAGTCTAAACATTTAATAGTGGATAACATAAGGCTTGGGGATACAAAGTATTCCCTTAAATCAAGTCATACAAGCCTTAACTAAACAATCAATAGCCTAAGCTACTACAAATCCTCAAAAGATAAAATAGATAATCAAGAGTCCAAATATATAATAAATGTCCATTTGTGCTCTCATCTTCCCTTTGACAATCCTAAAGTTGCTAGTTCTAACCTTGGGCATCCTATGACCTGACTTTAGCCATATATCATCCTGCAACAACAAACTATAAGGGGGTAAGCGACAAATGCTTAGTCCGTCCCATCCTATTGATAAGGAATTTACAAGCAAGTTAATTAAACATGCATATACAATGCAAACAATCATATGAAATGCACACATTGTACATAGTATGTCGACAACTATGTAAAGTACAACATAACACCTACCGTTGCCTGGGTTTGAAGTGGCTTTTTATAAAGATTCTCTAAGAATTTTTGTAATGGATGTAACAAAATGGAAAAATGAAAAGAATGAGAGAGAGATAGTAGGTGGTCGGCATGATTTGGCAAGGGAGTGGAGAAACAAGTGTGTATCATTTTAGTTTCATGGTACATGGTCCCCATATGTACCATGTACCATGGTACCTTATGTGCTTTTACCAATTTAGGTATAATTTTGTCTCCTAAAAGGACATCTGTCCTTTAACACCTTAACTAATCCTTTTATCTTTTTCCCCTAATTATGTTTACCTTATTGCTAATTAAGATGTAATGAATATTGGTTGAGGATGAGGGTGTAATTAGGGTGATTAATCACAATTAAGTCCAACTAAGCATATTAGACATGATTAAGAGAATTTTAGGGTTTAATTACATTTAATTATTCTAATTTGATTAATTAGGATGTCCCATGTATACTCCTTGGGTTCCTTAGGGTTTTAAGTTCATTTATAATTATTAGATCACATATGCATTTGAAACCTAGGGTTTTAGGTGATTAAAGTACTTGTTTACACTTAATGATTGATTTTCACTAAATGATCTAGTTTTTTCTTGTCACTTTGGGGTTTTAGGGAATTTATTAAGGTTTAGTAGCTATTCTAGGGTTTCTCACGTATTAGGGTTTTTAGGGTTTTACGCATACAATTAGGGTTTTAAGGTCAAATAATCTCTAAGGTTTTCAATCTTCTTTAAGGTTTGGTTATCTTATTTTGGGTTTTTATCATCATATTTTGTAGGGTTGTAGGGATTATCTATTGACTCTTTCTCTTGACTAACTTTCAATTGAGCTCAAAAACCTACTGGGTTTACAATCCTAACTTGAATTGGCAAGGTAAAAGAACTTTAACTTGAAAGGCTAGCCAAGAAGAGTCCCGACTTATAAGGGTGAGTATCATTAAAAGGATAGATCTCCTTGAAATCTAAAAGATAACCTTATCTTAAACGAGTGAGTATTCCTATGATGATGGATCTATTAAGAATATGAAAGTCAAGTCCGACTCTAACTAGTGGGTATCCCTAAAAGGATAGATCTCTTTAAGAATTAGTTGCTCAAAAGGATAACTCTTTCAAAGACAAGATAGGGTGGCACTCTCAATGAGCATGCAATCCATTAAAGACAAAATAAGACATAACTCTTATGAGCATGTGGTCTAACCAAGGACAAAATAAGATAACTCTCACACAAGCATACGATCCATTAAAGATAAAATATGACAGTGCTCTTATGAGCATGTGATCTAGCTAAGCATAAGATGGTGCTCGTATAAGTAGGTGCTTCAATAAAGAACAAGATAGTGCTCTTACATGCAATTAATCCAATAGGGGACAAGGTAGTGCTCTTATGAGAAAGTGATTCAAAAAAGGATAGAATAATGCCCTTAATAGCAAGCAATCCAACATAGAATAGGATAGCACTCTCATGAGCAAGTTATCCCACAAAGGATAGGATGGCGCTCTTCTAAGCAAGCGATCTAAGAAAGGACAGGATGGTACTCCTAATGAGTAGGTGATCCAACACAGGGTAAAATATCACTCTTATGAGCAAGCAACCTAACAAAGGATAGGATAGTGCTCTTATGAGCAAGTGATCTAGTAAAGGATAAGATGATGCTCTTTAGAGTAAGCGATCTAGGAAAGGACAAGATGGTGCTCCTAATGAGTAGGCAATTCGACAAAGGGTAAGATAGCTCTGTTATCAGTTAGTGACCTAACAAAGGATAAGATGGTGCTCCAACGAACAAGCACTCCAAGATTACTCAAGAAATGGATAATGCCCTAAAGGGTAGGCGATTAGGAAATTTGATGGACTTTGATGAGTTTTAAAAGCAGTACCAAAATGACAAATTGAACTTAAGATGATTCTTTGAAAATTTTAGTTTTTTAGGAAATCTCTCTAGACAACTTTTGAAAGCTCTTCATTTCTCTTCTAAAAGGTTTTTGCAAAAATTTCAATGAAAATGCACTCTTTTGGTGAAAAATCATATTGCTAACAAGTAAAGGAGTTTCATAGGCTTTGAAGATCATAGATAAGTGGTAGGCTTGCACTACTATCTAATAATAACTCATTCTTGTCTGAGTTATGATTCTTAGAGCATATTTCATGATTTCTAAACTTTTTGGAAGCATGATCGCAACTCAGAATGCGTGATTTTTTCCAACTTTAAAACCTACACTTGTGGATAAATTCTTGCAAAGTTTAGTTAATTTTTCATGAAATTGGAGTTTATACACAAAATGGACAAGCTTGTGCAAAATTATTAAAAATTCATGAAAGAGTGTTGTATTTAAACGAATATAATGCTTTTTATATCCTATGTGTAAGTGCATGGGGGCTACTATGGTCTTTGTAGCCACCATTATTCGATTAAGGAGGTTAAAGTGAAGGTTGGTAATGAATTTGGCCTATTAATTGATCGGTAACCTTATTACCAAACAATCGATATGCCTTGAAGCATGAAGGATGCAGCAACCTATTGAGTGATTAATCATAAGAGAGGATGGTTTCATGAACAAAATGTATAGAGATGGATTAAACCATACCAATTGATTGGTAGAAGAAATTATTGTTAGGGTTTTTCAAATAAAACCCTAATCCTCCTAAACACCACATTTCATTCAACATGGAGATGACCTAGAGCTCTGTTTATTGATCAATTAGTAGCTTAATTCTATAAATACTTGCATTTGTAACTAGAAATGCAAGCCATAATTAGGATTTTACCATTTTTAGGTTTAGTTTTGTAAGGTCATTATCTATTTTCTTATTTTAGTGAATTGTTTATGATATTTGATGGACATTTAAGCTTGTTTATTAAGTATTTGCTCCATTTTCTTCATTAAATCTCTTGTTAAGTTGTTATCCTCTTGTTTACTTATTCATCTATGGAGTTTGTTACTATTTTTCTATAATTCCTTACTACCATAGTTCTTAATGTGAGTGGATAAAGTAGTTTTAGTGGGTTTGTGAATAAGTTGTATTGTAGATGGTGTAACCTTGTAGTTATGATATAGGTATATGTGTTTAAATGGGATTTTGATGATTGGTATTACATTTAGGCTCTTTGAGATGCTTTTTAATAAAATTTTCAATGGATTTCCTTATGATTATGAGATTGAGAGGAGATTAGTCCTATGAAGTGCCCTTAAGAGTATATGAGGTTACATGATTATCAGACCAAGATGAGATTAGTTGTGTAATTCCCAATTTGAGTCATTGTGTAAGTAGAATATTAGTAATGCTTCTTACACTTATAAGACCGAGAGGAGATTAGGTATTCCCCATTGAATTCACAATGAGTTATGTGGTCTTAGTAAGTTAGGACAAGTTATGAGACTAAGAGGAAATTGAACCCCTAATTCATAGGAATAGATTACTTTATTCGTGATAGGAATTAAGTAATTTAGCTAAACATGTAGGGAAATGAGATTAAGATGGGATTTTCCACTACATAGTTTAGTGAAGTGCCTTATCTAAGATCAAACTCTAGTGAGTTTCATCAAAACCCAATTAAAAATCATCTTTAATAACTTAATGATACATCTCCACCGCTACTTTGAAAACATGTTACAAGCCCATGTCTTTAGAATTTGTGTTTGTTGTTAAATTTCATTCTTATTTATTTGCAACTACTTCAATTCACCACTTCTTATTCAATTTTCCTAGATTAGAGTAGTAGGTTAGAATTTGGTCCTTAACGTAACCTTTTTCCTTGAGGAAATGACTTGGTGAATACTCATTAGTTTTATTACTATAGACGATCTGACACACTAGCCGATTAAGAGATTGACATTGTTTTGAAATTTTATTTATAAAATGTCTTCAAATCAATCAAAGTGTATGTGTCCTCTCGTCAAAGAACAAATTTCAAGCTTGTGGTAATGACCATTCATGTACTTGGGAAAGCACTTAAGTGTTCTTTGATTTTCTAAAGAGGGAAAAGGTGTCATTACTTGAAATGTTTAGTCCAAGAGGACTTCCTTGTACTCTCATTGGCTTATTTTCACTCCAAGAATTAATTCAAAAATTTGCAGTCTATCCTATAAATGGTACAATCTAGGTAATTAGTTAGGTCTTTTCTAAGCTTGCAATGTAAGGCTTTTGGTTAATGGTTTGAGCAAATGGATATTAATGTGTTGTGGTCAATTTTGAGAGAAAATCTTTATTTATTCAACATTAGGTTTATAAGTTAAGAATCATAGGAAGAACTAAACATAGGCTTGCCCTAATTTCATGAGAAAATGTTATTTATGATAAGTCAATTTCTTTAGTAAAAAGAGTTTCATTAGGGTTGTATAGTGCATGCGACTATAAAAATTGGGCTTTTCTTTAGGCTTAAGAATTCAATGTGTCTAAGCTTTAAATACCATTGGAAACTTATGGGTTTATAACTTAAAACTCCATCACAAATTCAAACCTTGGGCTTATTGGCAATTTAGGCTCATCTTGAGAGATGATCACCAAGATAATTTTCTCTTCTTCTTTTTTTTTCTCTTTGTTTTTTCTTGTTTTTTTTTTTTTTTCATTCTTTTATATTGATAGTTGGATTTCATCTGTTACATTTACTCATCCATTCAGTTGATGAGAAGTCGAGTGATTCACTTCTCGGCAGAAGCTGACTAAGATGGGCATATCTAGTTTAAACTTAAGTGGTATGGATGATTATTCCTTGTCATGGTTCCATTACATAATTGCCCACTACACCTACATTTCAAGAATGTACTTGATCATAAGGTCTCCACATGTCTCAACAATTAAGTGACTAACTATTGTTTTAAACACTTGACATTTACCTATAAATACAGATAAGAAGCATTGTAAGAACTATTTGATAATTCACAACTACTCATCTTATCTTCTATAAAATTCATTTATTCACTTAGGCATTAGAGTAGTCATACTGGACTAGCCCTAGTACCTTTTATCTCTTTATACTTTGTAGGAAGGAAATCATTCAAAAATCATACAACAACATTTGGTGCCATCTATTTTTCTTTTTCTTACCACCCATGTAAGGGGGGAAATAAGTACACTAACGAGCAACGTTTGGCTAAGTTAGAGCAACTTTTCCTTAACTTGGCCAAAGAAAACCAAGAGTTAAGCAAAAGACATGAAGAGATCCTTAATCTCCTTCATAGTAATGTCTACCCAAGCCAAAACAAAGAATATGGTGATCACCATGCTAAGAATAGTGATGACTCAATTTATTTTCCCAATTTATTGAGAAAGCAAGCCGAAGTTGCAATAGGACCTTCAGACCCTATGCTCAAGAAAAATGATAAGGGGAAGCAACCATAGCAGGTGCACCATGCTGGACCCTCCCATGTTAGCACCTCCATTACAACAAGTAAATAATTTCAAATTAAGAAGAGCCCTTTTATCCTAAAATCTAAGATGAGGTGATACTATGTGTAGACACCTAATTTTTGCCTCTCTGTAATCCTAATTTTTATTTTTACAAAAATGGTCCTAATTCAAAAAATAAAAATAACAAAAAAATTAATAAAAGATAAAAATAATAAAAAATTAACAAATGATGAAAATACCAAAAAAATTAGAAAAGAAAAAATTATTATAAAGAGTTTTGTAGATTTTTAGGAAGTAACTTATATTAGGAACAAATAATTTTAGTTTTAGCTTAGTTAAAAAATTTTATTTTTGAACCGAGTAGTTTAGGTACAACTTAATTGTACTGAATGTCAAGGCGCGGCCTAACGGCCTAACGGATAAGTATTAGGATATTTGGATTGGATTTAATTTACGATCTTGAGTTCGAGTCTCTGTAGGCACCTATGTTTTTATTTTTCTATCTTTACAAAAGTAAGATGAAAACGGGATTCATATTTGATTATACCATTTGAATTTAGTTTGATCTTATTAAATTAGATTTAAATTAATTTAGCTTTAGTTTAATTGTTATCGAATCAGATATAATAGATATATATAGATATAATTTGATTTAGACTTCAAAAATACACATACACGTGTGTATAAAAGAAGAGATAGCAGAAAAAAGAATCCACTTTTTCACATAGCAAAATTCTTCAGTGACAAAAACATACATCCAGCGATTAAAAAAAGCCAACCCCTTACTGACCACCCATCCGTTCATGGCAGCAAAATAGAAACTCCAAACATAACCAGTCAACAATCCACTTTCGGACGACAACAAAACAGAAACTCCATACATACGCGTTGTAGACCATACATGAATCATCAACACGGACCCTTACACCACGCCTATAGCACACATACACGCTGAGCAAGTTCTCTCTCAACAATAGCCCACTGCAGCATCGATCCGCATAACCTATGGTAATAGGACAACAGTAAGGTAGATAGCAGCAAAGCGGACAACAGTAAACACAACAGCAGCACAATGGACAGTAGCAAGGCAGACAGCAGCAAAACGGATAGCAACGAATAGGATAATAGCAAGGCGGATAGCAGCGATGCAAACATAGACAAAACTTTGATGCTAGTAGCCACACGCAACAGCAACTCCGTCATACGCCGGCTATCGTCCTTCACTATGTAATTAAGAAGTTCAGGTCCGTTTCTTTCCAGTTTTGAAATTGTTTGTTTAATTGTTTATTTATTATTGTTATATTATTATTATTATTATTATTATTTAGATCTTTAGTTGTTGAATATAATATATACGAATATGAACATATTAGTTTTAGGAGATTTTATTCTTAGTCTTTTATAGATAATTGTTTAATAATAATAATATATGTATATGTATATATTAATTTAGGTATTCTTCTTTTAACATTAGTTTTCTTGATTAGATAAATTAAGTATTGATTTAAGTGAATGTATATTTTATTTTAGTGTAGGAGTTGTCAGGATTGGTTATTTTTGTTAAGATTTGATCTTTTTTAATGATTTGTCATATAGAAAGTTGTTTTTTTTTTTTAAATAAAAGTTAATAAAAAAATCCTTTTTAAATTTTAGGACTTTTAGCGAAATTTTTTTTATAAAACAATAACATTCAAGAGTTAGGACCCCTTTAGGTTTTTTTTTAAATAAATCGAATAGATTAAAAACGTAAACTCGAGCAGTTTTCAAAATTAAAAAAAATGAACACATTAAAGATTTTTTAAAAGAACTACGATCGTCTAATCCCAACTAGCAGGTATGTAGGCACCTTTGGGGCGACAATAAAATATGTAGAAACTTAAGTTCTTTTTCTTTTGATTTTATTTACTTATTTATTCCTTAAAAATATTATAATTAGAAAAATAATCCTAATTTCAGTAAATAGATAGTGGTACTCGTTAGGGTTTAATAGGTTAGCCTCCGAACTTGGAACCCTCTGGTTCTTAATTCAAATTGAAATCAAAGACTGGTAGCCAAATCGTAATCAATCCACCCAATTGGTTACGGTTTCTTTTTCTTTTCCCAACTACGATCGGGTGGCGACTCCAAAAAATTATTTTTAATAAAAAACCGGAACTTCTCAATTATTTTAGTCGAGGATTAATATTAAATGGGTTAAGGTTTAGTATTAATCGGAAATGGGAAATTAATTTTAAATAAAAGAAACCAAAAAATCAGGCTCGACAATTTGGCGACTTCACTGGGGAGCGCTAGAAGGCTAGCCACTAGAAGTTGCCGAAAATAAGATTATTTTTCAAAAAAATAAATAAAAAGATGAAATAATAAAAATAATAAAAAAGAACTTAGGTATATTATTTTATGTATTTATTTATTTTATTATCTTTTTTTTACTAATATTTTTTTTGTTGAAGTTTATTTACTGGGGGTAGCTTTGGGGGTTTACTTTATTTTTATTTTGTTTTTCTACATTATAATTGCATGGTAGACACGGTCAGAACCAGGCCGTCTTAAGACCTTAGGAGGGGAGCCATTGCATAAGCTTCGGATGTTGTAAGGTAACCACCTTCCAAGGTCGATTAGGTTATCCCACTCAAGTTCAGATGTGACTATAGAATTGTTACTATGAAAAATGTAGTGGTTGCAGAACTTAAGGACCTTTAGAACCCACCCTTTGCATCATATGAAAACATTTTTTTTTTAAAAAGAAAAATCACAAGAACCTATGATGTAACAAACCTAAATGGACAAGGACAATTGTGAAGTTACAATTGTAATATAAATCCATAAATAATTTGTAATAATTCTATGTAAAGTTTGGAATAGGTGATGATTGTAATTTTGATTTTTTTTTTTTACATAACAATGGCTAGATCAAGTCAAGGGGCTTCCAAACAGATTTATGTCTACCCACCTCATTGGCCTTAAAAGATACTCTATATATGGGTGTAACTTTTCAGCCCAAATGAGTAAAAATTCATTAAGAACAAGATTAGGCTCATCTTGCACCCTATAGAAGAGCCTTATAAATATTACTATAGTGAGGGCTTTAGTACATCTATTAAGGCTCGAATCTATCACTTTAGGCCTACATGAATTGAGCCCAACCTTCACGGAGTAAATAAATAAAAATAAATAGAAAACAAAAATAAAAAAAAGGAAGCCAAATGAAAAGAATCAAACTTGTAAAATAATAGGTAGTTATTATTGTGCCTAGTATTCTACTAACTAGAAATATTCATTATTTTAGATAAATTCAATATTTTGCAAATAGCCTTCTTCATTTGGAATAAATAAGATTTAGATATTTTCTTTATTTAGTCTTTTTTCTTCAGAATTCCTCACTTGTAAATAGACCTTTAGTAGCGATAAATTGTATAGGCTTGTATATAGAATTCTATGAAAGCAATCCTCCGTAATCATCCATTTACAATTCTATCACTCGGTCTTTATAACACAAAAGCCCTAACTTTTCCTCTCTCACTTTCAAAAAATAAAAAAATAAAAAAAATAAAAGAAAGAAAGAGAAAAGAAAGAAAAAAGAAGGAAAGGAAAGAAAAGAAAAAGAAAGAAATTTGCTAACGGTTACAAATCCTTATAGGATTCGAAACAAACACAATTACTTGGCTCATTAAGGCAGCTAACCTAAATAGACCCACTTGGCTCGAGAAAATAACCAACCAAACCCGAGCCTTAGCCCATCAAGATAGTTGAACTAACTCAAGGCTTGAGCCATCAAGTCCAACCATGAACCAAGCCAAAACTTAAAGCCATGAAACAATATCCTAAGCTTGGTCCCTAGTACAAACAAAAAGGGCAATTCATTAGTCCCTTTCACTTCAAAAGTTGTTAACTCCAGCCCATTCGAACTCTAATGAACCTAACCCGAAATCACATATGGAAGCTCAAGGGCGTTAAAACCTATAAGTTTAGGGCATGGGGCATTTGGTCTTTGAAATTTCATAACTAGGGCATGTTCTAAGGAATTGGGGAGTAAGGTCAATACCTTAAGGTCAATCAATCCTTATATAAGGAATTGGTAACTCACTTTTAAAAATGTTTTGAATGAAAAGAGGCGAGCTATATCCTATATACTAACCCTTAAACACTTTGAGAGTTAAGAGACATCATGGTGAGGACATTTTAGACTCATTCCTTAAAGGAGATCCATTTTGAACTTGATACGCATACCGAAATGAAGTTAGGCATTCATTTTCAAATCTCTAACACAATTATCTCTTGGTAACCACGTTGAACTATTTTGGAGTCATTTCAAATGTAAACCTTGTCAAGAACCACCCTATAGTGGAGGAATTCAGAGGATAGGGTCATTAAATAGGAGAGAAGGATAAAACTGATTTGTGTTTACCCCAGTAATAACAATTCAAGGATAATTTTTATTTTCGATAAATTGTTCCTTTTGAAGAAGAGCTAACATTTTTACAAATACCTCAAAGGCCACACATACCTTACCTAAGCCAATGTACTCTAAACCTATGGATTTAGGGCCTTAATTCATCTAGAGGTAAAAACTTGACAAAAGAGATAGTTATTTTTGGGGAGAGAAAACAAAGAAATGAAATGAACCAAAAAAAAAAAAAAGAAAAAAAGAAAAAGAAAAAACTAGGAAAAAGGAAAATGAAGAAATACCCAAATATTGGGCTTAAGAAAATCCCCAATCAAAGAAGGCTTAAGTTGCTCAAAAAACACAAGGCCTTGAATCGCATTCCCAACTAAAAACACAAAACCTTATATTCATTCAGAATCATGTTCTCAACCACAAAACTAAAAACTCCATATTCAGTTCAAAATCACACTCCAAATCATGGACATAAACCTTTTCTATCCACTCGATTCTCAAACACAAGACCTTCCCACCTACATTACCTCCCTATTCGAAGCTCTTCCAATTTTGAAGAATAATTTATATAAGATAAAAATTATTTTGGAAACTGGGGCAAGCGTACATCTAGTTCATTCCTAAGGGTTCTTGACTTGTACCTTCCGAGTTAGACGAAAACACTTCTTTCAAAATAGGCCCTCTCAATTAACTTCTTTTGAAACCATTTGACCAAAAGCCCAATTTATAATACTGAACCCAAAAAGACCTAACAGATCGATTAGAACGTATCACTTACAAACTGGATTATAATTTCTGAAATAGTAACCAAGAGTGAAATCCAGACCGAGAGTGCATAAGGAAGTCCTCTTCGACTAGACTAATTATGAGTTACCTTTTCTTTATAAAATGAATGTTTAAGGAAGCTCATTGTTTAAGTTACAAACTAGGGTGCATATGAGATACCTTATAGGATTATAGCATTTGCCTTTTAAATAGGAATTTGTATCCGTTAGCAAACTTTCAAGGAAAAAGAAGGAAAAAAGAAAATGAAAAGACATGAAAGGAGAGAGAGAAAGTAGAGGCTTATTACAAGTTTTTCCATTCATTTTCTTGTCCATTTCATCCATAGTAGCCAATTTTTCAATCATGTTATAAACAGTTTTCACCATATTCCTCGTTTGTAAATTTCTCAAATCAAGAGTTTTTTTTTTCGAGTCGGCTATGTTCCTTAGTTTTGCTTTCAACTGTCAATAGACTTTAAGCGAGTCCGAAGGGTTCTTACCCTTTATCCATTTTCTCAAGGATATAGTTAGCACATAGAGCATTGTTCCTAGCCATATCTTCTTTAGCGCTTCAGTCAGCTTATGGAGTGCTATCCAGATTCATATTTTCATTTAGGGATCTAGCTAGCTCATAAAATGCACTCCCAATCTAAAATTTCTTAAGCTTCCGGCTAGCTCCCAAAACACAGTCCCAATTTATAATCTCTTAGGGAGCTAGCCAACTTGTGTGTGTAGCCCCAATCTAGAGTTTCATAGGCTCCTAGTCACCCGACTCATAGAATTTGCCCAACTCATAATCTTTTAAGGATTTAGCAAGTTTAGGAAGCGCTATCCCAATTAAGTTTTCATTGTTTTTAGGTCTTAGCCAACTCAAAGGGTGCTTTGACCGCCTTGGTTAGTCAGCTCATTAGGGCACGACCAAGTTTCCTTCATTTTTAAGTCTTAGCCAGCTCAAAGGGCGCTTTGACCACCTTAGTTAGTTAGCTCATTGGGGCACAACCAAGTTCCCTTCATTCTTTAGGTCTTAGCTAGCTTAAAGAGTGCTTTGACCGCCTTGGTTAGTTAGTTCATCAGGGCACGACTAAGTTTTCCTTATTTTTAGGTCTTAGCTAGCTCAAAGGGCACTTTGACTACTATGGTTAGTCAGCTCATCAAGGCATGACCAAGTTTTTATTTTTAGGTCTTAGTCAGCTTAAAGGGCGCTTTGATCGCCTTGGTTAGTTATCTCATGAAGGCATGACTAAGTTTCTTCATTCTTTAGGTCTTAGCCAGCTCAAAGGGCGCTTTGACCGCCTTGGTTAGTTAGCTTATCAAGGCACGACCAAGTTTTCCTTGTTTTAGGTCTTAGCCAACTCAAAGGGTGCTTTGACCGCCTTAGTTAGTCAACTCATCAGGGCATAACTAAGTTTTCCTTGTCTTTAGGTCTTAGCCAGCTTAAAGGGCGCTTTGACTGCCTTGGTTAGTCAGCTCATCACGGCACGACCAAGTTTTCCTTATCTTTAGGTCTTAGCCAGCTCAAAGGGCGCTTTGATCGCCTTAGTTAGTCAGCTCATCAAGGCACTACTAAGTTTTCCTTGTTTTCAGGTCTTAGCTAGCTTAAGAGGCGCTTTGACTGCCTTAGTTAGTCAACTCATTAAGGCACGACCAAGTTCTCATTATTCTTTTTAGGGATTTTTGCTAACCCACAAAGGCATTACCTCTCGCTATTCTTTGCTTCAAACTAACCTTTGTTAAGTATCTTAACGTTCCTTAGGATAGAGTTGTCCCAAGGCAAAAACGGTGTCTTTTTTGTCTTTGTGGCAAAGTTTTGGTCAAACTTCACTACAAAGAGGGGCAGCTGTAGACACCTAATTTTTGCCCGTCTATAATCCTAATTTTTATTTTTACAAAAAGGATCCTAATTCAAAAAATAAAAATAACAAAAAAATTAATAAAAGATAAAAATAATAAAAAATTAACAAATGATGAAAATACCAAAAATATAAGAAAAGAAAAAATTATTATAAAGAGTTTTGTAGATTTTTAGGAAGTAACTTATATTAGGAACAAATAGTTTTAGTTTTAGTTTTAACTTAGTTAAAAAATTTTATTTTTGAACCGAATAGTTTAAGTACAACTTAATTGTACTAAATGTCAAGGTGCAGGCCAACAGCCTAATAGATTAGTATTAGGGTATTTGGATTAGATTTAATTTGAGGTCTTGAGTTCGAGTCTCTGCAGGCACCTATGTCTTTATTTTTCTATCTTTGCAAAAGTAAGATGAAAACGGGATTCATATCTTATTAAATCATTTGAATTTAGTTTGATCTTATTAAATTAGATTTAAATTAATTTGGATCTAGTTTAATTGTTATTGAATCAGATACCATAGATATAACTAGATATGATTTGATTTGGACTTTAAAAACACACAAACACGTGTCTATAAAAGAAGAGATAGCAAAAAAAAGAATCCACTTTTTCACATAGTAGAATTCTTCAGCTATAAAAACACACATCTACCGACTAAAAAAAGCCAAACCCCTGCTGACCACCCATCCATTAGCAGCAGCAAAACAAAAACTCCAAACATAACCAGTCAACAATCTACTTTCGGATGACAACAAAACAGAAACTCCATACACACGCGCTGCAGACCACGCATAGATCATCAACACTGACTCTCACACCACGCCGATAGCACATACACAGCACCTGACTCCCTGCAAACCGCAACCATGCTAATAGCATACACACAACATTGACCCTCACACCACATCAACAGCACACACATACACTAATCAAGTTCTCTCCCAACAACAGCCCACTGCAGCATTGATCCATATAACCAACAGCAACAGGATAGCAACACAGCGGATAGCAGCGAACAGGACAGCAGTAAAGCTGATAGCAGCGAATAGGACAATAGCAAGGCGGATAGCAGCGATGCAAACACAAACAAAACTTCGATGCTAGTAGCCGCACGTAACAGCAACTTCGTTATACATCGGCTATCGTCCTTCACTACGTAATTAAGAAGTTCAGGTCTGTTTCTTTCCAGTTTTGAAATTGTTTGTTTAATTGTTTATTTATTATTGTTATATTATTATTATTATTATTATTATTATTATTTAGATCTTTAGTTGTTGAATATAATATATACGAATATGAACATATTAGTTTTAGGAGATTTTATTCTTAATCTTTTATATATAGATAATTGTTTAATAATAATAATATATGTATATGTATATATTAATTTAGGTATTCTTCTTTTAACATTAGTTTTCTTGATTAGATAAATAAGTATTGATTTAAGTAAATGTATATTTTATTTTAGTGTAGGAGTTGTGAGGATTGGTTATTTTTGTTAAGATTTGATCTTTTTTAATGATTTGTCATATAGAAAGTTTTTTTTTTTTAAATAAAAGTTAATAAAAAAATTCTTTTTAAATTTTAGGACTTTTAGCGAAATTTTTTTTATAAAACAATAACCTTCAAGAGTTAAGACCCCCTTAGAATTTTTTAAAATAAAACGAATAGATTAAAAACGTAAACTCAGGCAGTTTTCAAAATTAAAAAAAGATTAACACATTAAAGATTTTTTAAAAGAATTACGATCGTTTGATCTCGATTGGCGAGTACGTTGGCATCTTCGGGGCAACGATAAAATATGTAGAAACTTAAGTTCTTTTTCTTTTGATTTTATTTACTTATTTATTCCTTAAAAATATTATAATTAGAATAATAATCCTAATTTCGATAAATAGATAATGGTATCCGTTAGGGTTTAATAGGTTAGTCTCCGAACTTGAAATCGATAGCTAAATCGTAATTAATCCACCCAATTGGTTACGGTTTCTTTTTCTTTTCCCAACTTTGGTCGGGTGGCGACTCCAAAAAATTATTTTTAATAAAAAACCGGAATTTCTCAATTTCTTTAGTCGGGGGTTAATATTAAATGAGTTAGGGTTTAGTATTAATCGGAAATGGAAAATTAATTTTAAATAAAAGAAACCGAAAAATCAGGCTTGACACCATGGCATATTAAGTAGCCGCAATTTGAAACCTATGATGGAACAAAAGATCTTGAAGACCACCCTAAGTACTACCTTACTTTAGCCAAGTTGTATGACCTAAGTGATGCCATAGCCTGCTGAGTTTTTCATCAATACTGAGAAATGCGACCAGTGTATGGTTCAAATATTTGAAGCTAAACAAGATCTTGTGTTTCGAAGATTTGGCAAAAGTGTTTCTTCAACACTTCCTTACGAGTAAGCTTCTCGTTAATGATTCTTCCATCCTTAACACGATAAAGCAGAGATAGGATGAGTGATTACCTAACCAAGTTTATGGTAGAGATAGTTTAGATTCCAAAACTAGACATGAGCATAGCTCTAAACGCCATTATAGATGGTGTCAAATCCCATGGAGACTTTTCATACCTCTCGCCAAAAATAAGTTGAGAACTTTTGCCAAGCTTAAAGCCAAAGCCACGTCTTACATCTGACAAGAGAAAAATATAAAGGTTCACCAAGAGGCTTAACAAAGTAGAGGAGATAGGAAAGGTGATAAGAAGAGAAGTGAAAAAGATCGACTTGGAATGAACGATGATGAGTGTCCTAATGCCTAAAGAAAGAGGCCATGAACTCTAACATATTTGGTCTACATGCCGGTTAATCATCCAATTTCAAATACATTAATGGAGTTGTGTGGGTAGACAAGCATGTTACAATAGTTGGAAAGGATGAGAGGAAACCCATCACAGTGAAATTCTAACAAGTATTGCAATTTTTGTTGCGAAAAAGGCTATAACACTGACGAATGCATCCAACTTAAGAATGCGATTAAGGATGCAATTTAACAAGGGCACTTGTGTAAGTTTCTATACATAATGCCAAGAATATTGGGCAACCATCTCATAGGGGAGAAGAGAAGACCAGGAGAATGTTACTTAACCAGCTATTAACACAAAAGATGTAAGAGACGTAAACACTAGTAGATCACCTAATGGTATAATCAAGACTATTGTCGACGGACCTTCTACTATTGTCTTCAAGTTCAACTAATGCCATTAATCATGTTTAGAATATCCAAGGCAAGAAGGTCAAAAGCAATAATACGATTTCTTTTACAAAAGAAGATTTTGAAGGCATTTAAAAGCCGAATGATGATGCACTTATGATTAGTGTGAGAATTGCCAACTTCAAGGTTAAGAAAATTCTTATTAACACTAGGAGTTTAGCAAACATTATTTAACACACTTTTGATCAAATAAGACCGAAGATTAAGACATAGCTGAGATCCTATAACTACGATTTATATGCTTTCAACAGTCAACTTGTCCAGGTGATTGGAGTAATTTCTCTACCAATCCAAATAGGAGATGATGTTTATGTCATAGAGGATAAAGTAGACTTCCTTATTGTCAAATGTCAATCCCTATATAATATGATCATGGATAGCCGTGTCAGCACTTATTCAGCATTGTCCTTTCTATTACCCACCTTAAGGCTAAATTCCCTACTCCTACAAGTGTTAGGGTGTATAAAGGGGTTCAACACTTAGCAAGATCATTATATATGAGGGAGTTGAAGCAAAAAGAAAATTTTCAAGTCAAAACTTACTTAAAGGAAAGTCACTTGGCATAGACAATGTAGAAGATGAAAAGGAGGAATTTTAATAGGAGATAATCCTGAAAAGATAATCCTTGCTAGTAGGCATCCATCAAAGTTTAATCAACTTTTTGGAGAACAATGCTAATGTATTCACATGGTCCCCCTAGGACATGCAGGGTATCCCTAGATACATTATGGAACACAAACTTCAGATTGATCCATATGCAAAGGCGATTCAACAGTAGAAAAGACATTTTGCCACTAAAAGGCAAGTAGCCATTGGGGAAGAGGTCTAAAAACTCTTGAAGGTAAGATTCATTCAAGAAGAGCCTTATCTAACTTGACTAGTCAATTATGTATTAGTTAAGAAGTCTAATGGCAAGTGACGCAAGTGCATAGACTTCACAGACCTAAGTGAGGCTTATCCCATAGATTACTTTCCCTTGCCAAGAATAGATCGGATGGTTGATTCAACTGCCGAGCATGCTTTACTCTATTTCATAGATGCTTTTTTTGGCAACAACCAAATTAAAATGGATGAGGAAGATGAAGTTCACATATCATTTGTCACTAACTTTAGAACATATTGTTATATGGTCTTTGGGCTAAAAAACACCAGTACAACTTATTCGCGGCTTGTCACTATAATGTTTAAGCCCTAGATCCATCGAAATTTCAAAGTATATGTTAATGATATGATTGTGAAAAGCATGATAGAAGGTCAGCATCTTGATGATAGAAGGTTAGCATCTTGATGATAGAAGGTCAGCACTAGAGGAGACATTCATTACTTTGAGGAGCTACAATATGAAGCTGAATTCGTAGAAGTGCATCTTTGGTACTTCTTTAGGAAATTCTTTAGGGTATATAGTCACCCAATGCAGTATCAAAGCTAATCAAAGAAAGATTGATCCGATTAAAAACATGAAGTCTCCTCATACTGTCAAGGAGGTTTAAGAACTCATTGGATGAATAGCTACTCTTAATAGGTTTGTTTTAATAAGTATGGATAGGTGTGCAAAATTCTTTAAAATTTTAAAGAATCCGAGAGATTTCAAGTGGACGAATGAGCGCACGAAGGTATTTAGTGAACTTAAAGAATTTCTCGCATCATCGCCAATACTGTCGACACCTATCTAAGGAGAGAACTTGTATTTATACATATCAATTAGTTACCAAGCACTTTCTTTTGTATTGGTCCAAATTGATGGCAAGGAGCATTGGCCAATCTCTTACATGAGTCATGTCCTACAAGGATTGGAGCATCAATATGCCAAAATTGAAAAATTTGTGTTAGCAGTAAAGTTGAAACCATTTTTCGAAGCTTACCAAATAATGGTCCTTATTGATCAAACTTTATGGCAGCCATTGTAACAACCAGATTCTTTAAGAAGGATGATGAAATATTTCTTAGAGCTAAGTGCCTATGGCATACAATACAAACTTAGAATGACATTAAAAGCTCAAGTGCTAGTAGATTTTCTAGTCGAGTTCAATGGTGATGAAGACATCGTGGAATTTGTAAGAAACTAATGTGGTATCTTAATGTCAATGGTTCTTCTACTAGAGAGCGAAGTGGTGTAGGCCTTATTCTACAAAGACCCCACAACATCAAGTTTAATTACACCTTGAAATTTAGATTTCTAGCCAGCAATAATAAAGCAGAATATGAAGCCTTAATAACCGAACTCAAACTAGCAAAGGAAGTTGGTGCTAAGAAACTTGAAGTTTTCTCTAATTCACACCTCGTGGTAAATCAAGTCAAAGGAAGTTGTGCGGCCAAAGAAGAGGAAATGAGTAAGTACTTGTTGATAGTATGAACACTCGTAGGAAAATTCTAATCCTTTTCAATTCACAAAATACTAAGGAGTAAGAACATTGCTACTGACAAGCTATTATAGTTGGTTAGTATGGCATTTCTCGATTTGAGTGACAAACTCTTTGTTGACTTTCTCCCGCACAAGAGTTTATCAATTGTCCTACAAAGCTATAGATTAGCACCTTGTCCGAGAGAGAAGTCTTGGATGGATCCCCTTATAGATTATTTAAAGGATGGTATCCTCTTTGATGATAGGAAAGAGGCTCAAAGATTGATTTGTCAAGTCGCAAATTACACACTAATAAATGATCAACTGTACAAGTGCAATATCTCCCAACCTTATCTTCAATGCCTCCCATCACATGATGCATGACGAGTGTTGTCTGAGCTACATAGTAGTGTATACAGCAACTATGTGAAAGTACAACCATTGTATAAATGTGCCTTATAACTTGGCTATTATTGGCTAACAATGAAAGAAGATGTGAGAACATCTATTCGGCATTGTCTACAATGCTAGAAGCATGCGATTCCAAGTCATGCCCCTTCCATTGAATTATGTTGCTTAATTAGCCATTGGCCTTTTGTCTAATGGGGATTAGACATACATGGACCATTTCTAAAGTCTAGAGCCTAGTGACAATTTGTCATTGTTGCTATAGATTTTTTCAAGAAATGGGCAGAAGCCGAAGCACTAGCAAGGATTACAGAGTAGAAGGTTGAGGCATTTATTTTCAACTTCATTATATTAAGGTTCAAATTTTCATTTACGATAATCATGGATAATAGACCATAATTTGATAATAACAAATTTAGCACATAATTAATGGCAACTAGCATATTAAAGAAACAAGGGAAATTTAGCACAAATTGAGAAGATCCTATTAGGGTTCGAGAAGTCATTAGTGAGGGGGCGTATCAACTAGAAAGGTCAGATGGAATAGTCATTCCATGCATAGAATGCTAGGAACTTGAAATTTTATTTCAATTAATTGCTTGAAAGTTATCAAGCATTTCCATTTGTTTTGTAAAGCAATAACCTAATTATTTTGAAAGGCGATCATGTTTAAAGTTACGACTCTAACTTGTTTCTCTTCCTCATATTTTTATAATCAACAGATTATTATCATGTTCAAACTACATGGTGAATGAACTAGTATTTAATAAGTTCAAACCTATCATGGTTAGCGATCTTTATAAATTAGTTAAAAATCCAAATAACAAGTGTATTAGTTCATAAAGGTGATCTCATGGCTCAAGTAAGATGACTAGTCCATGTCTCAAATGACTAATGGACAATGTCTTTAAAAAGACACCTAAATTAGGTGTGTGAAATAAAACATGCAAAGAAAATTAGGCAGACAATTGAAAAGATGGTGAGAAAATATGACTTGTGAAATAGAAGATGCCAAGATGCCAAAAAGCACATGAAATAAAACACGCCAAAACTAATAAATTATGCATGAGGAAATGTGCATAAGATTAATAACAAATACAACGATAAAGGTTTGACCACTCAACTAAATATTGTCCATACAAAAAAAAAAAAAAGAAAAAAAAACGAACGAATTACAAGGGGAACAATCATATGATTTATTCTTAGAGTGAGTGTCACATCTCGAATAGGAGGAGTCATAATAGTCTCACCATGTAAACTAACCTAAAATAGAAGCTAACATCATAGCTGCTACTTAGATAAAGTCCACACAATGCGTACACAACTTAACTAACTTAAAGCATCCATTTTGATACCTATGAATAACCAAACCTATGATATAGCTTTACAAAATACTTATTCTATACAACCTATTGCCTCATAATACAATAGTACTTACATAAACGTCTCACCTCTAGAATTAAAATGTACAATAAGTGTTTATAAAAAACCACAGGTTTTGTAGATTATATACAATAAGTTAGGAAACTAGTAGGCATCTTAGGGAATTCCTAGTTAGTTTCTTCAAAATTCAAAAGCCTAAGTTCAATTGATTTTTCATTGCTCACTTTCCTAACAACAAAATACTAACCTGGGGGCAATGGTATCAAAACATCTTGGTCTTCACTCAATACCTGCAAAAGAATTTATGAGGATGTGAGCACAACTAGCTCAGTAAGTGAGACATAGTTAGAAGTGTACTAGACAATTATAAGCAAGGTTATTAATTATGATGAAATCCAATGCAATTATTCAAATAAAACATCGCATAATGTTATGTGGTCCATTGTAAGGTTAGAGAAATTACATCCGCTCTAACCCAAATTGAGGAGTTCTATCGCAACTCAAATCAAACCAAACTAAGGATTGTACAATGGAGAACACTCTTCTCCCATGACCGCCTTCGAACCACGGTTCCTACCTTTGTTGTGACCTCCTCGTCTATCACATAGTTTGACTAAGTATGAGGAAAGGACCATTTCAACTATCCTCATCAAAGGAAGTCGGTATTTGGCTTGATACTTTTAATTGTTTCCCCTAATGGGTTTTATGCATGTTCAGTTTTATTTTAGTCAAATAATCATTAGTTATAATCAGGGGTGATCAAATAAGTTCATACAATACAGAAACAATGCAAACATGCAAAACAACACACCAAAGAGTTCAACTCCTATTACAACTGAGTATCCTATATATATAAGGCATGCACATAACCAACTAATTACACACACAACCAGAAGTACTCTTCAGTCTCCAGATACTTTAATATAGAATCCTAAGAAGCGGTGAAACTACAATCCTAACTTACTTGTTCAGACGCTCACTACGAAAGACTTGAGCCATCAATAGTTTGACCACTAGGAGATCTTATATACACACAAAACTTAAATTCAGTTTTTGTAATAGTTACGAAAACATTAGGGTTTAATCTAAAACGGTTATATAAATANTTTTTTTAATTATTTCTCATATAAATATAAGTAGGAGGTGGCTCTTTTATAGAAATTACTTTTGAATCAGCAATGTTAAATCCTCCACAACTTGCCACGAACAACTTCCAGACATCCTCAACTAATTCCAAACGAGTTGAAGCTATTTGGATCTACTTTTGAAGATATTTTAGTTAAATGTTAATAATATATATATATATATATATTATGTTCACCTTAGTTATTTAATTAATATATAAGTATATATCGTATGTATATATCATGTGTAGTATATACTATACTCATATAATTATGATTCTAACATCTCCTTTATTTTTAAGATATATTTCTTAGTTATTTTCATGACTTCAACACAATATATATATATATATAATTAAATAATTTAAGATTAATTTATTAGTATAATTATTATTTATACCAGATATACTCATAAAAATACTAATTTATTCATATAGTAAATTATACTAGATTATCTCATTTTATAGCTTAGTTAACTTATCTCTAAGTTCTTGTCGCAATCCGAGTTCGATTTTAGGGGTTCCGAGTAATTTAGTACTATGTTAAATAATCTTACTTTTGGGGGCAAAATTAGGATTTTAGGTTACTATTTTCAAAATCAAACTTCACTGTATTACTTAAACTAACTTTTCTATCTCAGTTGTAAAGTTTTGGCTCAATTGGTTAACTTTCCCTAAAAGTCCTAAATTTAAGCTTAGTTGTCCTAAATTCAATTTTAAGGGCACACACTGAGCAGAGGCATTCTCTTGATCAGAAGTTGGGGCCTTACTAGAGCATGTCTCTTTTTCAATGCTTAGGGTTTTGGAACAAGTAGATTTCTATTTGTGTACGTTAAGGATTTCCTTTGATAGATGATCTTCATCATTGCTAGGATCTTTGGCACAAGCCTTTCACCTTATATATGGATCTCGGCACTTGAATCTTCATCGACTTCTTTGTCAAAGCTACTAACTTAGTCATCAATGTCGATGAAATCTAAGCACGAAAGATCATATTCAAGGTCAAACCTTATAATTTCTTCTCTTGCTACCTGAACCCCTTCCAACAACTTCTTTCTCAGTAACCTCTTATACTATTGACTTAAAGTCATAATCTCCAATACCTCTTAAATAAAGGGCCCTTTCCTTGCTGCCTCCTCTAATTCGATAATAAAGCTTTGTAGTCCAAAGTTATTGGTCTCCAACTCTTTTATCTACATCCTCTTTTCTCTTCGTTACTCATTGAGTTGAGTATTGGGCTCAAACCCCAACACTCTTCTTTCTTTTTATGTAGCTCTTCCTTCAAGTCTTTAGCCTTCATATATTGCTTGTCAACCTTAGCCTTAAGGTTTGACACTTCATCAATTGCCAATGACTAAAGAGTGTGCCAATTTCTTGGAAGCCAGTTCATCTTGATATTATCGAGTCTCCATCTCGACCCTAATTCTTCCTATCTCAGCTTTGAAGAATTATATGCATCCTCAATTTTCTACAGCAAGTTAATGATATGAAATGATGAATTCACTAAACCACCTGACAGAATAAAAATAATAATAAAATAAAATATTATTATTATTACCTTTTTCATTTCTTTATTAGTTTCATCCAATACCATCAGAACGTAGCTACTGATTTGTAAACAAATAGGATTGTTAGCAATAAAACATGCACAATAATTGAAAGGATTCAATTGATATTTACATCATACAGCTTGGCCATGATATGTAACTTATTACAACTGTTGACTTTATCGACGTCTTTTCTTACAATTTCCCTATCCTTGGGAAGAATAACACCTTCCATCAAGGCCAAGGATTTAGTCTTATCTCTTAGTGCTAAGTCGATGTAAAGAATGTTATGGCCCAAAAATAGAACAAAGTACTCACTCGCTTCATTGTTAGGAACAAATTTGATGTTACTAATGTCAACAGCTTTATTCTTTATCACCTCCTTCATCCTCTCATCCAGTGTTGGACTTCTTAGGAAGGGGTTGGCCAATAAGCTCCTTGCCACTTCTCTTATTGAGACTCGACACAACATCCACCTGAACTAATGGTCCGTCACCAGCTTCTAGATGTGTGACTTCATTTCCCTTGCAACCACCAATTTCTTAGCTAGGATCTCTTGACTCTTTTGCTTGAGGAATACTTTCCTAAGTTGCGACTACTTCAACTAGTGTGGCCACAGTAGTCCCAACTTTATCTCTCCTTTATTGCCTCTTGGTAAGATGGGAGGCCTTTTTTTAGGTTGTTACTTGTTTCACTACTCCCTCTTTTACGGCTTTCTTTACAATAGTCGGGCAAGTAACAGCATCCATAGAGGCCACTCTTTTGTCAACTTTAGATTTTTTAGGTTTGGCTTGGGCTAGCAATTTGGTCGAGTTTACCTTGCCAGCACCTATGTCTACAATACAAAGTAGATACATTAATAATAAAACAAGGAATAAAAAACTTACATTTTCCTTGACAAGCAAGGCTCAAAGGCAACTATTCTTCCCCCAAGTCACAAGAATGGGCTTCCTCTTATAGCTATATTCAACACAACAATTACTTGATAGTGTACATTCCTTTTCGGAGAAAATTGGATTCTTGCTCTCATATCACCTTATTATCCTCTCAGTGTCCCATAAAAACAATTTTTTTCTTCTCTCTTGGATCTTCTTTGTTACAACATCATTTGGCATTAGTTTAATATCCTTGGTGTAGATAGGTTTAGTCCATTAGGTTTAAAAATCTAAGTCTTTATCTCAAGTGACAGACACAAACTTATCATGCCATTTATGGATTTTAGAATCCAAATCCATCCATAAATTTCTACTTATGTCTTGTAGCCATAAAGAACCAATCATTAGGCCGCCTCCTTATTGTAAAGAAATACTTAAATAATTGAGGCAAAACCTTAACCTCAACCTCTTCACAAACTATCTTGAAAGTCGCTAGAAGATGATAAGTATTTGGTGAGAACATGCTTAGCACAACTTAAAAATAGTTAAAGAATTGTTTGACAAAAGCTAAAAGAAAGGAAGTGTAATCCAAAGTTAAGATATTTTAGATAGATGTGAAATTTGCACTCCTTTGGAAAGTACACTCTTTCCTCGTTTCTCGGCCTCTAAAGATTCCATACTTCGAGAAGATCATGCCAGTACTTATTGTACTTTGAGACAAGAACTTTGTCAGTAGCATTGGCCACTTCATCAGGAGAATCGCTAAAGCAAATTACATTATTATACAAATACCTTGCCATAGATTTTCCTTCTTTATCTTCCGAATAAGTCTCTATTGCAAGAGAGTTGATCTAAGCAAGTTTATCCCACTGCTATACCATATTATCAATTGAGCTACTCGAGGAACATGCCATCTCACTTAGGGGGGAGAAGTAGCCTCAATCTCAATTGCTTTAGAATCTAAAAGAAGAAATCGACAAATTACATTTCGAACCATACCTGATCTTGACTATAACGAACGTCATAGAACATTTTAGAGGATTTTTTAAGGTGAAGACGAAATACTGAAGGTAAGCAAAAGCTTATAGTTGAAGATGAAATAAAACCTATTTTTAGTATTTAAAAAATTATTAAATATTAATGATTTACCCTTGTAACCACAACACATTTTTGACGATAATGATGCATTAATTAGATAATGGCATGGATTATTGACATGTGTTTCAAGATAAAGATCCAATGATTATTAAGGCTTTGACAATTATTAGTGCTTGCAGTGTAATTATGGCTAAAGTGATAGCTGTCGTATTTTTTACCACTTAGTCTTCTGATAGGTGGGAAAATTGAAAAGTTGTGACCTTTTGGATAAGATACAATCTACCCTTCTAAACAGATTTCAATGAACTCCCACATTACTTGGCATTGGGAAACAATTCTTCACTTATCCACATAAAGAATATTAAACTACTCCCTCCATTGAATCTTAAACCATGGGAGTTAGGGGGCAAATGTTGATGGTCGAATTTTGTTCATTACATTCACTCATCCACTCAATTGATGAGAAGTTAAGCGATTCACCTCTTAGTAGAGGCTGACCAAGATGGTCATATTTGGTTTGAACTTAAGTGGCATGAACGATTATTCCTTGGTATGGTTTCATTACATAATTGCCTAGTACTCCTACATTTCAAGAATGTACTTGATCGTGAGATTTCCACATATCTCAACAATCATATGACTAACTGCTATTTCAAACACCTGACATTTGCCTATAAATACATGTAAAAAACACTATAAGAACTACCTGACAATTCATAACTACTCATCTTATCTTCTCTAAAATTCATTTATTGACTTAGGCATCGAAGCGGCCACATTGGATTGGCCTTGGTACCTTTTAGCTCTTTGTGCTTTACTAGAAGGAAATCGTCCAAAAATCATACAACAACATTTTCCTTATTCTTTTGTTCTTTTTGTCTAAGTGATCACTCTCCATATATCTAATTTTTCATTTTACAAGATGTAAGGTCTTAAAATCATGGGTGTAAAGTGTATAAGCTTAGGGAAGTGTGATGGCTTTAAGTGTTTGGAAAAATTCATGTGCTTAAGGTATTTGAATGAGTGTATGGGCTTGAGTAAGTATGCATGATTTGAAGCTTTTCCTCATTATAAAGAAATTGTGCTATTTATGATAATTATTACTCATGAATTTATATAATTGAGGGTAAGCATAAGTTAGTCTATTCTTTTTCTTCAAATTAATGACCCTAACCTCTTGATTACCCCGGTGTAGAGTGGTTCTTAATAAGGCTAATTTTAAGAAAAATCTCTCGAAGGCTCAAATAGTTTTGCAAGAGATAATTGTGTTTAGGGATGGCAAATGAATGCGTAACATCATTTTTGTTAATAGAGGTTTTCCCCAAGAGCACAAACTTAGCTACTTAGGACTACCTATGATCTCTTATCAGAATCATATCTCTCTTTTTATCTTGTTTCAACCTCCTTCAAGTCTCACCGATCATAAGACTACATTTGGAAAGACTAGGTACTTGGACTTCAATAACAAAATGTTTTACCATGAGTAGGTTGAATGTGCTTCCTTTAGCTTAGAATAACTACCTTTAGGTCTATCTTTGACTTGGTTAGCCTCATAAGGTTTAAACTTTAACATTAGACATGAATAATTAGCCTTTCTATCCAAATAACTACCAGTCAACCACCATTACATCAACTACGTTCACCAAAATCTAGGAGTAGTCTTAAAATTTAAACCAAATGCATGTGCTTGAATTAGAGGGAATGATTACTACTTTTAAAATGATCCTACAATTATAAAAGGAGGTTCGAATGCAACAAATAGGCTCTTCTAGATGCTCAAACACTTTTCCCTAACTTTTACTTATTTGTCTTGACATTACCTAACTTAAGCATCAAAGTAGCTGTGCTAAAGTCACCCCGACATACCCTTTAACCTAACTTTTATTCATTTTGCAAAGTGTTTGTAAATCTTTTATTCGAGATCACATCTGAACCAAAATCTAATATCAACAATTTTGACATATGTACTAAGTTTAAATAGGCCTCCCTTAAGGAATGAGCCTAAATACTCCCATTATGTCACTTATATCTCATGTACATTTAGGATTGATGTTTAGGACATGGTTACATCTTTTCATCATAAACTTTTCAAGTAATTGGATCACCTTCCCCTAGGGAAAATAACCCATCTTTTATGATTAGGTCAAATTTGCTTCTCTTAATTTTTTATTTGCCCCAACTTGATGATAGAGCTTCACATTTTAACACTTCTCTTTTCACACCTATTTTTCAGATGTTTAACTTTAATTAACCTGTTTAAGACATTCCTACTATAATAGGCCCGTGTGTCCCTTTTACTCCTTAACTAAGTCTAACAATCAAACCTTAAATCGACCCTTTTGAAAAGTATCCATAAATTCGCTTAGATGGCCCAATTCTTTGCATGCTCCAGTATTTATTTAGAACTTTTAGACTCAATTGAATGGATAAGTCCTCTACTTACCCCATTTATTGCTCCCTACTCAAGCTCATTAGGTTTATTGGTGGGATAATTCATAATGGAGACAAGCTTTGTGTTTGGTTTTAGGGTTGGAGTGGGTAGGCTAATTTTGTGTAGTGAGTAAGTATTGTGTTCATGACCTTTTAGGCTTAGAAAGAATGGTATAGGTAGACAAAACTCTAAGCGAAGTCAATAGGCTATGTATTTAAGTCCTTTTTGGCTTAGAGTGGGTTGAAATAGGTGGGAAGGTCTATTATTCATGTTTAGGCTCTTGTGTCTAGGACTTTTGAAAAGGCTTAATATAATGCTTCTTTTAAAATTGTGTTTGGCTTGTACCTTTCTTAGGGGAATCAAGAGTCATGTCTATTTTAAGGATGGTTTATGTCTCCACTATTTTCATGTATTGATTTCCAACGTGCTTTCCCCTTTTGCCCTTCAGCATCAATTTCCAGTATCAAGTTTAATTCATAGGCTACACAAAGCCTTGAGCACAAAATAAGTGACCATCAAGGCTAGGATTAGGTTAGAATGGTTGTTGTCAATCATCTCAGCTTCAAAATAAATGGCTATAGGCTTTTGTAATGGGCTTAATCGCTTAAAAGCAAGAACTTAAAGCCTGCAAAATTTGTACTTACCAATAGATTATTTTTTATTTGAAAACTTTATGATATATAACTAAAAAGATATAAAAACACTCATTTTACAAAAAAGAAAAAAAAAAGACTATGTTAAAGATTAAACCACTACCATCTCCTTAATTTATTCAAATGATTGAAAAAAGTTATAGCATTGATAGGAATGAGTGACTATTTTACAAGGATGACAATCAACAGTAATGACTTATTTATGAGTAAATGTTTTTTATTTTTTTTATTTCTTATTTTTTAATTGGATGGTAAAGAGGTGTTTATGTTAGAACTAACCATATTGCTAAAATTACCTAATGACTAGACAAAAATATTATAGACGTGAAGAGGACAAAGATACAATAGTTACATGAGTGATGGGATTCAAAGATGACTATTAATGATTGATAAGGGTTTATTTTACAAAGGTAACACTTAGGATAATAAGAGGGTGACAACTAAAAAAGGGTTACACTGGAGGTGGCAGTTATTCACATCTAACAAATGTTTGAAAACCAAAGGATTTCTTTTTTAATTATATGTTTTTGTTGTCTTGTTTATTTTGCGTACATATAGTTGTTAAAATCATAAGTAAAAAAAAATGATTTTTACAAGTTTATGATTTCACAATATTTTTTTTAGTTAAAATAAATATAAAATCATTTATTTATAAACATTTAGTAAAATTATAAACTTTTATATATGATTTTGCAAGCTCATATTTTACTTATTTTATACGATTATACCAATTCTGTGCATTCAAATGAACAATAGAAAATCAATTTTGATAACGATTAACAAGTAGTACATAAGCATACAAATGTAGATGTGAGAATGCAACAACTTTATTAATTTCATAAAGTGACTCAAGCCATAACTTTATTAAAATTTACGATTACATTAACCGAATTGCAAAAAAGTTGGCCCTTAACGGGCCTGCACTTTCTACAAATTATAAAGAAATGTATTTTACAAAATAGATTTATTATAAGGAAATTACATAGAAAACTATTATAATAAGGTTTCATTCATAGAAGTTTTCATAAGATGAGAGTCTATAAGATATAATTCATACTATAGAGTGTAGTATGTAGGAATATTAATAAAGTGCATTTATATTCATTTGATGGCCCATAAAAATGAATGTGAAAAGTTTGGTTCTAAAGGTTCCCTAACTCTATAACTAAAGGTTACATCAAAGCCTAAAGTGGCATTGCCTAATCACCACAAGCGGATGGTATACACCACAATACATGATGATTACACAATAACATCAAGTCTAAGTTTCCTAAATAGCCTAAATCTAACTATATCTAAGCACACATATGATTCAAAGAAGAAAATCTCCCAAAGCCTAAATGACTTGGCTCATTAGGTCGATTTCTTTCTTTATTAGGCCTACATCTCTAAAACCCAATCAATACAAACATATACATATATATATATACACAAATAAGAATAAAAATAGAGGACCACTAATTGATTTCTTTTTTTAATTCTTACATGACTAGCCCACTTAGGGATTTTAAGATCCTTAGTAGAGTCACCAATTTTATCAAGCCTAATTATGATTTTCCTTAATTTAACCAATAATAAGTTTAACCTTTCTTGTTATAGATTACTCAATATAAAATTAAGAAAAACTATTTTTCTTAAAAAAAGTTAAAAAGGATAATTTTAGAAAAACAACTTAGAGTCACCAACTAGTGAGAAGTAGTAAAAAAGTAATATTAGAGTTTTTGGATGAGAAAACCCTAATTAGATCAATAGTCCACAAATTTTTTTTAAAAATAATTTTCCAGAAAATTTAACCAAAAACTAAGCTCAAAGGTTAATCTAATAAGGCAAAAGTCATAATGCAGGAATTTTAAAAAACTAAGTAATGGGCCATAATTTTTATAATTTTTTTTAAAAATGAAAAAATATAAAATACATGAAAATGATTTTTTTTATTTTGAATTTTCTTAAAGAAACAAAACAAATAGCTTTTCAATTTTTATGATTGCCTTGAATATGCCCATGTACTCACTAGTTAGGATCAAATTAATATAGTTTTTTTTATTTTTTGGAAAAATTTAATGTGTAGATTTGTTTTATTTTTCAAACCTTAATTTTTATTCCCAATTTAAAAGCCTAAAAAACTCCTAATTTTGCAAAAACCCAAATTATAAATTTTTATTTTGAAGAAAACCACCTAAGTAACAAAACAAATTTTTTTTTGAATAACCCTAAAATGCATAATTTTTATAAAAATATAATTTTTTAAAAAATATAAAATCTAATTTTAAAAAAAATGTAAAATTTATGCAAATTTGGTGAAAAAAAAGATAAGCAAAATATGCAAAATTTGATAAAAATGTGAATTTTAATCAAAGATTTTTTTCCCCCTAAAGATATGTAATTTTTCTAAAAAGAAAATACAAAGAACACTATTTTTATATCAATCATGCAAAAAGATGTGAAAACAACCAATCGATAGAAATTAACACAATGACCTACAAAAAGCCTCAAGTTAGTCATACTCAATGCAAAGATTATAGTAATGCAAATTTAAAAAAAATAAAAATATCAGATATATTCACATGCTAAAAAAATAATAAAATAACAAATAATAAAAAGAAACTAATACTAAAACTAAGGATTAGCATTGAAAATAGACAAAGATAGTATGGGTCTTTATTATTTTTTATCTATGCATAAAAATAAAAGAAACTAAAATAAAATAAAATAAAGAAAATAAAAATAAATAATTTTTTTTTTTAAAAATGACCTACCTATTCTAATTTATACACATAGGTCAGATCAAGCTAGAGAAGAGACTAGACACGTAGATTCGAGTTCAAATCGGATTGGGTTAGGCTTCTCCTCTTTCTTCTTCTTCTTCACAAACAACTATTCCAACTTCGCACTTTAGCTTCCAAACACCAAAATGTGTAGGAAATCTCACTTTCATGATAAAATTGTTGGCAAAAGTTAGTTAAGTATAACTTTCTTGGGTTACAAGGGTCGTTTTGGTAGTTTCTAAAATTTGGTGGTGGCAATGGTGTATGGGTATTATAGTAAAGGCCAGTTAATGGTAGTTTAAGGTTGGTTCATGGGGTTTTTGGGTGCAAGGAGTTTATTGGTGATGTTAGTTTTGGATAGGGAAATAGTTTTGTTAGGGTTTCTAAGGTAGCTACTCATGGTAGTTTAGGATTAGTTCATGGATAGTGCTAGAAGGCACAATTAGGCTTGAAGCTAGTCTTATTTTGAAGCTTAGGTGGTTGTGAATGTCGTGTAGTGGTTGATTTGGGTCACCATTGGTCTTAGAAGATGGTATGAGCTAGAGAGAGATGGTGGCATCGAGTAGACTAAGAAGGAAGGTAGAGTATGGGTATGTATGTTTTAGAGTGGATATGGCTAAGTTGTTTTTATAATTCTTCAATTAAATCTCCTAAAGCCAAGGTTGAATCTTCTTAGATGTACTTAGTGTTTATTTAGATTTTACCATATCTTGTTTCAACTAGTTTTATCCCGAGTTTTTGATAAATTCATAAGTTTCATCAATTTCTACAAAATTCATGCAAAAAATCAAGAGATTCAGCTTAATCCGATGTCCCCAAGTGAGAAGCTTAAAAAATTTCCTCCTTTAGTAAAGATTTATGTAGATTTTACCAAATCTTGTTTTGACTAGTTTTATCTAGAGTTTTTGATAAATTCGCGAGTTTCATCAATGATTTACTTATGATTTTACAAAATCTATGCAAAAAATCAAGGGATTCAGCCTAATTTGGTGTCTACAAGTGAGTTTTAGAAGCTTGAAAATTTTACTCCCCTTTCTCTTATTTTCTCGATGCAAAGAAAAAGAAGGAAAATGTTGGTTTGTGACCATGTGTAACATCTACATATACATGTGCCTAGATTCAAACTTGTAACCTCTAGTGTGTGCTTATGTTCCCAAACCAACTAAGCTTTGCTAATTTCCACGTTATCCTATGCATTTGACATTTCCAAACAAGGCTTAACCTTAAATTTATCTATCAAATCCAAGCTCAATTCATTTCAACTTGTTTTAAAATGACTCTAATTACCTTTAGATAAACCAAAATACACATGCTAAGAATTTTCAATACTAGTTTAATTTAATAAATCTAAGTCTTATTTTTTATTTGTCTAGTTAAAATTATTCAAATTCTAATTTTCAAGTCAATGAAATCCCATTTTTTCATGAATTCACATTTTTATTGGACGTTTCTAGAAAGGGTATATTTTTTTAATAAAGCTCAATTTTTAAAAGACTCAAAATCTAATAAATTACATGTATATTTTTTATTATTGCTTAATCCAACCCTAAGTAACTTATTGACTTGATTAGGACTCTTTTGGTACTTTTTTCTTTTTTTTTTTCAATTTTTTATATTTTTTCTAATTTTCAAGTTTTTTGGATATTTTCCATTTTTCAAAATTTTTTGGATTTTTTTTTTCAATTTTTTTGAATTTTTTTCCATAAACCTAGCCTAAAAGTAAAATAGAAAGTGGCAAGAATAAGGTATTTACAAATAAAAATAGGAATTAATAAGATATTTTGTATATGTTAACATATTGATTCATGATAAACTCAATTTTATTATAAATTACTACCATTTGTAAAATATTGTTGTAGATTTTATCTAAAATAGAGTATGTACATCATTTTTTAAAGTTATTATTTTAACAATAAATGTAAAACATTTCATTGTTATTTTGGATCATTGAGGAAACTACATCTTTGCGTTATGTTTACTATAGCATTATGTTATGTGTTAGTATTTCACTAGATGCCTTACTATAGGTGATTTATATATGTGTTTATGTTTATTTTGGTTATCTAGTTTGTTTTAGTTTTGTTTATTTTTATTAATTCATTCTTTTTAGATAATTAATAAAATGCCCTACCCCTTTTTTGATAATTTTATAATTTATAAATCTAGTTAGCTATTATAATTTTAAGACTAGTAATCTCCGAACCTTTGATTTTTTGGTTTTTGATTTAGACTAATAGCTAGATTAAAAACCAGGCTAACCACCTGGCTCATAATCCTTTCTTTTTACCAACTTTAGTTGGTTAGAAAATCTTAAGATAATAATAATAAAAAAAAAACCCTTTTAATTTCTAGTCAAGTACTTTATATTATAGTGATTAGATGTAATATGAAATTGAAATTCAAAAAGGAGGGGTAAAATTTTAGGCTCGATGATATCTAAACCTCAAGGCTTAAATGTAAAGGGCCCAAGTTTTGATGTGGTCGTTGTATACTCCTACATGCAACTCTTTTGAGAGTTGTTATCCTTTTTCTAGTTAGAGACATTAAAGGAAGGCTAAAATCATAGATTAGCTTTATCCAATAGCGTGTAGCTGGTTGCCTTGTACGAAAGTTTCTATTCCTCCTTTAGATTAGTTGGTATGGAGTCGTGCTTCAAGAATTGGATGATTAGGTTCATCCAGCACAATTCAAGTGGGTCAACATTCACTACTAGAGTTTTCTAGAGCAATTGCTCGATGCTCCTCTCCAATAAGCATTTTACAAAAAACCTTTTTACCCTTGTCTATGGGCTCAAAAATGCCCATGGATGCGTATTTAGACAAGCTGTCTACTTCTAAGTTCTCAAGTCGGGGGATTCTTGTTATGGTTCACAAGCTGAAATCCGCAGGTAAGGATTTGACCAACTCTAAGTACTTTCATTCCTTCCTCCTTTACTTCGTATTCACCCCTAACCTGTTGCACTACAATCATTGAATCAAAAACAATTTCTAAAACCTTAGCTCCAACCTCCTTGGCCAACTTCAATTTAGCAATCAAGACTTCATATCGAGCCTCATTGTTTCTAGTTACAAACCTAAACTTAAGGGCATGGTAGATTGTTACACTTTAGAGGCCTTGGAGAACTAGCCTTCTTCTATACCCTTCCTAAGTGGATGACCTATCCATGTGGACTTTTGATCTTTAGCTTCTAAGGGCTCTATGGTGTATTTTGCCACGAAGTTAGCTAGGATTTAGGCCTTACAAGTTTCTTAGGGTTTGTATTAAATTCAATATGTGTTGAGTTCAAGCGCATACTTCATCATCCTCCTTGAAGCTTCTAACGTTGATTTCTTGAGTATAGTTCGTAGGGGTTTATTGAATAGGATGTTAACCTGGTGTGCTTCAAAATGTGGTCGGAGCCATAAGGCCAATATGACAACTACAAAGACAAACTTCTTAATCTTTAAGTATCGAAGTTTTTCCCCCTAAAATATCACCCAATGTAGTAAAATGGCTTATGATCTCCCCCTTCTATGCGGACTAACACTAAGAAAGAGCTTAGTCACTTATGTCTAGATACAACAATAGGTCTTCCCTTGGTATTAGCTTCGGAAGTACCAGTAAAGAAGTGTGAAATTTCTTTAACTACTTGAAAGCCTTCTCACATGTTAGAGTCCACTCAAACTTGTAGGGGTTCTTCAAAACTTCAAAGAACTCAATCGAGACATAAAATAACTGAGTGTAACCATAAGCCTCATCATCTTTTATACTTCTTTGACACTGGTTGGGGCTTTCATATCTGTTATAGCTTGGAGTTTATTAGTGTTAGCCTTTATACCTTTCTAGGTCATAAGGTATCTGAGGAATTTTCTAGATGATATGCCAAAGATGCATTTTTAAGGGTTCAGCTTCATTCCATGCCTCCTCATCTATCTAAAAGCCTTTATAGACACCTTAGTTTTACCTTCTATAGTTTAAGAATTTCTTTTAAATAGTGAAAAGGGTCTTAATTAAAAAAAAAATAAAAAACCTAGAAATATACAAAAAATTAAAAAAATGAAAATCATATAAAAATTAGGAAATTAAGAAAAATACAAATAATAGAAAAATTGGGGAAAATATAAAAATTAGAAAGTTAAAAAAAAGAATGAAAAAATGTGAAAATAAAAATTATTAGGAAAATAGGATAAACTAAAGTAATAATAAAGTATTAGAATAATAAAATAAATAAGGTTTTAGGTATTTTTAGGCTAGTTTAAGCCTAGACCAAATAATTCAAATCTAGCTCATGCTAGCCTAATCCATATATGTATTTTATTTGCATATATGGACATGGCACTGGCTAATTAACCATACAGAAGGAACCTATGCACATATAGATAGGGTTCGGACTTTGAGTCTTATCATACCTTTTATTTTTCTTTCTAAAAATAAGACACATGTTAGCCTCTAAATGGTTGATAGTACCTATTTTCTTTCTCATTTCCTTTTTTTTCTCTCCCTTTCCTATGCTTTTCTAACCCAATTTACTTACTTCTAAGCCTTTATTATTTTTTTTTTTGTAATTTCACTATTAATTTGTTGAAATCATGAAAATCACCTTGGATACTTTGTAACAAGCCCTAGAGCATGTCTTAATATGAAAACTTGAAGCATCAAATCGGCTTTGAAAAATTGAAAAAAGGTTGGAACCCATGATTCAAGCACTTACATATCCTTCAAATCCAAGCTATAGTAAATTGAATCGAAGATTTTCACTTTCTTTTTCTTGTTAATTTGTACAAGAATATCATTAGATAACATGAAAAGTCAACTTAGATCTTTCTTTTTTTCCATGTAATTGAAGATTTCCCGATCTTGTTCATCAAAGAGCAAATCGACTATTAATAGTTATGTCCTTGTTTGTTGAAGCTCAAACAAGTATAAATACCACCTCTACATCCTCATTTAAGCATCACTCATCATTAGAAGTCACTTAAACACACATATACATACTCTTGCAAATACTTTTATCTTTACTATTATTTTCTCTCTTTCTCTCTAGAATTTGGTTGAGCTCGGTATGTTTCAAACAAAGCTAGCAATGCTAGTAGAAAGCACACATTTTGAGATCTTGATCACATTCACTCTTATTTATAGCTATATCCTCAATCTCAACCACTACCATTTGGTATTTCGAGACAAACCTTAGCCACGGTAGCCTAGCATCATCTCTCATCACATTTTAAACCAACCATACCATTGCATTTGCCACACTTCAAAACCCCCAAACATACTCTTCATTTTCTTCGAGCTACTCTTAAACACCATTATGCAACCACTGTTGTTAGCTACCTTTCTATAACCACTAAAAAAAACTACCACCTCACTCGAAACATTACCATTAATTGGAGTTTCACTGGTGAGAACCACACAAAAGTGGTTTTACCTAGTTGAAAAGGTGGCCAAGTCACACTGTAGTGCCTCTAGCTACCGTTACCCATCTTCCTTCTTCATTGTACACATGTGGGTTGAGTAAAACTCGACTCGGACCCAATAAAACTGACCTTATTTGCTTCTAACCTATATATCCATCCCAACATTCATATCTAGCCCATGTTTGTTATTTTGTTTAGCCTTTTTTTTTTTATTTCTTTTACATAAGGTTTAAAAAACTTTAAAAAAAAGATATAAAAAAGGGTTTTTCATTTTTTTAGATATTTTCTTTTCTTCATTTCATTTTGTAAAGCCTAATAAAAAACTTTTCATTACTAATTATAATAAATACATAATAAAGGGATTTTTGATACTTTAAAAAAATAATAAAATAGAATAATAAAAAAGGAGAGAGAGTTTATTACTTAGAAAAATGTTTTCAAAATTAAAAATCTATTGATAAACTCTTTTTAAAATTAGGACTAAAGTTTTATATAAAAGCATAATTCCAAACATCACTTCAAATTAAAATAAATAAACACATTAAAGTTTCTTTTTTTTTCTATAAAAAAAAAACTATAAAAATCCAATCCTTAATAGCGAGTATGTGGACACCTATAAGAAACTATTAGGTGACTTAAAATATGAAAAGTTTTTATTTTCCTCCCTTTATAAACAAATAGATTTTTTTTCTCAAATTTTCCTTTTTTTAAACAAAAAAAATTTCTTATTTGCTTAAAAAATAAACAAATAAAAAAAATATAAAATATTTTTATTTTTTTTATAAATGTGTATTTTAGAAAATAAATCTAAATTCATAAGGTTAAAATAATACTCTTTTAGAGTTTAATAGGTTATCCTCCAAACTCAACATCTTTGGTTTTCAAAATCATTTCAAAACTACTTTTTCTCATAGATTAGTGACTAAGCTAGGATCAATTCATCCAATTGATTTTAACCTAACCTTTTTCTCAATCATGGTGTGGTGGTGACTCTAAATATTTTCTAAGTCTTATAGAAAACCAAGTTTTCCTTAATTCCTAGTTGAAGGGTAATCTTAAATGGTTATGATTTAATATTAATTGAGTTAAGAAAAATAAAATTGATAATTTAGGCTTGACAAAATGGTGACTCTATTAAGGGTTGTTAAGAGGGTTAGCTACTTAAAACTTTTGAAATTAGAATTATTTTCCAAAATATCCATGTTATTTGTTTTCTTGAAATAAATAAATAAAAAAAAGTCATTCCTTTTTTGTTTTCTTGAATTCCCTCTCTCTCCCTCTCTCTAAAAAATGATAAAAAAGGGAAATAATGGGAAAAAAGAATAAAAGAGAGGTTGCTTATAATTACAAATTGTTGTTGGATTCAAGAGAGAATACAAGATAATTCTAGGAGTAGAAGGGAGAGCCCTATGGCTGGCTCGATAAGATAGTCCAATCTAAAGACAAACCCTAGCCCTTGGCATAAACCTAAACCCTTTACCCGATAAGATAGTCTAAACATAAAACCCTACCAAGGTAACCAAGCCAATGCAAAATCTCGGTCCATTAGGAAAGCCAAGTCTTAAATATGAACCCTAATCCATTCAAAATACAAAACCATATATAACTACAATCTCTATTGCAAGAAAGCCTTATTTTAGACAAATGAGAAATTCAAAATTCCTCTACTTAGCCCATATAACATTAAATAATCGAGCACATAACAAGATCAAGCATATTAAGGGGATAGACAAACTCAAAATCCAATGGGCATCTGGCCAACAAGTCTGAGGCAATTGCCTTCTTTAGTACAAGTATAATTTAGGGGCATACTAATCAAACTGGGGCAAGTCGACACATGAGAAAGACACCATTAGTATTTAGTTTTTAAAATTTAATTTTGAATACAAATGAAATGAAAAGTGTCTTTCCACATTAGGGCATGTCTTAAGGAACATTTTGAGAGATTAGGGAACAAAGTTAATTCCCTTCATCGGGCAAATCTAAATGGACTCCTAAAACACTTCGAGAGTTTAGTAACATCATAGTTGGGATATATTGGACTCATTCCTTAAAGGAAATCCATTTTAAATTCTATACGTAGGTTAAAATGAAGTTAGGCATTCATTTTTTATATCCCAAACACAATTATCCCTTACTAACCCCATTGAGCCCATTGTAGGAGATATTTTCAAAATTGTAACCTTTATCAAAACCCACCCTACAATGGGGCAATTTGGAAGTCAAGGTCATCAATTAAGAAAAGACGATAAAAGTAGTTCATGCTTCCTTAGTAACATCAATTTAAGGATAATTTTTATTTTTTATAAGTTATTTTCTCTTAAATGAAGAGAGCATATATGAATCTTATATACACAATCTAAACACTTCAAAAAGACAATCGCCTTATAAGCTAAAAGAAAAGGAGAAAAGGGAAAGAGACAATAAAAGAATGGAGCAAAATAAAAGAAAAGAAAAAAGAAGAACAAATGATAAAAAAAATAGACTTGAATGCAAGAGAAAAACCTAAAGAATACAAACCTAAGTATAATTGCACCAATTCATAAAGAAGGTCTAGGCTCGAGGCTCAAATAGCCCCCAAAACATAGAGCCCTCATACCCTTTTTATATCACATATCAAGCCCCAAAATATAAAGTCTCCATGCCCATTCCAAAAAGCATTGCAAATCACAAAAATAAGACCTCCTTATTCGTCCTAAATCACAATAAACAAGGTGTACCCACCCATAATTCCACCTACACTCAACAAAACCTATTATGTTCATAGAGAATAATTCATCTTAAATGAAAATTTTCTTTGAAATTAGGGCAAGCATTTCTTGACTTATAAATTTGGGTTAAATAAGTTCAAAATAAGCCTTTGTCATGGATCCTTCTTGAAACTATTTAACCAAAAGCCTAACTCACAAATTTGAAAAAAAAAAGACCTAATATATTGAGAAAAGCGTATCATTTACAAATTTAGCCATAATTTTTGGAATAGTGGTTAAGAGTGAAAATCAAACCAAGAGTATATAAGGAAATTCTCTTCTATTGAAATTGATCATGAGTTACCATTTTCATAAAAAAGTGATACTTAAAGTCACAAGGCCTTACGTATCTTCATATTCAAACTAGACTAGGCTTGATAGCACTAGGATTAGAAGATATCTTGAGAAATTGAGAGGTACATAAAGCACCCTGTGTAATTACTAAGGAAAGGAAGGGTTTAGTATAAGGCTTATGTTTCTTAATAAGAATTTGTACTCATTAGTAAACTTCAAAGAGAGAGAGAGAGAGAGATAAAGATGTTGACACCCCATTTTTACCTTCTCTATAGGGGAAATAAAAAAATGGAAAAATGAGAAAAATAAATTGAAAAAAGATAAATATTTTAAAGGAAGTGAAAGCAAAAATAATGACAAAAAAAGCTTAAAAATAGAAAAAGTAATAGAAAGACCAAAAAAATGGAGAATTTAAGAAACGACAAAAAATAGAAAAATAAAAAAATATACAAAGTTCCTTAAAAAATGGAAAATTTTCAAAAAGACTAAAAATAAGAAAAAAAAATTTCAATTAAAATAAAGTTTTTAGCTATATTAGGCCAAAAATGAATTTCTCGAGTCTAATTTATACCATGGAGTTTCTAACCAAAAAGACCCTCATTTTAAAATGATAGTAAATTTTTTATGTTAGGTCTAGTTTTAAAAATTGATGGGTTTAGGTTAATTTATAGCGTAGGTTTTACTTTTAGTTAATTTGACCCAATAATTTATTTAGTTAGAGTTAAATAAACTTTAAGTTAATTAAGTAATGAGATAGTTTGTAGTATAGTAAGGTCGAACAGGTACATGATGGGTAGAATATAAGCCTTATCAGTATCCTACCCTGTGGATACAAGTTTTGAAACCTTACTACTATACTCTAGAACCACTCTATACTCTGTACCCTATAAATTGTATAAGGTACAGGGTACCTGTAGAAACTGTATTTTTTTTTTCTTATAAATTTGAATATGACTATTTTTACAAAATACAAAACAAACGTGACCATGTTTTTAAAAGTAATTGCTTAATTTAGCTAATCTTTCAAATGACACAATGAATGAAGTCTAGTGAGGTTTATTTCTAACTGATTGTTTTTTTTTTTCCTTAAATGGTTCTTTAACCATTATTATTGTGGATGAATTTTTACAAAAGTATTATATAAAACATTCTTTACATAAATAAAGTATTAATTTTATTATAATCACATTGTAGATTCATGTAGATTCTTTCTTTTTTTTTTCTTTTTTTACTTTAGTGGAGTAGGACTTAGTAAATGAGGAAGATGTAATGAAAAAAAATTCAATAAAGAAAAGATTAAGGAGGACGAGACTAACATGAGAGCATCAAGTTTAGTATAAAGGACTCATGGGCTGCATTTGTTATTTTTTTAAGGCCATATAAATAAAATGGTATTTTTTATTTATTAATTTTCTATTATTTGAGTAGATATAAGGTACATAGAACATATACTCCATATACTTCACAATATATGTTCTAGAGTGAGTATAGGATACCTAACCTTATATCCATAGCTTACCATGTAGGTACAGGTTTTGGGAAATTACTACCTAAAACCTACTTCGTGACCTTAAATACTCACTAAAAACCTATCCGATCGAGTAGAGTTAAGGTGGGTATCCTATACAATAGAGTTACCTGCTCATCTCCATGTCCAATGGTTAATGTGTATTTAAGCGATTAGAGGCTCAAATTTTATTCTAACCAAGATACTCCTAATTTTGCATGAATTGGTTAGTATTAATTTACTCATTCTTTGCACTAAATTTTTTTTGTTGTTGTGTTATTATCTTTTTTTTAATGAAATTTTAGTACATATAGTTATTTACATTGCATTGAAAAATTTGCATTTACATTTAGTAAATTGCATTTGTGGTGTGTAAGTCATCGTAGCAAATTAAAAAAATTGTAGTCAATTGTTAATGATCGTGGGTGAAATATTGTTTAAATAATACGAGTAATGTATTCGATGAAAGTCCTCTAAAGATAGGTGTCATATAATTAAGTTATATTGTTTAGAAGTGGCAATTTTAAAGAATAGAATGTGATTATTGTATGGAATTTCTACTTACAAACCCATACAATAATTAGGGGGGAAATGGTAGATTGTGTGAAAGTCATCATCCATACATATGGAAAATATTGTCAAGGGTAGCGTAGAAGTGGAATATGATAGGGAGCTAGTAAAGAAGTTGAAAATGAATAAGGGGTCAAACTATGGCCATTTTTTACACAAGATTTGCAATAGCGTTAGGATTGATACTGCTAGGGTAGAAATTGTTTACAGGTACCCAACATATTACGAAGGTGATTTATACTATGAGTTGATGCCAATTTAGGATGACAAAGATATGTTGAGGTGGTAGAAGCGCTTGGTGAACGAGGTATACAACACATTTATGCAACGATGTGTGGGCAACTAATGTAGCCTCAAGGGATAACACTCTAAACTTTACATCATGGCAATTGCAATCCTTTCAAGCTAATTTTCCCATAGCCGATGAGAGTTAGCCCCATATCACTATGGAAGACTTAATATGCGATGATGTTATCAATTAATGTAAGCGAAGAAGCACTTGATGTAGAGTATAAGGAAATCTAGCAAGAGGATTTGACTTACAATCTTGATATGGAAAGGATTGTTTTGGGTTTTGATAGTGGAGATGATGAAGATGTTAAAGGGGAAGGTGAAGAGAATGACAAGGGTAGTAAAGAGGAAGATGAGGATACTGGTGATAAGGAATACGATGAATGCTGAGATGGATTTCAATGTCTTAATAAGTGATGAGCATACACATAACCTATTTATGCCTACACTAATGCCAGTTCCCGTAACACAAAACAATCGGCCTATTGTGAGAGGGCACTTATGTATTTAGTGTTTAACCAACCCTTGAAGATACTATATTAACTCAGTTTCTTTTAGCAAGCCCATAAGACACTTCCCTTCTATTCATAAAGTTTCTCTCAAGCGAACCCATAAGGCACTTCCCCTCTATTCACCAATTTCTCTTAAGCAAGCCCATAGGGCACTTCCCCTTTGTTCACCAAGTTTCTCTTAAGCAAGCCCATAGGGCACTTCCCCTCTGTTCACAAAGTTTTTATCAAGCAAGCCCATAGGGCACTTCCACTTTATTCATAAAGTTTCACTTAAGCAAGCCCATAGGGTACTTTCCCTCTATTCACCAAGTTTCTCTTAGTAAGCTCATAAGGTATTTCCCTTCACCAAGTTTTTCTTAGCAAGCCTGTAGGGTACTTCCCTTCATCAATTCCTTTTGGTAAGCTTATAAGGCACAGCATTAATTCGAAGTTTAGGGTTACTAGTTCCCGAGAGACGCTCCCGCCTAGGTTAGTGAGCCTATTGTGGCACAACCAAGTTTTAGATTGATCCCAGATTGACACTCCTGCCAAGGTTAATAAGCCTAGTGAGGCACAACCAAGTTTTAGATCGATCCTAATTTCGGGTTGCTAGTCCCCGAGAGATACTCTCACCCAGGTTAGTGAGCCTAATGAGGTACAATCAGGTTTTAGATTGATCCCAATTTAGGGTTGTTAGTCTCTAAGAGATGCTCCTACCTAGATTAGTTAGCCTAGTGAAGCATGACCAAGTTTTAAATCGATCCCAGCTTAGAGATGCTAATCCTCGAGAAATGCTCCCACTTAATTTAGTGAGCATAGTGAGGCACGACCAGGTTTTAGATCAATCTAAGTTAGGGTTGCTAGTGCCTAAAAGACGCTCTTGCCTAGGTTAGTGAGCATAATGAGGCATGATCAGGTTTTAGATCAATCCTAATTTAAGTTTGCTAATCCCCGAGAGATGCTCCCGTCTAGGTTAATAAGCCTATTAAGGTATAACCAGGTTTTAGATTGATCCCAATTTAGAGTTACTAATCCTCAAGAGACGCTCCCGCCTAAGTTAGTGAGCTTAGTAGAGACGTTCCCACTTATATTAGTGAGCTTAGTGAGGCACGAGCAAGTTTTAGATCGATCCTAGATTAGAGTTGCTAGTCCTTAAGAGATTCTCTAACTTAGGTTAGTGAGCCTAGTGAGATACGACCAGGCTTTAGATCAATCCTAATTTAGAGTTGCTAATCCCTGAGAGACGCTCTTACTTAGGTTAATGAGCCTAGTGAGACATGACTAGGTTTTAGATCAATCCTACTTTAGGGTTGCTAGTCCCTAGGAGACACTCCTACCCAGGTTAGTGAGCTTAGTGAGGTATGACCAAGTTTTACATCAATCCCAGCTTAAGCTTGTTAGTCCTCAAGAGACATTCCAGCTTAGGTTAATGAGCCTAGTAAGGTACGACCAGGTTTTAGATCGAACCCATTTTAGGGTTATTAGTCTCCAAGAGACGCTCCTACCTAGGTTAGTAAGCCTAATGAGGCATGATTTGGTTTTAGATCAATCCCAGATTAGAGTTGCTAAGAAACGCTCCTGCCTAGGTTAGTGAGCCTAATGAGGCACAACTAGGTTTTGTAATTCAATTTTAGAGTAGGATTGTTTGTCCTATGAAGACACCCCCACTTAGGTTAAGGAGCTAAAAAAGCTACGACCAAGTTTCTTTTTTTTCACCAAAATCCCTAGCAGATCAAGTTTAAGATAGCTAAGTAGTTATCTTAAAGTCATCCCAAGGGCAAAAATAATACCTTTTTGTCTTTATGGCAAAGTTTTGTTCAAACTTCATCATAAAGAGGGATAGCTATAGACATATAATTTTTGCATCGACCATACCCCCCCCCCCCCTTTTATTTTATTTCCTCAATAGGCTTTAAATTAGAAAAAACCAAAGAAAAAAAAAGGAAATTAAAGAAAATCTAAAAAATAAGAAATTTAGAAAATGCAAAAATAAGAAAAAGCACAAAAAAATAAGAAATTTGGAAAAATATCAAAAAATAAGAAATTTAGAAAGAAACCTAAAAAAATAAGAAGTTTAGAAAATAAAATATAGAAAATTGAAAAAATCCTAAAAGAATAGATTTTTTAATTTTAAATAAGCTTAAAAGTTGGGCCATTGACTTATACTTAGATTTAAATCGAGCATAAGTTGACTTGGTCCATATATACAATTTTAATTGCACATATGGACAAGGCATAGGCTAACGGCTTAGCGAACTGTACTATGGACTAGGCATAAGCCAATAGCCTAACGAATAAGCATATGGATTTAGCATTGGGTATGAGCATGAGGTTTTGGGTTCGAATCTTAGTGATGGCATGTATATGTTTTTTCTTTCATTTTTTATCACATCTAGGATTGCCACGTGTCCTGACATGTAGCATTGTCAAGTTAGATGACATGTTGATGTGGACCCACATGTTAGTTATGTGGCATGCCACATCAACTGCTACGTATCACGTAATGATACGTAGTAAGCTATAGGTGGTCGGGATGGCTGGCGTGGCACCACGTCATTGTTACGTCAACCGACTTTCTCTCTCTTGCCCTTCTCTTTCTTCCTCTTTCTCTGATTTTCCTCCACTTTCCCCAGTGCAAAACAGTCTACTCCCTCTACTTTATCTCTAATTTTCTCACAAATTTTACGTACATATGTGCAATTCCTTACTTTGACTGTATTTACCACATAGCTTACTCTGAATTAGACTTAATAACACATCCAAATTCAATTAAAGGAGCATTCAAATTGAGCTCCAAAATTGAAAAAAAAAAAAAAAAAACTAGATTTTTAGACATTTTCATTTAAGTTTGATTTCTAATTTCCTTATTTGTTTGATCAATTCATATATAAAAGGGGTATTGGGGGGGCTCATTAGACACGCACAACCGCATACAAACACTTACAAGCTCTCTCTCTTCTCTCTCTCTCTCTATTCCAGTCTCTCCCCCTTTACCTTAACACTATGGCCCACCACCCTTACTAGCTTCCTTACCTCGTAAGCTTCCAAACCCAACCACTCTCACCCCCAGCCGTAGCCTCTATTGCCTCACCAAACCATTACCCATAAAACCCTAACCACCGCGCAACCCCACTTTTGAAACCACCACATTTGATCCCCTTTGATCTAAACCAACCCCACAACTACTCTCCCTATGTCCCTAGACCCTCAAACCTATACCCCTCTTGCACCCAATAACAGCAAAACCCGACCGCCAGCCTATACAACCAAATACTGTCATAACCACCCCCAATGACCATGGCATTGAACTTACCCCCCTTATTCCCAATCCAAAACTCACAAAAAACCCTTCACCCGCTCGTTTTGGTGATTGAAACAAGCCGAATCGAGCCTTACTACTACCGTTATTGGTGATCCAATGGCCTAACCTAGATCTACGCTACTTGACCCGACGACCCGCAATCCGACTCATGTCTAACCCAAAATCCAGTCTAAGTTCAACTTGCGCACGCCCATAACATCTAAAGTCCATTATTTTATTTATTTTCTTTCTTTTTATTATATAGCCATTGTTGTTTTGTCCCTTTTTTATTTTATTTTTTTATGTACATGCAACTGTAATGTAAAAAAAAAAAGGGAAAGATAAGAAAAAAAGAAAAAGAAAAAAGAATACTTTGTTGATTTATTTTTTTAGTGTAATAGAAATAGATAAAAAAATAAGTAAATAATAAAAAATAAATAAAATAAAAATTAAAAAAAAAGTAGGTTATTGTTTTATCACTTAGAAAAACATTTTTCCAAAATAAGAAAAAATACATTAATCCATATTCAAATTTAAGGCATTGTAGAATTTTTCAAAAATAATAAAAAATCCAATTTAGAACCTTTTTCTTAGAAATTTTCTTAAATAAACCAAATTAAACTAAAAACGTAAACTCTATCTTTTTTTTTTTAATTAAAACAAAATCATCCGCTAAAGTTTTCATAAAAAAACTACGTACATTTAATCTCGAATAGTGGATATAAAGGCACCTATAAGGTAATGATAAAAATAAAAAAATATATAAATTTTCCTTTTTCTAGATTACTTATGCTATCTAATTAGAATAATTAACAATTGAGTTTCGTCTTATGAAATAAAAAGGTAATCTTTAAAGATTAAGGTTAAATTTAGAAAATTAATGGTACTTGAAAGGGTTTAAAAACTTAACCCTCAAATCTAGATCTTTAGATTTCTAAAACCTTTTTTTTTAATCGGTTTTTATCAAAAGATTAGCGACTAAGTTATAACTAATTCATCCAATTAGCTATAACTTATTGGTTATAACTTAACTATTTTTTTCTTAACTTTAATCGGATCATAACTCCAATACATTTTCAAAGTGCAAAAACTGGTTTTCTTTAAACTATAGTCGAAGGTTAGTATTAAATAGGTAAGGGTTTAATATTGGTCAGTTTAAAAAAGACTTAATTTTAAAAGAACCAGGAGATGAAAAACTAGGCTTGACAATATAGGCATGAGATTCAAAACTAAAAAGGAGTTGCAAGATGCAGTCAAGAACTATAACATCAAACATCATTGTGACTTTCAATTACATGAATTAGGCCATACGTTGTGGCACATTTATGTAAAAAGGTTTAATAGATGCAAGTAAAGGTTAAGAGTGTATAAGAAGAAAGTTTTAGGCCTGTTTGCCATGACAATTCTAGAGGGACCATACATATGTGAATTCAGCAATAAGAGAAGATTGTCCTTAAATCGACAATAATCTAATAGCTAGGTGCTTCATTGGTAATGTTAGCACCAACCTTGACATAACTCTTGCGAACTTAGCTCAAAATATTCATAATGAGTTTAGATATACAATGATTAGAAGGAAGGTATTCAAGGGGAAGAGAAAAGAAATTGAAATGGTGTACGGTAATTAGGAGAAATCATACAATGAACTTCTAAAGCTTCTAAATGTGATCAAGATAACCAACCAGAGATCACAAGTAGAATGGGGTTGGAAAGTTATCCCAAAACCATGTGTATCTGACTTGAAGTGGGTATTTTGAACATTCAAACCTTATGTACAAGCATTCAAATACTCTTGTCTTGTTATATGTATAGATGGTACCTTTTTGTGTGGCAATTATAATTATAAATTGCTCATTACATGTACCATGGATGGAAATAACTGCATCATACCAATGGCTTTTGTGCTTGTTAACATAGAATTTGAGTAGACATGGTCTTGGTTCCTTTAGAAGTTAAAAGGGTATGTTGGTGGATGGGAACAGATCTTATATTTGATTTTAGATAGGCATATCGATATTAAGAAGGTAGTAGACAATGTAAACAATGGTTAGTAGCCACCTTTTGTGGTATAGAGATATTACATAAGGAACATAACTAGTAACTTCAACTGTAAATGTAAAAACCAAGCCTATAAGAAGTTAGCAATCGCTGTAGGTATGTAGGCATAGTATTGGAAATTTTACACTTTGATAGAAGAGATGTCGAAAGTAAAAGAGGATGCTCCGCTTTGATTTACAAAACTTGACATCGAGAGCTATACATTAGCTAAAGACGGTAATTACAAGTTTAGATACATGACATCTAACATGGTTGAGAGCTATAATACAGTACTTAGAGGGGCCCATGCCTCATTAGTTACAGTTTTGATAAGAATGATTTTCTATAACCGTGTCACATTATGGGAGAAGAGGGATGAACAAAATATTAGAGTCTAGAAACAACCTAGCGAATTGAAACATTATACTATTTCATTGAAATATCTTATATGATATTCTTGGCTTGCTTAAGAATAAGAAAGAGGAATCTATGGAAGGTGGGGGTAGGCTTTACACAACATACACACAACAACTGATTGAGAAATGGCAAGACTGGGTAAGTATGCATACAATTACCAGCTAAAGTAGGAGCCACTAACTGTTTGAAGTGAAGATAGGTAGCCGACAAGAGCCAAATGGAGTGATAAAGGGTAGTGGCAGGGTTTATACTATTGACATGAAAAATCAGTAATGGACGTGCTAGAAATAGCAAATTTATAGAATTGCTTGCTCCTATACATTCATGGCTACATTAAAATTTAGGACAAATGCCTTAAACCATGTCGGTCATTGGTATAAGTGGACATACTAACTTGATGTGTACTAGAGGACATGGTTTTTAAAATAATAAGTTAAAAATGACGAGTTTATGATTTAATAATATTTTTCTTAATTAAAATAGATGTAAAATAATTTATGTGCATACTTTTAGTAAATTTATGCAGTTTCATATACAATTCTATAAGTTTACAATTTTATCGATTTTGTATGATTTTATCGATTCTATGCATTCAAATAAATAGTAAAATAGTGATTTTGACAACCATGCTAGAGACACTTTTACCCAATATGTGACAAGATTAATTAGCCAAATGTGGACTTACTGAACCTAAAGCCATGGTCTAAGCTAAAGAGATTGAAAAGCAAACCCAATACAAAATGTTACCACATGGAGATAGATGTCCCCTAAGCAGCTAATAAGAATAGATGTAGTCACTATCAAAGGAAAGGACATAAAAGATGAAGAGTCTGGATCTACATAAGGGTGGTAAATTACTTTGTTACATTTAGCATATGCATACACAAAAATTTAGTGTTTATTTAAATTTTGTAGCCATTTCACATTACTTGCAACATCACTAACAACCATCTAACACTTTTTACGGATTATATGGATCTAAGCCCCATTAACACCTTAATTCTAGGTGAGCCGACATGCCATCACTCCTAGGATGTATGGGAGGGATAGGTACATCATTTATGACATCTAACATTCATATAAGATATTGTTCCAGTAATATCATGCCAATAATTGTGTCCATGTGACTCATTACAGACAGTAGGCAACTTGACGGTTTAATAGCGTAAGCTTACCATGAAGAAGGAGGAGGAGTACATCCCACTCGATGATTGTATGGTATTGTACTTAGAGGAGTCTAGATTCATAGTCATTAAGCAACTTTCATTTATCTAGATAGACTGATATATGATCCCTACCGTCATGGAGAGGTGGAGACTAAAGACATATACCTTCCACATGGCGTACAGTGAGATGATAATTACATTGCAAGATATTGAGGTCTAATTGAGGTTAAGGGCAAACAATTTTGCAGTCACTAGCAATATTAATAAGAATTAAGCTACTATAACTAAGGACTTCTTGGTTGATGTTCCACCAAAGGCATATGCCAAGGGCAGTTGCATGTGACTATCATGGCTGGCCAGCAAGTTCAAGATTATATCTAAATACGTGGACAAGGAGATGATGAAGCATCATACCTCCACATATATCCTCCAATTAATTGGGGGTTTCGTATTCATATATAAGTCATCACACTATGCCTATCTCATGTATCTTCCCCTAGTCAAGGAGTTTTAGATGGAAAGGACTTATAGTTGGGGATCGACCTGTCTTGTATGGCTATATCAATAGTTATGCAATGCTATATGGATCAATATATCTAAGATCGGGGGCCTTATAATTCTTCTTTAAGTTTAGGCGTAAGACCATTTCACATACATTGCCTCCATTAGTAGGTTTGGCTTCATCATCATGAATGGTGCACCTCTAGCCAATAGAAGGTGGCTAAATGGGAACACTACTCATAAATCAACGTATATAATCCAATTGTACCATGAGGTATTCGACCCACAAATGAGTCATTAGGTATACAGTTTACTCTTTTGAAACATTCATGTCAGACATGCTAACATGTTATGTTCTAATTTATGTATATTTCATGGCAGGTCGTATAACAAACTTACTTTGATGCATTGCTGCAACTCCTCCCTTCTATATACATGAGTAGTTGAGATGTATGGACAACTAGAATTCCCCTCATATGCTTCCATATTATTGAGTTTTACTTCCTAAATTGTGTCATCCACCAGTTCGAAGGCTTCTAAACAAAGCCCCAATTAGTGGATACTAGCGAGTAGCTTTACTAATACAATCTTAGAGGGCAAATAGATATCGATTGGCAAGAGATGCATGATGGGTACATTTGGTAGTGAGTAAATTGGTGTTCGTGGGTTGTTCATTCATAGCTAATTTTCAATGTAGATCCTGACTTTTGGCATTGGTATAAGTAACATACACCCCAATACATCATGTGCTCAAGTGCGATGAAAGGTCATTTAGTAAGCCCTATTGATAATCAGTTTTCGTTCACTCGACTTATCAAATGTTGATACTCAAAGCTTCACTCACTCATCCATTCGACTTTTGATAAGCCGAGTAACCTACATATCGGCATTTCACAGAGTAGTGCAAATCTATTCCTAATTCAAATTCAAGCGAAGTGGTATGAACAGTTATTATTGGCACAGTAATATTACATAATTTCCTACTCTCCCTACATTTTAGGGAATGTGTCTAATGAAGAGGCTTCTATGTGTCTCAGCAGTTATCCTGATAATTGTTACTCCAAACATAACATTCGCCTATAAATACGAGAAGGAAATATTGTAAGAGATATCTGATAACTCTTGATCACTCAATTTTTCCTACTTTCACTTACTAACTTAGGCATCGGAGTGGCTACACCAAACTAGCCTTAGTACTAAAAGCTTTTCCTTTCTTTATGGAACAATTCCTATTCCTAAAATTCATCTATAACATTTGGTGCCATCTATTTTTTCTCAAACACACCCACATGGCGAAAACTAGAATGACTAAGAGTATAAGTACTGGCACTTCCTCCCAACACCTTATAGGGGGGGTAAGCATACTGATGAGCAACGTCTAGCTAGGTTTGAGCAACTTTGCCTTGATTTGACTAAAGAAAACCAAGAATTAAATAAAACATGAACAGATCCTTAACCTCCTTAATAATAATATTCATCCAAATCAAAACAAAGAGCATGGCGATTACGACGTTGAGAATAGCGATGACTCAATTTATTCACCTAAGTTACTGAAAAAGCAAGCTAATGTTATGATAGGACCCTCAGCTCTTACATTCGAAAAGAATGACAAAGGTAAGTAATCGCAAAAGGTACACTATGTAGAACCCTCGCATGTCAGTACCCCTACTATAGAGAGTAAGTAATTCCAAATTAAAAAGAGTCCCTTCATTCTTGAGGTTTTGGAGGAAGTGATACCATAGGACATCAAGCTGCCATAGTTTGAAACTTACTACAAGACAAAAGACCTTGAAGATCATTTGGAGTATTACCACACGTTGGCTAAGTTGTACGGTTTGATTGATGTAGTGGCCTATCAAGCTTTTCCCTCAACCTCAAGGAATGCAACTAGTACATGGTTCTAAAATATCAAACGAAACACCATTTCTTATTTCGAGGAACAAGCATAAGTGTTTATTCAATACTTCCTTACAAATAAGCTTCCTATTAAGGATTCTTCAATCCTTAACACAATCAAACAAAAATCAAATGAGTCATTTAGAGATTACATGGCCAGGTTTATGGCTAAGATAGTTCAAATCCCAGAATTGGACATAAGTGTATCCTTCAACGCCATAATTGATGGAGTCAAGCCCCATGGAGACTTTTTCAAGTCTCTCGCAAAGAATAATCAAGAACTTCATCTAGGTTAAAGCCAAAGCCACCTCATGCATTTGATAAGAGGATAACATAAAGGCTCGGTGAAGAGCCGATCAGAACAGAGGAGATAGGAAAAATGATAAGAGAAGAAGTGAAAAAGGTAGACTTGGCACATGTGATGAATAAAGTTAGAATGTTGAGAGAAAAAGACCAAGGATTCCAACATATTCATCCCATATGCTCATCAATCATCCAATTTCGGACAACTTAATGGAGGCATGTAGGTAGAGAAGAGTTTTGCAATGGTTAGAAAGAATAAGAGGAAATCTCTTAAGGAAAAACTCTAATAAGTACTGTAATTTCCATCGCAATAAAGGTCATAATACAGATGAATGCATCTAACTTAAGAATGCAATTAAGGATGCAATTTAACGTGGGCATTTGTGAAAGCTCCTAATACATGATGTAGAGAATATTGAGACATTGTCTTAGAGGAGATACGAAGAACAGGAAAATGAGACTCAAACCCCTTTTGGTAGGAGAGATATAAGGGACAGGAGTTCCAACAAAGCACCCAACAGAGTAATTAACACTATTATCAGCGAACCTACAATTGGCCAGCTAAGCTTTTCAAGCTTAACTAATTCCAAAAATTATATTTGCAATATTTAAGGTAAGAAGGTCAAGATCAATAATACAATCTCTTTCATGGAGGAAGACTTTGAAGGCATCCAAAGGCCACTTGATGATGTACTTGTTATCAGTGCAAAAGTTTCCAACTTCAAGGTAAAGGAAATTCTTGTTGATACTAAAAGTTCGATAGGCATCATTTTCCAACATGCTTTTGACTAGATGAGACCTAAGATCAAAATACAGCTAAGATCTTATAAATGTGATTTATATGACTTCAACAATCAACCTGTTCGGGTAGTTGGAGTAATTTCTTTACCAATCTAAATTGAAGACGACGAGCACGTCGTAAGGGACAAAGTAGATTTTCTCGTTGTCAAGTGTTGGTCCCCATAAACATGATCATAGGACAACTGTGCTAGCATATATTCAGCGTCATCCCTTCAACTACACATCTAAAAGCCAAATTCCCTACACCTACAAGGGTCAGTGTGTATAAAAGGGACCAACAGTTGGTAAGGTCTTTTTACATGAGAGCCTTCAGATGAGAAGAGGTATTTCATGTAGAAAGCTGTCAAGAAGGCAAGTCAGTTAGCATAGAAAGTACTGAAAATGATATAGAGGAAATCTCGTTGGGAGATGACCCTAGGAAAACAAAAAAAAATAAGAAAACCCTTGTCGGCAGACATTCGGCAAAGTTTGATCAACTTCTTACAACTAAATGCTGATGTGTTTGCATGGTCTCCTTTAGACATGTTGGGTATCTCGAGAGATATTATGGTACACAAGCTCCATATTGACCCAAGCGTGAAGATGATCCAACAAAAGAAAAGGCATTTCTCACCAAAGAGCTAAGTAGCTATAGAAGAAGAAATCTAGAAGCTAATGAAGGCAGGATTTATTCGGGAAGAGCCTTATCCAACTTGACTAGCTAACTATGTATTGGTCAAGAAGTCTAACGGTAAGTAGCAAAGATTGTTTCCCACTACCGAAAATCAATCAAATGATAGATTCAACTGCTAGAAATGCATTACTTTCTTTTATGGATGCTTTCTTAGGTTGTAACCAAATTAAGATAGATAAGGAGGATGAAGTCCATACATCATTCATTACCAACTTTAGGACATATTATTAAATGATGATGCCCTTTGGGCTAAAAAACACTAGTGCAACTTACTAAATACTTGTTACCAAGATGTTTAAACCTTAGATCTACTGAAACGTCGAAGTGCATGTTGACGATATGATTGTGAAGGGCATAATAAAGGAATGGTATCTTGTTGATCTTAAGGAGACATTTTTACTCTTAGGAGATATAATGTAAAGCTTAACCCATAAAAGTATGTCTTAAGTGCAACTTTAGAAAAATTTTTAGGATACATGGTCACTCAGCATGGCATTGAAGCCAACCTAAGAAAAATTAAGGTGATAATAAGTATAAAATCCCTTCGTACAATCAAGGAACTATAAGAACTCATTGGGTGAATAACTGCCCTTAATAGGTTTGTGTTGAGAAGTATGGATAGGTGTATAGAATTCTTTAAAATCTTAAGAAATTTGAAAGAATTCAAATGGTCCAATCATTGAGAAAAAGCTTTTAATGATCTCAAAGAATTCCTTGCATCGCCCTCAATACTCTAATACTTTTTTTCGGGATAATTTATATTTATACTTATCAGTCAACTACTGAGCTCTTTCTTTTGTATTAGTTCGAATTTATAGCAAGGAGCATTGCCTTGTTTACTATGTGAGTCATGTCTTGCAAGGGCCAAAGCATCAGTACACGAAAATTGAGAAGTTTGTTTTAACAGTGGTTCTCTTGACAAGGAAATTGAAACCTGATTTCGAGGCGCACCAGATCATAGACCTCACTGATAATCCATTATAGCAAGTGTTGCAATGGCCAAACTACTCAAGGAGGATGATGAAATATGGTCTTAAGTTAAGTGCTTATGGTGTATAGTATAAACCTCATATGACATTAAAAGCTCAAGTGTTGGCTGATTTTTTGGCCAAGTTCATTGGTGAGGACGACAATGTGGAGATTGCCAAGAAACCAGCATGATACCTTTATGTGAATGGTTCTTCAACTAAAGAAGGAAGTGGTGCAGGTCTTGTTCTTCCAAGCCCCCGTAATGTCAAAGTTAATTATGCTTTAAAATTCGGATTCCTGGCCAATAACAACAAAGCAGAGTATGAAGTTTTGATTGTTAGACTAAAACTACCAAAAGAGATTGGTGCCAAGAAACATAAAGTGTTCTCTAATTCATAATTGGTGGTAAATCAAGTCACGGTAAGTTATGCGGCAAGGGAAGAGAAATGAGCAAGTACTTGTTGATGATATGAATACTTATAGAAGAATTTAAATCTTTTTCAATCTACAAGGTTCCAAGAAGCAACAATATTGCTGCCAATAAGTTATCAAAGTTAGCCAGTATGGCATTCCCTAACTTGAGTGACAAATTTTTTGTCAAATTTCTTCTACAGAAAAGTTTATCCACTTTCTTGTAGAGTTGCAAATTGGCTCCTTGCTTAAGAGAAGAGTTTTGAATGTATCCATTTGTAGGCTATTTGAGAGATGGTACTCTCTTTGTTGATAAGAAAGAAGCATGAGGATTGATCTATCACGCTGCGAATTATACGATGATAGATGGTAAGCTATACGGACACAGCATGTCATAACCCTATATTCATTGCCTTCCTCTGAGAGATGCCTAATGGGTGTTATCTAAACTTTACAGTAGTATATACAATAACGGCATGAAAAGACATACATTGTATGTCCATGCTCTACGACTCGACTGCTATTGGCTGACCAAAAAGAAGATGCAAGGATAGCTATTCAACAATGTCCATAATGCTAGAAGCATGAGGTGTTAAGTCGTATGCCTCCAACTAAATTATGTTGTCTATCCAGTCCTTGGCCTTTTGCCCAGTGGGGGTTAAATATTCTCAAATGCTTCCCAAAATCTACTACCTAGGGACAATTTGTCATTATTGTCATGGATTACTTTACTAAATGAGTAGAGGTCAAGGCAGTGGTGAGAATCACTAAGTAGAAAGTGGAAGCATTTGTTTTCAATTCCATAATATTGAGATTCAGAGTTCCTTACATGATAATCATAGATAATGGCCTATAGTTCAGCAACAAGAAGTTTTGAGCATTTTGCAAGAAGTACAGCATTCACCTAAACTATATGCTTGTAGCATACCTTCAGACAAATGGATAAGTTGAAGTAGTGAACAAGATTATCTTGCACGGCTTCAAGACAAAAGTATATCAAGTTAAAGGGAGATGGGTTGATGAACTACTGAATGTCTTATGGGGGTGCCAAACCACCTACAAAACTACGACAAGGGAGACTCCATTTAGGTTAACATATGGCACGAAAGCAGTTTTTCCAATTAAGTTAGATCTACCTAATCTGCGGACGTAAAACTTTGATGTGATGGTTAATCAAGTTGGATTAACAAGAAATTTAGACACCATTAATGAAATTAGAGATATTGCAAGAGCTAAGGTTACGGTATACTAACATAGAGCGGCTAGGTATTATAATCAAAAAGTAAAGCACAAGGTTTTTTAACTTGAAGATTTGGTTTATTAAAAGATGGAAGCAACTAATGTATGAGAGAGTCAAGGAAAGCTTGGCATAAATTAGGAGGATCCAGTCAAGGTTTGAGAAGTTGTTGGCGAGGGGGGCTATCAATTAGAGAGTTTAGATAGATCAATCATCCCTCGAGTATGGAAGGCCGAGAATTTGAAAGTATATTTCAACTAATTGGCTAGATAATGTTCATTTCCACTTGTTTTGTAAGGTGACAGCCTATTAGTTTGTAAGGTGACATCTTACTTGTTTATGAGAATTATATTTGAGATCTTATTATGTTTCTTAATCTATTTATGACTACCAAATTAATGAGTTCTAGCTTATACGGCGGATGAACTGATGTAAGTTCTAACCTATCTTAGTTAATGAACTACATAAATTAATCCTATAGCCAAGTAACACAACTAGTCCATGTCTCAAATAGCTAACGGATAATGTCTATAAAAGACACGAAGAAGGCGTGTGAAGTAAAACCTCCCAAAATAATTAGTTATGTGAAGCAAAACATGCCAAGAAATAATTAATGTGTGAAATAAAACATGTTGAGGAATAAGATCATGTGAAATAAAACACATATTAGTAGAAAAATATCATACATGCCAAGAAAACATAGTGCGTAAAATAAAACATACTGGAAACACAAAGTTACATGAAAGGTATTTTTTATTCATTAATGTATTATTACAAATACTCAGCTTATTTTTAGAACACAACATACAAAGAATGAAAGTACAAGATAATCCTATGACCTATTCTTAAAGTGAACAGAAGCAATTTTTGGATCTGTGGTTAAGACTTTTTCTAAGCAAACTTCTTTTTCAATGCTTGGGCTCTTTGAGTAGGTAGATTTCTCCTTTCACTCATAGGGAATTTCCTTTGATAGACATTCTTTGTCTTCCCCTAGATCCTCAACATGAGCTTCATTATCACACTTTATAAAAATCTCAGTGCTTGGTTCGTTGTCATTGTCCTCGTTGCAACTATTGACTTTGTCATCAATGTCAATGAAATCAAGAAAAAAGAGATCGTAATCTCAGTAAAGCTTCAGGATCTCTTCTCTTGCCACTTGGACCCCCTTCAACAACTTCTTCCGTAAAAGTCTCTCATACTACCGACTAAGAGTGACTATGTTTAGTACCTCTTCGATAGAAGGTCCTCTCTTCACAATCTCCTTCAACTCAGCAACATGGCTTTGTAACCTAGTATTGTTGGTCTCTAACTCTTTGATTAGCACTCTAAGCTTATCTTCCTCATCGCTTATTGTGTAAAGAGTTCAACCTAGCCCTTAATACTCTTCTTTCTTTTTTTACAGCTTCTATTTTAAGCTTTCGACTGCTTTGTACTACTCTTTAGCTTTGGCCTTAAGGCTCGAGACTTCATCGACAACCAAAGAATGTGCCAACTTTTTGATAGCCAGTTCTTCCTAGAGCTTTCTCACCTCCATCTCGGCCCTTATCCTTATATTCTTGACAGCAGCATTCTAGGCTTTAGAGGCATTATATATATCCTCAATTTTCTACAACAATTTCACTTAGTATGATGAATATTTGAGAATACCTAATAGAATACATGAAGACTACTATTGCTATTATCTTCTTCATCTCTTTGTTAGCTTCATCCAAAGTTGTCAAAATGTGACTGCTTATTTGAAAATGAATAGGAGTGTTAGAGACTAAACAAATGCAATAGTTAACAAGGATGTTATAGATACTCACATCATACAACTTGGTTGCAATGTGAGCCTTATTGCAACCACTAACCTTATCAATGTCCTTCTTCGCGATCTCTTTATCCTTTGGAAGAATAATGCCTTCCATCAAGGCCAAAGATTTCATCTTGTCTCCTAAGGGTAAGTTGATATACAAGACAGTGTAACTCCAACACAGGACGAAGTACATGCTGACCTCCGTTTTAAGGATGAATTCAGCATTGCTAATGCTAAGAGCTTTGCTGTGTATTGCCTCCTTCATCCTCTCATTCAAATCTTTGGACCTCTTAGCAAGTGGTTAGCCGGTAAGTTCCTTCCCTAGTTTCTTGTTAGCATTCGGTGCCGCCTCCACCATCAAAGGTAGCTTCAGCCTCATTTTAGGGTTAGGTCTCTTAACTAACCTTTCTTAACTCAGTAGCATATTGAATATTCTAAACTGGAGGGACCTCGGTATGTGTAGATTAGGCTAGTATAGACTTCTTACCCTCCCCCTACCCCCACCCCTCCCTTCCGCTTTTCAACTGGTTAAGAGGTCTTCTTTTGGTTTGCCACCAATTTCATTGCACCCTCCTTCATTGTTTTCTTCACAGTTGCTGGCCGAGTGGTAGTCGCAACGGTAGCTATACACTTGTCAGCCATCAATTTCTTAGCCTTGGCTTGGGCTAGTAGCTTAGCAGGATTCACCTCACCAAGACTCATATTTGCAATAAGAAATAAACATATTAATACTAATGCAAAGGAAAAGAATGAACTTACATTATCTGTATCGAGCAAGGCTCAATAGCAACAATTTTCCCTCGAAGTCACGAGAACGACTTTCCTCTTATAGCCATACTCGGCACGGTTTTACCTTCCTTCTTAGAGAAGATTAGCTCTTCGCTCTCATAACGCCTTATTATTCTTTTAACATCCTAGAAGAACATTTTATTCTTCCTCCTTTCTTGTATTTTCTTTGTCAAAGCGGCATCATTCAGCACCAACTCTATGTAGTATAGATTTGTTCAATCCATTGAGTCCAGAAATCCAACTCCTCATTAGAAACTATTGACACAATCTTATCATGCCACTTATGGATCTTAGACTCTAACCCATCCATAAACTTTTGCCTATGGCTTGTAGCAACAAAATTCTAACCGTCAAGTTACCTCCTAATCATGAAGAAGTACCAAAACAGTTGAGGAGTAGCCCTAACTTCTACCTCTTCGCAAATTATTTCAAAAGCTGCTTGCAGTTGATATATATTTGGTGAAAACATACTTAGCGCAACTCTAAAATAATTAAAAACTGCTTGATGAATGTTGAGAAAGGGAAGCATAATCCAAAATCAAGATACTTAAGGTAGATGTAGAACTCGTGCTCCCTTAGAAAATACGCTCTCTCTTCTTCTCTTGGCCTTCTAAGATTCCACGCCCTTAGGAGATCTTACCAGTACTTTTTGTATTTTATGACAAGGACCCTATTAGTAGCACTAACTACCCCATCTGGCTAACCATGAAAATGAACTATATTATTGTGTATAAACCTAGTTACTAATCTTCCCTCCTTGTCATCTAGGTAGGTATCTGCTGTGAGGGAATTGATTCGAGTGAGTTTGTCCCACCGCTTCTCTACACTGTCAGCCGAACTACTCAAGGAACACGTTATCTTGCTCCATTTTAAAGGGGAGGAGTGGCCTCAATCGTTATTGCTTCGAAATCCAAAAGGATAAGTTGACAAATTACATTACAAACCATACTTGATTGATTGCAAATTCACAATGTTTGAAGAGCTTGAAGTTAAAGATGAAATATCGAAAGTAAGAGAATGCTTATGAATACAATTGTAAAGTCTTGAATTTGCTATCGAAAAACTCTTAAATACTATTTGAAAATGACATGCTGAATAGAAGATGGCGTAGATTATTGATGCATGTTTTGAGATAGAGATCTAATGGTTACCAAAACTCTTATAGTTATTATGGCTTGCGATGTAATGATGATCGAGGCGACAAATGTTATGTTTTCTACTTTTTGGTATATTGGCAAGCAGGAAAATTGAAAATTATGACTTTTAAGTTAGGATGTGATCCATCTTACTTCATACCTGACTCAACATCTAAGGACCTGCTCCCATTCAACCTCTAGGATATTGAATTGTACCCCTATTGCCAAATCCTCGAATACAGGAGTTAAGGGTAAATGTTGATACTCAATTTTCGTTCACTTAGCTTATCAAATGTTGATACTTAAAGCTTCACTCACTCGTCCATTTAGCTTTTGACAGGCCAAGTAATCTACATACTTGGCATCTCACCGAGTAACGTAAATCCATTCCTAATTCAAATTCAAGAGAAGTGGTGCGAACAGTTATCACTTATATGGTTATATTACATTACTGCCTACTCTCCCTATATTTTAGGGAATATGTCTAATTAAGAGGCTTCCATGTATCTCAATAGTTAACCCGATAATTGTTACTTCAGATACAACATTTTCCTATAAATACGAGAAGAAAACATTATAAGAGATATCTGATAACTCTTGGTCACTCAATTCTTTCTACTTTCACTTACTAACTTAGGTATCGAAGTGGTCGTGACAAACTGTCCCCAATACCGAAAGCTTTTCCTTTCTTTGTAGGACAATTCTTATTCCCCAAATTCAACAACAACAAGCACAACATAGCTAATTGTTTCCAACTTTATGTATCATATCGCATGATTGCTAATGGTTTTTCTTCCATATAAGTCGACACACTACAGTTGGTTCAGTTGACCAATGATAAGGGGTGGTATACGAGATTGTTACAGGAGGCCTTCAGTTCATAGGGGATCATGATAGTATTGTTATTTACTATCCCCTTCCATATATTCCACTACTAGATGAAAACTGCCAACCTAAGCCACCTATACATCAATTGTTACATGCTAGAGTTTATACTACGAGAGGTAAGGCTAGACAGACATGACCTCAAGATCGAGGAGATGCAGAAGTTCCATCTATAGGGTAACATTTGATTGACTTAAATGAGATCAGTCCTAGCTCTGTAGATTCCCATGTGACATCACCTTCTCATTAGGCTTTAGAGGGCTACATTACGCCAACAATGCCCTAAAAAAGGCATACCACACTCTTACAAAGCTCCACTATGAGTAAAGGGGTCACCTAGCACTAGCCACCATCACATGTTAGCCCTGTCCTGCTTAGAGACTTCTCAGACACCTCGGTTAAGCCATCTATAGGTCCTTTAGAGAAACAACTATCTCTCATATCCAGATATGGATCATTCTTAGGTCAATGTAAGGGTGGACGTCAGTCTATCTTTTATATTCTATGACATTTAAATATTGATGTACTTAGTTTGTTATTAAATTTGATTTTTTTATTATATTCTGATTATGTGTATCTAAGGTACCGAGAGATGACTATATGTCTAATATAAATTCTTCAATTTGATATTAGTGTTTGAATGTAAATTTTATTGCAGATTTTATCTATTTAGGGAAATTATGTTTATATGTTTTTAAGAGGAGGGGTTTTGTACTAAAGTTGCATGGGCAACATGCAACTTCAGTTATAAGACTATTACACTGAAGTCACATAGGGAGCATATGACTTTAGTTATTGCTTCGACTTCAGTTATAAGTTGTTATGACTAAAGTCGTACGGCTCTCATGCAACTTTAGTTATAAGTTATTACAACTGAAGTCGCATGCCCCCCATGAGACATCAGTGCAAATTTTGATGGTAATTGCCGTCACATGCAAACATAAACCCATAATAACTTTCATCCAAGGCCTATTTTCGTATTAATTTTTTTCAAGTACCCTATTAACGTACTAAACTTGGTTTGGTTTCATAAAAACAAGATCAAAATCATACCTTTCTCTCTAACCGACTTGAAACCCATTATCTTTCTCTCTCTCTTCAATTTCGAAGTTAAACACTCGAGATTAAAGGAATTTGTTATCACCATTGGACTCCTTGAATTCGAAACATCAAGAAAGCTTATTCATTTTATTAGAAATCACCTTCGAGAGCCACAAAGTGAAGCACCTAAGTTCACCGCTAGGAGCATCTTTGGAATTATTACCACTAAACCACCTTCTATGAAACTACCACCTTCTAATAGGGCATTAGACTACCCCCTCCGTGCCCACACCACAACCCCCACCTTCTCCCTAATCGCATTTTGGGATGGAGTACTATTTATTAAAGTACTTTTGTTTTCTTTTGTTTTTCCTTTTATTTTTCTTTCTTTTATTTTGCATTTTTATATTTCATTAGTTTATTCATATATATTTATTTATTTACTTTTTTTTTTCTCTTCTACCAATTTATTTTGCTAGCACATAAATAAATCTATCAATGATCCAATAGTGTAAATTAAGTTCTTTCTGCGTTTTTTTTCTATGATTCTTTTCTAGTAAAAGTAAAATAATAATGATAGCAATAATAGATGTCTCTCATATTAGTTTATAAATCTTAGTTTTCTCATAAGAAAAATAAAACATGAAAATGTTTTCCTTAATATAGGGGGACTTTTCACGTCAAAACTAATGTTTCAAAACCAATTTAGTACTCCAAATTCATGTTGGATTATTAATTAGATATAATTTTCTTTTATGTTTTTGAAAGTCAATAAAGAATATTTTATAGTAATAAAAATTATTCCATCTGTAGACACTTTATCTTTTGTGTTCAAATTATGAAGTTCTTTATACCATTCTATGTTAGCAATGTCGTACGTTTGTGGCTTGTAAGTAAATTTTAACGAAGGTTCTATTGCATATGAACTATATAGGAAATGTGAGCAATCTTGTTCGGTCACTCTTATTTTATTCTTAATGACGATTATAGTAGAGGCTTCAATACAGTATCTCTATTGTTAGCATAAATTTCATTTCATGTAAGGACCTCCATGTTGTCTATATTAATGCACATTTATATACTTTGTCTCATTTCGCCTTATCATATTATTATAGCAAAGATTTCAACGGACAAAATGTTGTTTACAGACTTTGGGGAGTTTATATTAATTCTTTATGATTAAAGTAAGAATGATTATTTTCAGTATAAACAATATATAGGAATATATGTTGTAGGAAAGTTTTCTAATGATTATCAAATTGCTATCGTATTAATATTCAACGATACGCAGGTAGCAAGCTATTCGTATGATGTTTCCTTACGTTTTCTATTTATTTTATATCATTGTTTTGGTGTTATATGTCAAATAATGTATATATATGACTTAATATTAATGTGCATTAAATATTTAGATATGTTTACAGATGGCTATATAATATGTTGTACACAGTTATTTAAACTTGCAAATATGCATGTGTATAGAAATGTTTATCTTCCATTTTTTTTTTTATGATTTTGTGTGTGTATGTGTGTTTTTGTATTTTATGACAAACTATTTAGTTATGGTATTATGCCAGTTGAATTTTGTTCACTAATAAATATCAACGTACTTACAGTAATAATAACATTCCAGTTAGGTTGTATTATAAATAATTATCCGAAACATTCTTTAAATGAAAAAAGTGAATATTGACTTTGGGAGTAACCCTTTTGCAAATACATAAACATGTAACATATATACCTCAGATTAGGAATTAGACACAACGATTAATTCATTACAATAATTTTAGTTTTTTTCTTTTTCAATTATTAGACAGGTTTGATTGATAATTTAAATCTTTTAGGGGCTTTTATTGAAGTATTGTTATTCATATAAATGAATCTTCTTGACCTTTTAAGCATATTTGTAGCTTTCTTCTTCTTCTCCGTATTATTATTTGACTTCTTTAATTTTATTTAATTTTTCTTTGAAAATTATTTATCGATTAGTAAACCATCTTTTATGTTATATAAAAATGATGTATTGTTTTTATTCTTTTAGTAACCCTATTGCATATCGGGTTGCACCGCTAAATTGTGTTTATTGTAATTACTTAAATCGTAACCATCTTTTGTGTTATATTAAAAAATGATCTGTTGTCTGTATTCTTTTAGTGACCCTATTGTATATTGGGTTGTACCTTTAAATTGTGTTTATTGTTGTAATTAATTAAATTGTATGAAAGGCCCTATATTTCCATTTTATTAAATTGTGCCTATATTGCTTTTCCTCCGATGATCGTGTGCAATAAAATTTAATGACTTTGTGCTTATGATTTGTCAGGTTGTTATTTCCATTTCCATCTACTAGAATAAGTAATACATAATCCTATAAGCATATGTATCATGATTCTTTCTATTGTGTAGACATCCTCATTGTAGTTCTGTATATTAATTAAAATTTTCATAAATACTGTATTATATTGCTTGTGGATTATGTATAGTCTATCGCTTCAATTCTATCATATAATAAAATTTTGTTTAGATGTATTTCTAATTATGAGAAGATTAATAAAACTTACTCATGATATAAATTATATATCAGATGTAATAAATTAGTCCATTGTGGTCTTGTCCTTGTTTTATTATCTTAAATATATTTTGCAGGCATAATAAATGCTTTGTTTTCGCGAGCCACTATGTATTATGTATCGTAATTTGTTAACGTGTAGCATTTCGTAACATAAACTACCATATCAATATGCATACTTTTGTTAAGATTATGTAATATATTCCATGTTCATGCTATTAGGTTTGTATTAGATATTCAATCATTTAATTACAATTATTTTATTATGAAATCCCTAATTTGGTTCCGAGCTCATGGATGTAAATTTATAAGTTAAAATGCCTAGATGTATTATAAAATATTATAGCCACAACTGGATCATTGTGTATTTTGGATAATAAAATTAATTTCACTCCTCATGAGAAATCGTACAAAATAATAAAGATGTATTTTAAATTGTAAGTATTCATATTCTATGATGGCCAAACGTGAAGTCAAATTCACTCGTATATCAACAACATTATATAAAATCTATATTTAGTATATGCATTTATTAGGTTACATAAAGTAGTGCATATATCATTTTATTAAGGATAGGTGCTTTTGAGGGTCTCTTGGATGATTAAGAAAACCCCATCACTGTTTCTTATGGCATAAAATGTCATTTTAATAATATATAGGTGGGGCTGGTAACTTGGGAACTAAACATGGTAAACCTAAATATAACATGACACGATTTAAGAGGGTTAGTGTATGGAAAAAAATTGATAGGAAACACGAATGAGTTAAACCCATTTAAAAACAGTTAAATTTGTATGCAGGTTCATGTCTAGGTTCTAAATCCATTTAAATGAACAAGTCTTGTAAACAAGTCTAAGTCCGTTTAATATTAATAATAATACTTTCTCATTTGTACTTTTCCTCCCTAATAATAATAACTCAAAAGCTAGAGTTTTACTTTTACACAATTTGTAACTTTGCTTTTTAAGTTTTCCTCTTATAAACTACCCCTACGTTCTTCAATCCTTTACTCACTAGTCTTTGCCCTAATTTTAGTTCTTCTTCCATTAGTGATCACGAATTGAGAATGACATAAGGTAATGCTTTGTACACACAGAGGAGGAGCTTATTAGATTTGGATAATGTGCTCTAAAGCTAGGATCTAACTTTAGGTAACCCTTCTACTTGGTAAAAATTCAAAGGTTATGCTATGTACGCTCTTCGATTGTATTAAGTACGATTACAAAGATATATATTGAAGAAAAGCATGATTTTAAAGATAAATCCTTAATTTATTCATAAAAAGCACCATGATTTATGTAAAAGTTTTGTGTTAATTTTATATGAATATGGACAAATTGGCACAATTAGTTATTAGTTTAGTTCTACGATTTTTAGGATTAGGATGTATGGTTGTATCTTCACTATAGTGAAGCATACTTGAGAGATATGGCAATTAGGATATTTCTAAAATTTGAAAAGTATTGGTATGAGTTTAGTTTGATTTTGGCAATTGTTGTTACATTAGACCTATGATACAAATCCGATTTTGTCAAGTGGAGTTATCAAATGATTTATGGAGATGACTCAAATGAGTTTATAAAAGTTAAAAGAATATTATTCTCTTTATTCTATGAATATGTAAAGAAAGATGATGCAATTTCAAATCAAGATGTGAGTACCAGCAAATCAAAAGGCAAAGAATGTATAAATGATGAATGAGGTGACAACTTACAGGTAACTTTATTTTTTTATGGTTGTATGAATATTTCTATACTTTTAAAGTTAATTTTATTTCATATGATGCTTACAATTTTTTATCATGTATAGGAATTTCATTCTTTTAAAAGCATGCAAATTCTTAGGAGTACTACTAGATCTAAATTACAGTTATAATTAGATGAGGAGCAGCATACAATGGTTGAATTAGATGTATTAAGTTATTGGAAAACCAATCAATTTTGATATTTTCAAGTTGCAAGAATGGTACGTGATCTCTCAAGCATACTGATTTCTATAGTAACTTCATAATCAATATTTTATACTAGAGATCAAATCCTTGATCAACATCATAACTTATTGAAGTCAAGAACTATAGAAACTCTTTTATGTATGAAGGATTGTCTCTATGGAGAAGAAGGTAGTAAACTAATATGTTCTTTGTGAATGTTCAACATAATATTTATTATTCATACAATTCCTTTTTTTTTTTTTTTACGTACAAATTCATTGAAAATTTCTCTTGAAGAATTGATAAAGAATGTCATAAATTTAGAAATGAACACTAGCAGCAAGCTTCCTTTAAGCTACGATTCTAGCTAGTTTAATAATATTAGTTTTTTTTTTTTTTTTGGGCATGGGATGTTGATTGCAACTCTATTGATACTTAGAATAATACCAACCTTATTTGAGTGGACATGTGGCTAGACTTGGGCATGATTGTTATTGGCAAGCATTAATTTTTAAGTGACTTGTAAATTACTTTCATGCTTTTAGCCATTGAAAATGTAATATTCTAGAGTTTGATTTAAATACTTGCATAGTCTAATTTTATAGTCTAATTTAGATATCATATCTTTATATTATTTATTATTCTAACAAGCACCAATGAAATAGTAAATCATCAGATTTCCCAATTAATAACTTTTAATAAATATATACTATATACAATTAATAAATTTTAATAAATACATAAAATTATGATAGGAGATAAACAAGTCCAACTTCGATAAGAGACATGGTAGGTTACGATTGAGGTTTTTTTGACACAAATCTGTTTAGATACAGAAACAAGACACTACACATTAGACATAAATTGCCAATCCTATATTTAGGGCTATTGGTATTATATAGTAATAAATTAATGATTTCACTTTCCAATAGTATTTTTCCATTTAATAAAGAAATTTTTTGTAAAAAAACTGTGCATGTATTTTAGTTATGTGATTCTTTTTACTTTATAAGCAATAAATATATTTGTAAGTTTGGTAACACTTTAGAGTTGGTATGACTATTTGTAACATATTTTAATAAATCTTGAAAGTAATAAACTAACTGTACCATAGTTCCCAATTTTGTAAAATAAATGACTCTGATACACTAGGTATATTATAATTTTATTATTAATACCAATTTTATCGATTATTATGCAAATGCATTATTTAGAGTTTTTATTTTATTAATCATATCACAAAAAATGTGTGTAATATAGATGATTGAATTGCCAGTTTATAAATTAATAATAGTGTTTTAGGACATTAAAAGAAGTTATTATTTCAGTAATTATATGTTGTAATAACAACATAAATTTCAGACTTAAGTATCCTTTTAGCTATGCATATCAATTAAATTGTTATTCTATTAATTCTTTATGTTAGCATATTGAAATCATTTTATTGAACAAAATCATGTTATAAGAATTAACATTATTCATAATTAAATTCAATATTTGATGTTGTAGTATAATTTTTCTTTAACAATAAACTTGGTTCAATAAAAATTTCTATTTCAAATGTTAGTGTATACAAATTCTTTAAATTTCTTTTATGAAAGTAACTGTGTATAAACTCTCTAAAATTTTACCAACAGCTAGTGCATGTTAATGACTCGTTGGCATATGTCCTATTTTTTATACAATGTGATTTCATTGTCATTTCAACCTATACTTATAAAATAATTACAATAAAGTAATATTGCATCTTTGTTTATGGATTTCTTAAATAAATGTCTTTGTAATAACAAATGAGATGATTATAGATAGCAATATGTTGTAATTATATTATGTTGTTATATAGATTTTCGTGTATATGAACATGTTAATAAGTAATTCATGTTTTGATTTTATAAATGTTTGTTTATATTTGTTGGCATAGTATGTCATTGCTGTAATACAATTCAACCATATAAAATTCCATTATTTTATATACATGATATGATAAATTAATAACATCATAGTCTACTATGGATATTGTTAGCCATAACATTATATCATGTATTAATTTGTCATTAGTAGGTAAGACATTGTAATTGATAGCTATTTCTTGTTTTGTTAATTTTCTTGACTTTCTTATTTCATTTCTGGTTTTTTTATTGTTAATTAATAAAAAGTGACCTACGCTTTCTTAAATAATTCTATAATTTATAAACTTAGTTAGTCGTATTGGCTTATAATTAGTAGTCTTCGAACCTTTGATTTTGGATTTTTCAATTTAAACGAGCAGCTATATTAGGAACCTAGCTAGCTACTAGTACCTAATCTTTTTGTTTTGCCAATTTCGGTTGGTTGGCAACTCTTAAACCAAGTTTTTGAAAAAAATTTTAATTTCTAGTTTAGTAGTTTATATTATAGCGATAGATGTAATATGAAATCGAAGTTAAAAATGAGGGGTGAAAATTTAGGCTTGACAAAAGAAGGGGAAAAATGGAGAAGATAAAGCAAGAGAAAAAGATTTTCTCTTGCAAACAAATTTTTTTTTTCCCAAATACCTTTAAAGCAATCTGTTTTGAGTTTTTAATGGCTACTCCTATTTACTGCATGATAAGAACCAGCCCCCTTGGACCAATCATATATAATCGAGCTAGAGGACTCTAGGGACTCACTTGTAGAATACTAGCTTGAAGTCACATTTCTCTTCTCTACCAACCTGATTACTAAGCCGTCACTTGCTTCGAGCCTACTAAACAACTATACCATGAGAGAATATATGAAGAGATAACCCCAAGATTGTCCTAACCAAGCTCACGAGTTGACTATAGATGTCTGATCCCAACCTAAGTTGACTACTCTACCATAAATGACTTATTAAGCCTTAACCTTATCTATATCAGGTTAGCCCTTGACTATAACTCTCTTTTCTCTTTTTCATCCACTTTGTATCATATTTCTAACCTACACCCACTGAGCAACATGTGTCTTCTAACGCAACATTCCAAAAGGATTCTTTACTTTTTCGTACTAAATATTCTTTCTCTTTTACCATTTTTAGTATGCATTATGTAACCTAATTATAAGAATATCCTTTTATTTTTTCATTCATGTAAAGTAATCCTAATGAATGAGTATATAAACCCTTACTTATTGTACATAGACATCAATCCTTAATATGAGAATTTTTACAAACTCCCTCTTGAGCAATCCTGGTGTTCTCATTTTCTTTTAACTCTTATTTATTCCTTTTAGCAAGGAGTAGTGGCGAGTAACACTTTAATTCGAACCAATAAGTCATGTCTAGCAAATTGGAGGCCCAATAAGATTGATTCGGGTATCATATCCAGTTGATAACTACCTGGATTTTGCTAGCTTTTCTTTTGGTTTACTTCATTGTAGTGCCTCTTCATGTGTCTAACCTTGAAAATGCATCATCTTCATTAATATCGGAGCTCAATTTCGACTAGGTTCAATGTTGAGCTTAAGCCTAAAAAGATAAGTGAGCTTGAGCTCAAGACCTTAAAGGGTGATTTAGATACATAAAGCCCAAAAGATTTCACATTAGAGCCTCTGTAGCTAAGTAACCATATCTAAACCTTAGGTTAAAGGGTATAGAATGAATTAATTAAAAGGCCTACTAAACCCAAAGGCCCATCCAAGACACCTACCATAGGCCCCTTAGTAATTTAGAACTTTAAACTTAGTGAAAAGACCCATTTAAACCCATAAGAGTATCATCAAGGCCTACTTTAAAATTTTAAGGTGTTGGGAAAAAAAAAAACACATTTAAAATACTTAAAAGAAGGCCTAAATTTTTAAGAATAAGGCCTAAAGTCAAAAACCAAACCCAAGACCCAAAACTAGGCTTAAATCCTGAAGTAACCCAACTCATCATTTGACCTACAACCTTGTAAGGCCTAAACCGAAGACTTACTAACCTAAAAACTCAAAAATAACTTCACCAAATAAAAGAACATTAAAAAATGATGAAAACAACTATCATTGAAAATGACATTACAATGAAGAAAATATGTTTGAATTACAAAAACAACTAACTCAAGGTTAATGAGTGGTAAGCCTAGTTATCTAATGCAAATAGAATACTCATAAACCTTAATTATCTTCTTTAGGTGACAAGGATATTGACTTAGATGCAGTCAAGGACTACTAAGACTGCTAAGTATCATGACTAAGTGAGTATATCACCTCCTACTTTGCTTGTTTTGTGCTTATAACTAAGGAAATATTTAATTATATCAAATAATAGAATTTGTTACATGTTTGGGGCATACAATATATTATATGTACTTGTTATGATTGATCTTGCTTACAAAATATCTTAAGTTAATACGAACATATATGCGTACTGCATTAGAATTTAGGATCTTAGAGTATTTGAATATAATTGATTGGTCAACCATGAATCTGAATTAATAAATATTCAACCTCTAATTAAACTAGACATGCATTGCATCTTATAAAATGATATTAAGGGCATTAGCATCACATAGTAGAACGGGAGATGATGCCTATTTGGATCTATGCTGTATAATGTATATTGAAATTGTTATCGTATAATGTATTTCAAATGACATGTTCCTACCTTAACCTTTGAGAACTACTTGGCTCTGGAGAGTACTACCTTCTGCTTGAGGTCATGCCATGTCTACTGTTGAGGGTGATATTATTGATAAGAGACTTCGAATTAGACGTAGATACTTAGATCCTAACGTACCTAAATACTTCCTAAATCGAGCAACAATGGGCATTAAAACCGTACTGTATACAATTACCGACCAACTATATATATTGTTGTATTGTATACATTTGTCCATGCATTCATACGCTTGATTAATAACTTGTTTGATATTGTTTGTTAGTAAAATAAAAAGGTTACTCACTAAGTAGTTGAGCTTACCCCTTATAGTTTGTTATTGTAATAGGATCTTTGGCTAGAGCCAAGCCGTGAGATGCTTGAGGTCAGTTGTACCAACTTAGGGTTGTTTCATGTGAAGGAGATGAGAGCTCGAGTGAATAATTTATTTATATTTAAACTTTCTATATTTCAATTATTGAGTATCTTTAATTGTTAAAGTAGCTTAGACTACTACTAATATCCTATTCCAATATTATATGATTGTCTTAAGGAAAAACCATATATTCCCTTTAAATTTATGTTAAGGTTAGCTTTAAATAAATGTTATGATTTTTAACTGTATGCTTAGCTATTACTTAATGCTAGTTACTAGAAGAAAGTTATAGTTGTGAAATGCTTGTGTAGTACATTGAAGGCCCTTAATCAAGGATGGTTTTTTATCTCGTATCTTCCCATATCATATGGTGGTACTATTACGACTCAACCCCCCTCTAGGTTATGACAGCCTAACTCATCTACTCCTTACACGAACATCTCATTTGATCACTTTTTTTGCTTATGTTATTTTGACTTCCTATTTCTTCTATTTTTTCCTAAATTACCCTCATGTTTATTTTGTATTTATAAGAATGACACTAAAGCATCTTTTTAGTCCTTTTATTTACAAATTTGCCACTATTATAAATAGAACACATGTATAAGGTTTTAGCTAAACTTTTGACATTAATGAAAAACCCTTGAGAATTTTCTCTTAGAATACTCTCATTTACCTACTCTTATCAATCACTCAGACTAGTGCATCACATCCAGCAAGTAGTAGGCTGTATAGGATCTCATTGGTGCATCATATCTATTCAGATAACTCACAGATTTGCTAAAACCCCTTCTTTTTATTTTCTTGTTCTTGTTTATTGTGGTGCCTCTCTATGAGTATAACCCCAAAGACATATCACTACAACAATTTGATCTCATTTTCAAAGTCTTTTCCTCTTAGGGTCCTAATATCCATGTTTGTTCCTTTTTTTAGGTTATTAGCCTTAGCTCAAGAACAAGTTAGAGAAAAGAAAAATCTTTCCCCTTCAAGCACTTCCTTCCCAAGTTAGGCTTAGTTTCCAAATTCTAAACACTACAAGTTGATTTGTTATTGGCAAAAGTTCTACCATACCCTCCAAGTTTCAAAGTTCCCAATAGTCAAGGATCCATTTCCAACCAATTTAAGTAATCCTACTAGCTCAATTTTGTCTCTTAAGGCCAAAAGTCAGTATTGTCTAAGGAGTTTGCCTTGTTATCAATTAATGAAATTTTCCATTTGGAATTTGTCAAAGAGAATTGAAGTTTTTTCAATCCTAATGCAATTACTTAGATGAAAAATCTATGTAAGATACAAAAGTGCAACACCTTTTGAATGTATATTAAGCAAAGGTATCCAAAAGGAGCACCTCATTCTTTTTGCATGCAACATGACATATTCAATACTATGGGCTATACAACTTTATCTTAAGCAATAATCTTCATGCCAAGAAAATTTTTGAGAACGTTTCTACAAAAAGTCATGTGGACTCTTTGTTCTTGGGAAAAACAAGTAACTGTTGGAACAAGATTAGGATTGGATTTTCTTTAGGCCAACAATGAAGTGAATAGAAGTTGAGGGTGACGTGTACAACTTTCTTCATATTGTAAGAGGTGACAAAGCACTAAACTTAGACATGGGCTAACTTGGAGTTGATATTGACCATCTTGATGCTTAAAAAATTATTGAGTTCTCTCTTAATACATTTTTATTATAACAAAAAGGTTAAATTGTGTTTAACAAAAGTAACAAGTATGTAGGTTAACTTTAGAATGAAATCAATTCAAGAAAGGCAATAAAGTTTGGAATTGTTCTAGTTAGAATGTGTATCATAAAGTATATCAGCAAAAGAAGAACGAAATGATCTTTTTTTGTTCCTCAATTGAAAAGAGATGTCTTAAGCAATCGAAGAAGCATTGATCATAGTAGTTGTCGATGCCTATGAAGTCATTTAGGTGGGAAATCCCCAAATAAACACGGAGAACAAAATAGTGCTGATAGTGTATAGAATTGAGGTTAGAAAGTGTTCCTAAGCAATTTTCCAAATAATCTAAACAAATTAAGTTAGACAAATTATATAGAAGGCGTAGCTCTACTTTATTGGCATATTTGGGAAACGTGCTCAATTTTGTTTCACTAAGTTGGATTCAATCCTTAAGGATTTGAACTTGGTTTAGTCTAAAGGTTGCTTGAGAATTAGATTTATGGAGTATTTGATTAAGTTTATTTCGGAAGGAAGTTATTTTGGTATTTTTTAAAGCTTAGAAAGGTTAGCTAAGATTAAGTATAGAAAGGACAATAAACATAAAAGGATTTGTTGTACTATTGGTTTTGAATTAGGTTCAAATAAGATTCAAACATGTCAAGAAGTTATATTAGATAATGTTATGCTCGAAATTTACAAGATATGGTGTATATTTTTTAAGATAATTATAAGCTTTTTGATACAAGTTGCAGCCTAAATTGACAAGAATAAATAAAGAAGTTCAAGATATTTTGTTAAGGATAAGTTTAAATATTGTAGATAAACTCAACTAGATTTTTTAGGAGAATTTTATTTCAAAATTCAAACAAGATTTTGAAGAAGGAAGCTAATTGTTTCACAGCAGATATGCTATGATTAGGAATTGTGTTATTCTTAAAGATCAAGTTTGATAGACTAAGAGTTAATCAAATCTTCTCATGCTTATCCAATTATTTGAAATATGGCCTTCACATTTTTCGAATTTAAACAAACTTCAAGAGGTTCTAGAAGATATTCTCATGAGCTACAACAATCAAACAATTCAAGAAGTATAAGAAAAATATTAAGAGCAACAATAAGCATTCGAATTTTCAAATATTCAAAATTTGTTTAGATTTTCATGATATTTTTCTTCAACAGCAAAACGAATTATGTTTGAATCAAGATCCTTTTTTAGAAATTATCTGGATCTAGCAATTTTCTACATGTTACACCCAAGATTATTTAATAAAAGTCGAAGTTCCACAAGATACAAAAAACAACACTGAAAATAGAGTTGAACATTTCAAACTCTCTTGTATAGACTATCAAAAATTGTGTTAGAAACTAAGCTAAAATAGATTTTTCATTTGATTGTTTTTGTTTTTGTGCAAATATTGTAAAGAGACCTTTGATTGTATTATCTCATCTTTTTGTAAATCTTATTGAAATTGTAATTAAGTGAGTGAGAGGTTATGGAGTTCTCTATAGGCTTATATTATCCTAGATGAGAGCTAGTGAAACAAGATAGAAAAGTGACTAGATATCCTTGTAACCTTGATTTCATTTTTTATTAGTGAAAGAATTGGACTAGTGGAGCCACATCAATAAGGAAGACTAGGTTACCAATAGTAGAGTTGGAAGGGAGCAAATGTAATACCCTAGGTTTTCTAGCTAATGTGATAACCCTAGGATTTAGGGCGTTAAGCAACATTATCTATTTTAGTTCAAATTTCACAATAAGATTAGAAAAGTTAGACAAAGTATCCTAATAAAGTTAATTTCTTGAAATAAACTATATAAAAAGATTAATTTGATAAAAGCAACAATTTATCAATAAAGCCGATAAATATCAAAAACACGAAATTCCAGCTTTTAGATATAGTGAGATATTAGAAAAAAGCTATTTAACTTCTAAAATAATAAATTAAGTGAACCATATATACTATAGTGCATTTACATATGATATGCATTATATGTATTAAATATATACATATAATAATAAATTATTATCAAAATAATGTAAATTAATATAAAATAATGGAAAATTAATTAAAAAATAAATGAATCAGTCAGCAAATGATGTGGCAGCATAGTAATAATTAGAAAACATGAGTCATCACAAGATAAACATGGAATTAATACACAACACCTAATGGACACTTAGGAAAATAGGAGAATGACATGTAGCAATTTAATTTTTGACATGCAAAAAATCTAAACTGTATAAATAGGACCTCAAACATCATTTACAATATTTAGAAACTGAGAAGCATAAGAACATAATTTAAAAAAATCGAAAAAATTTAGAAAAAATAAAATAAAAATAGAACAAAAATTAAGGGTAAAACATGTATAGGGTAGTTCAATTAACTATTCATAACCTAACTTGGAGTGGCTATGGGGTCTAATAGAGCATAACCAGAGAAACTTTTTTAACAAGGTGCAGCAATTGGTAGGTGACCAAAGGCGGTCGGCCCAGGTGAGCCAATTTTTCTTCAATAACTTGTCTAATTTTCTAAAAATACCAAATTATGTTATTTAATTATGAAACTTGATTTTCTATGGTTATTGTATATTTAGATTAATGTAGTAATTTTATAATTAAACAATTAATAGAAATATAAGGTTCCTAAGAAAATGCCTATTTAGGAAAAAATTGAATTAATTTTTATAAATATTAAACAATGTTATTTCAAGCTCAGTTTTTGTATATAATTATTTTTGAAATTAAGTATGTTTACTATTTTCTATAATTATTTTGGATAAAATTACCAATTCTACTTATTTGTTAAAATAATTAGTTTGTGATGAAATCAATGAATGAGTCCTACATGTTTTGAATTTTGGAGGTTTATAAAGATATTTGGAACACTTAATTTTTATTCACACATAAATTTGTATATTTACCCTAATTTTCCATAATTTCAAGCTAAAATCACTATTTTCATAAAAAGAAATAATAGCTAGTTTAGTGTAACTCATATTCAATAAATAGCACATTTTGTGAGTCTAGATCATTTTTCATGGAATTAATGGGGCTCGTATACTATTTATTATGTATTTTCCTAATAAAAACTTATATATTAGCTTAATATATAATATAGTAATTAGCACTAGTAAAATATTTATCAAATTCATATAAAATGAACACTTTAAGGTATATTAAGGGTTGTTAGCAAGTTTAGAAAGTATGATTTTTAGGGTTTTTGTTTAAAACTAAAGTTTATTCAAGGTTAATTACAAAGTTACAGTAATGTACAATCAAATCGTTAGTAAGAAAAGGTATTTTGGACTCTTGAAAATATTGACCAATCTTGTTTTTTAAGATATATTAATAGTACTCGAAATAATCATCATGATGATATAAAGTTTACTAAAATTGGATAAGAATGAATAAGATACAGTCAAATGAAGTTTAAAAACGTGATAGTAAAAGCTTATAAAAGTTTGGATTCGACTTGTAGTTAATTTGAAGATTATGTTTATATTTCCATAGGTGTGATAAATAAGGAAGGACTATGCGGTGAAGTTTAGGATTTTGTGCTATTACTAAGCTTAGATAAGTAGATCTAAGCCATGCTTAAAGTAGATATATTGCTACTCATAACATTGCATGTTATTTGATGTTGTGCTAATTAGATATGGCTATATTTTTTGTGAACCGATATGGTGCTATAGTGGATGCTAATATGGTAATTTTAGATGATGGTATCTATATCTTGGTTAGACTATTATGCTACTATTTTGGGTATTGATTTCGTGCTTATGAATAATTGTACTAACTTGGAGAGTTGAGGGAATGTTAACTTAATCTTTTAGATGTTCACCTAAGTGAGCTACTAGATTTCTATTGAGGAGAGTTCGAAAACTTGAACTAGATGAATAGGTTGAATAAATTTTAAAGATTAATGGTGTCAAATGATACACTTAAGTTGTTATTGCATAGCATGGCATCATATGACAAGACAAGGCATAAAAGAGACCTTCAGGTCAAAATTTTCATAATAAGGCTTCCAAGCAAACATAGAAAATTCATAGCTTTATGAACTCAGTTTTTGGAAGTATATAGATTCTCATTACCCAAAAATATATACTATTTCGATAGTATGACATTGATAAACTATAGTGCATAGTCTAATTTTGTGAAATAAAGTTGGGTGTCCTACTCCCAAGCAGCTCCTTATTGCCTTTTTGATTTGATAGACTACACCGTGTAATCCAATTTGGTTGGGGTTCATACTCCCAAGTAGCTCCTTGTTTCCTTTTTTTATTTGGTAGACTATAGTATATAGTCAAATTTGGTGGGGGGTCTTACTGCTAGGTAACTCTTTGTTACCCTAGGTTCCTAGATGTTGTATTCAGATACCTGACTATATCGACTAACCAGATGAGGATGTTATAGGAAATAAGATATTGGTACCGATTCATACTATGTGCATGAGCATAGTATGCTGCATTGCTAGCAATAAAGGCTTAGTTATGCTAATGTATGTGTGAAGTTGAACCTATTGATTATGATTGAAATGTTTCAATTGTAATATTGTCTATATTGTATTATTTGTTATCTACTCTCACTCAGCTTCAATAGTTGAGGACATAAAATGTTTTATCCTCAAGTTAACAACATTGTGAAGGGACTAACACTAAAGGAGATATATATTGAGAGTATAAGTTGAAGTCAATAACTTTAGGTTAGAACTTATACCAAGTCAAGAATCCTACTATTTTGAAGATAACAAAAGAAAAAAGGATGGTTCATGTTTTGATGTAAATATTAGGCTATACATATAAGTTATAATAAAATGTTTGGCTAAACTCCAACGTAGTAACCCCATTATTATATAAATATAAGTTTTCTTTTGATGAATGAACAGGTTGAGTTAAGTTTTCAATAGGTATTCCTATGTGATAGTGGATCATGTGTTATGTCGGGATGTAACATCCTTTAAGTAGTAGCAAAGCATTAATTAAGGACCATAACCTTTAGGCACGTATGGATGTATGGGGTAGTTAGGTAATCAAGGGTCATAGCTTAATAAAACAGATATAATAGTTACCAGTAGAATTTTATGTGATGTTTATTATGAATAGTGATTCATAATGAACATAGAAGATCACCAATGAGCCAGATATCTGAGGAGTAAAGAGAGGATCTACCACAATAGTCTCAACCTAATCCTAAGCAACTACAACATGTAGAGAAATTAGCACAATAGTTTACGGTTGCATTAGTGAAAATGGAGATATGTTAGCTCAGATGCAATGAATAGTGAAACCATTTAAGGGAAAGAACATTGATCCGTTGGTGATGAAGAGTGCATTGATTTGCTAAAGAAAGCCTTTGAAGTTCATGAGGTTAAGGAAAATAAGAAAGTTGAGATAGCTACTATTCTATTGGATAAAGATGTAAGCAATTTATGGGAGGTAAAGGGACAAAATTTACTAAAACCTATTAGTTGGGTTGCATTTAGAGATACTTTTCTAGAACACTATTTTCCTAAATATGTACGAGAATGAATGTGTGAAAAATACTATAAGCTAAGATAATGGGGTAGGATAACTGAAGAATATGTGGGGGATTTCAATAGGTCATTGAAGTTTGCTCCTAAAGCTGTAAGGAATAATGAGGTTTCTAAAGTGAAGTAATTCAAGGCTTGACTTGATCTTTATTACTAAGTAGAGCCGAAGAGGAATAGGGTAACAAGATATACTGATGTTGTCAATGAAATTCATTTGATTGAACAAGTTCGTAATCTTCAAAGGGTCATAAATGAGATTGAGAATAAGAAAAGGAAGTTGGATGTTGGCTCTAGCAATAAAAGTAATCTAGCTAAAAGAAAGAAGTTTATTCGATCCACAAAAGGAAATAGAAGACCTCTACCAAAAATAGAACCTTGTTGGAAGTGTAATGGTGAGCAACAAGCTTGGTAATGCTTAGAATTAAAGGAGAAGTGTTATAGGTGTGGTGAAATAAGACATCTAGCCAAGCAGTGTGAAAACCCTAATCCAAGAGGTATATATTGTTACTAATGCCATTAGTAGGGGGTATACTATTCAACATTGTATAAGATAGCAATAAGAGAGATCAGTTTAGTAACAAAGCTAAGCTAATAAATGAGGACTAGGTAATAGGAATAAAGAACCTAGAGGGAAGAATCCAGGCCCAACAAGTAAGGTAGGGTATATGCTTGTACTGTTCAGCGAGATGAAATTAGAGATGAGCAAGTTGTGATAGGTATGACCTTTGAACTTAATAATTTTAAGTGTATGTGTACTTGGTAGCAAATAGTAGATAAATAAGAAATGCTTGAAAGTAGTAATATAGTTATCATAAATTGTTTTAGGATTGGTATGTGTAGGAGATATTTATGCTTATACATATACTATGTTTGATATTAAGGCAATTCACCTATGTATATCGAAAGAGTACGTTAATAGAAATAAATAGACCTTAGTTTATGAATTAATAGTTATAACCCGTGTTAAAGGAGAACAAGAGGTGTAACATAAAATGAAGGATGTAGAATGTGAATCTAGATATTAATGAGATGATTGTAGACTTTGTTGTCTCAAATATAAAGGGATTGAATGTAATACTGGATATAATCATGAAGAAAACGTTGACCATTTAGAGAAGATAGTAACATTTAAGTGGCATGATGAGAAGGGAATCATAGAAGATTTATAGAAACTTATGTATTAAGAGAAGTTGTCAGAAGAAAAAGAACTCATAAAGGAGGAGTTGAAAGTAGGCATTTGGGAGCGAATCCTAAAGATGATATGCATGTTGTAGTGAGTCAAACTAAAGTTATTATTGGAATAAATAGAATAGTAAGAAATGTCAAAGGTGGTAGGAATGAGTTCCAAAAAAAGAAATTATTAGAAGTATAATCAGAGACTAATTCAGGGATTGATCTTATATAGAATAAGATTATGATTCACATGATAGTAGATAATTATGAGGTTAAGGAGTCAAATGATGATAAAGTATGAGATATATAATTGCAACACTATGAGATGTATACCTTTCATGTGCCTTTAGCACATGTGATAAGCAAGAATAGTATGGAAAATCTAGGACTTTGTGTGACTTTTTTTGTTAAGGCTCATATCTGTTACAACTCTCGTGTCTTTCATAACAAAATTTCCTATCTTCATGAGTCATGTTGTGTCAGTTGTTAGTTAGAAAAAAGTCTAGTACCTTTGTGAGTCTTGTTCATTAAGAGTCGTGTCAACTTATGTCAGGTCCAATTAAGTCCATTTAATCTAAGTCATTCTTTATCTCCTTGATATACAAGTTGTGGAAAGTTCAGATTTGCCAAACTCATTTTTGCTGATATATGTGTTAACTATAGGAAGCACCTGAGATTTTAACTGTGACCATTAAGCCATGATAATGATATGAAGACTGTAGACGTAAAGAAATTGAACTTGTTATATTTGTCTTAAGTGGAAGTTAGGACTTTGACAATGCATAAATAATAGGGAAGGTGAAAAGACATGTTGGCTTGCTATGAGACAGATAAGAAGATAGTAGGAGAGATGACTATGAATTCTATAGGACTAACTAATACAAGATTCTAAACTAACTGAAGCGATGAAATGTGGGTTAAGTATTGATACTTGTTTGAATGGTGATAAAGGAAGGGTACATGAACATACTAGTTCGATATGAGTAGTGATAGGGTTAAAATCATGGATGGTAATGAGATGATTGTGGTACTTAGATAAGAACCTAATAAAGTTACAGTAATGGACTAGTTGCTATGAAAAGACGACTTGAGGAAAAAAGAGGAATGAAATAGGATCAACTATATTAAGCTTATATAGCAAAAGTTAAAAACACAAGATGAAGGAAGTAATGAGATGAGTAAGTCAAACAAAAAGCTCATAAGTTGATAAATTTGAGGTTATGATACAAGAGTTGCAATTGAAGGATTTCAACCTTTAATAAATCCTTTAATAATAGTTGATAATTGTGATGTGATATGGAAATCAAAGTTGCATAGCGAAAGTGGAGCCATAGGTCACAAGCATGAATGTCCTAGATTGTGGAAGGTTCAAGGATGAAACTTTTTATAAGGAGGGTAGAATGTAATATCTCGAGTTTTTTAGCCAATACGATAACACTGTGATTCGAACCCCTAAACTTAGGGTGTCGAGCAACGTTATCTAGTTTAGTTCAAACTTTATAATAAGACTAAAAAAGTTAGATGAAGTATCCTAGTAAAACTAATTTCTCGAAATATGTTATATAAAAGGATTAATTTGATAAAAAACATTAATTTAGTGATAAAGCCAATAAATATTGAAAATGCAAAATTTGAGCTTTTAGATATAGCAAGATATTACAAATAAGTTATTTAACTTATAAAAATAATAAATTCAGTGAATCTATATAATATACATGTATTTACATATGATATGCATTATATGTATTAAATATATACATATAATAATAATAAATTATCAAAATAAGGTAAATTAATTAGAAAATGAATGGATCAATCACCAAATGATGTAGCAACATAGTAATAGTTGTAAAACATGAGTCACCACAAAATAAACATGGAATTGACACATGCCACCTAGTGGATACTTAGGAAAATAGAAGAATGACATATGGCAATTCACTTTTTGACATGCAAAAATTCTAAACCCTTTAAATGGGACCTTAAACCTCATTTACAATATTTTAGAAACCTAGAAACATAAGAAACAATTTTAGAAAAGTAGAAAAAAAATAGAAATAAAATAAAAATAGAACAAAAATTAAGGGTAAAACATGTATAGGGCATGACCTAACTTAGAGCAACTTAAAGGTCCACTAAAGGGTAGGTGGAGGAGCATTTTAAATAAGGTGCGGTGGCTGGAGGATGGTCAGAGGCAGCTAGTTTAAGTAAACTAATTTTCCACTTATAACTTGACTAATTTTCTAACAACACCAAATGATGTTATTTAACTGTAAAACTTGGTTTTCTATGGTTATTTTATATGTAGATTAATGTAGTAATTTTATTTTAATGAAAAAATTATTGGAAATATAGAGTCCTTAAGAAAATGCCCTGTTTAGGCAAAAATTGAATTAATTTTAATAAATATTAAATGATGTTTTTTCAAGATCAATTTTTGTATATAATACACTTAATATATGTATTTAATTTCAGTAATAAGAATTTTTTAAATTAAGTATGTTTACTATTTTTATAATTATTTTGGATAAAACTACTAGTTTTGCAAATTTGTTAAAATAATTAGTTTTTGATGAAATTAATGAATGAGCCCTACATGTTTTAAATTTTGGAGATTTATAAAGATATTTGAAGCACTTAATTTTTATCTCACACATAAATTTATATATTTATCCTAATTTTCCATAATATTAAGCTAAAACCGCTATTTTAATAAAAATAAATAATAGCAAGTTTAGTGTAATTCATGGTCAATAATTAAATGACATATTTTTTTGAGTATATATCATTTTTCATGGAATTAATCGGGCACATATAATATTTATTGTGTATTTTCCTAATAAAAACTTATATATTAGCTTAATATGTAATATAGTAATTAGCACTAGTAAAATATTTGTCAAATTCATATAAAATGAACACTTTAGGGTATATTAAGGATTGCTAGATAAGTTTGAAAAGTATGATTTTTAGAGTTTTTGGTTTAAAACTAAAGTTTTTTTTGAGGTTAATTACAAAATTACAGTAACATACCATTGAGTCATTAGTGAGAAAGGGTATTTTTGGACTTTTGAAAATATTAACCAATCTTGTTTCTTAAGATATATTAATGGTACTCAAAATAATGATCATGGCGATATAAAGTTTACTAAAATTAGATAAGAAATGAATAAAACATGGTCAAATGAAGTTTAAAAATGTAATAGTGTTTGCTTATAAAAGTTCGAATTCAACCCATTGTTAATTTGAAGATTGTGTTTATATTTCTATAGGTGTGATAAGTAAGGAAGGACCATGTGGCAAAGTTTAGGATTTCGCCCTATTACTAAGCTTAGGTAAGTGGATCTAATCTATGCTTAGAGTAGATACATTGCTACTCATAATACTGTGCGTTCTTTGATACTATATTGATTGGATATAGCTATATCTTTAGTGAACTGATATGCTACTATAGTGGATGATGATGTGGTGATTTTGAATGATTGTAACCATATCTTGGTTAGATTGTTATGCTGTTATGTTAGGTGTTGATTTAGTGCTTACAAATGATTATACTAACTTAGAGAGTTAAAGGAATCCTAACTCAATCATCTAGCTGTTCACCTAAGTGAACTCTAAGTGAGATACTAGATTTATACTAAGGAGAGTTCAAAAACTAGAACTAGACAAATACGTTGAATAAAATTTAAAGACTAATGGTGTTGAATGATAGACTTGAGTTGTTATTCCATAGCATAGTATGGCATAAAAGAGACCTACGGGTTCGAATTTTCAAAATGAGGCTTCTAAGTGAATAGGAAAAGTCATGGCTTTATGAACTTAGTTTTTGGAAGCATATAGATTCTCATTACCAATTAATTCATCTTAACTATTTTGATATTGTGATATTGGTAAATAATAGTGTATAGTCTAACTTTGTAAAATAAAGTTAAGGATCCTACTCTAAAGTAACTCCTTATTGCCCTTTTGATTTGATAAATCACAGTATATAGTCCAATTTAGTTGGGGGTCCTATTCCCAAGCAACTTCTTGTTACCTTTTTGATTTGATAGACTATAATGTGTAGTCTAATTTGATTGGGGGTCCTACTCTTAAGTAGCTCCTAGCCTTAGATTCATAGTTGTTGTATCTAGATGTCGGGCTATATCGACTAACTAAATGAGGATATTGGAGGGCATAATATATCGGTATTGATGCATGTCACATGCATGAGCGTAGCATGCTGCATTGCTAGTAATAAATGATCAGTTGGGCTAATGTATGTGTGAAGCTGAACCTATCAATCATGATTGAATTGTTTCAGTTGTGATATTACTTATATTGTATTATTTGTTATCCATTCTCACTCAACTTCGATAGCTGAGGGGATAAAATATTTTATCTTCGGGTTAACAACATTGTGAAGGGCCCAACACTAGGGGGATATATATTGAGAGCGTAAGTTAAAGCTAATGACTTTTGGTTGGAAACTATACCATGTTACAAATCCTACTATTTTGAAGATGACAAAGCAAAAAGGATGGTTCATGTTTTGATGTAAATATTAGGATGTACATATAAGTTGTAACAAAATGTTCAGCTAAACTCCAATGTAGCAACCCTATTATTATATAAATAAAAGTTTTCTTTTGATGAATGAGTAGGTGAAGTTAAGTTTTTAATAGATATTCTTGTATGATGGTACATCCCATGCTACACCAAGATGTGATAGCAATAGGCAAAAGGCCAAAGTTCTTTAAATCGATTTCCTGTTCTTCTTTCTTTCTATCTTATTTACTTTTTTGCATTCTACAATTTGAATTATTATTTTGTGCCCAAGTTAAAAAATCAATTTTCCAGTGCCTGTATGCCATTTAAGTTATAAGAGGGGATTTATTTCAAAACCAAAAAAGTTTCAATTTTTTGTAAAAGAAATCAATTCACACCCACCCACACTCCCCATCCCCACCACCGCATCCACACACATACATACCCCCCCACCCCCAACCTACCTCTCTTAATATCTTACATAAGACCTACAATTGGTATCAGAGCCTCATTGTAATATTACATAAAGTCAAGATCAATGGCAAAAAGTAGTGGTTTGTTGACTATTCAACCTAACAAGAATTCATTCTTTAATTGTGGTAATTTTCTTTATTGGAAGTTTAGGATAAAGATGTACATTAAGGCAATTAACTATCAAGCTTAGGGAATCATTATGAATAGAGATGTCAAAGTTTCAAAAACTCCTCTCACATCAAATGAAATTACAAAAGTTGAATTGAACTCAAAGGCTAAGAATTTACTTCTTTCTATTATTGCACCTTCTAAGTTTTATCTGATTTCTTCTTAGGGTACAATTAAGGAGATCTAGGATACACTAGTTCAAACATATGAAGGGACCAACACCATAAAGGAAACAAAAATTAAGTCCTTGATGTAGGAATATGAAACATTTCGTATCCTTCCTGGTGAAGAAATAAAAGATTCTTTCAATTGCTTTATAGTTATTACTAACAAACTATGATCTCTTGGAAAAAAGATAAGTGATGCAAATTTTGTTATGAAAATGCTAAGAATTCTTCCTAAGGCCTAGAACGCAAAGAAAACAGCCATTGAGGAAGCTTGTGACATGAACAAACTCAGTTTAAGCTAACTAAGTAGCAAGTTGATGGTATATGAAGCTAACTTCCTCAAGTTAGAAAGTTTACCAAAAAATCTAAAGAAAATGTCTCAACCCTTCATAGCTAAGAATGTTGAAATAGATTGAGAAAGTGATGAGTCTTCTGGACACAAGGAAGAAGATAGATCAATGCTAGCAAACCACTAGAACCACTTACTTAAAAGGAAAGGTAACAGATCCTATAACTTGAACAAGTTCTCTTCTAACAAAAATAAGAGTGATGCAAGAAAGGTTACAAAGACAAAGAAGAAAAAAAAGTTAAAGAACAAAAAGAGCTCGTATATTATGAATGCTAAAAACTTGGACATATTAAGTATGAGTGTCGAGTGTTGACCAAGAAAATGGACAAGTACAAGAAGAAACGCAAACCACTGATGGCCGCATGAAGTGACTTGGATGAGTCAAAAATTGAGGCAAAAAGTCTAGATGATAAAACCAATGAAGCAAACTTTTGTTTAATGTCTCTTTCTAAGGTGAGCTCCAAATTTGAAAAGGAATCTAATGATGAAATTCTTGATGATATATGTGTTGGAATAAGTAAATTGTTAAAAGCTCTTTCTAAAGCTCATGATAAGAACATAAGAATTGACAATGAAAACAAGTTATTGAAAGAGGAAAAACTACTCTAATTCAAACAAACAAACTGTTAATAGATGAGAATAACATCTTAAAAAACGATGGTAAAGGTTGCATGTTGCTAAGGAAGCAATAATTAATGAGAATCTAATATTGAAAGAAGAGATCAAAAGCTGGAAAGGACAAGTAGATGATTTGTCTAGTTCAATTCAAAATACATTCAACAAAATTGATGAAAGTGACAAAAAACTCCAACTACTCATTTCATGTCAACATATGGATCAATCTAAAACTGGTTTAGCATTTGAAAATGGTGAATCATCACATATTAAAAGAGAGATAGTATTCGTAAGACTAAAAGTTGCACGTGATAAAGAAATAATTGTTAATAAGGAAAAAGACAAGGCTAATGAGTAGGTTAGAAACTCGAGCAAAAACTCTTCTGATCATAACAAAAAATATCCACAAGTAAATGGGTACTTTAGAAACTCAAACAAAAAGTATGTCAAAAAGTATCAAACTCTAAGTTTAAAGAGTACGATAAGCAATAAGTATGAAACTCAAAAACCTTATGCTTGCTTCTTTTTTAACAAGTTAAGACACATTGAAAAACATTGCTTTTATAGAAATTCTAAGCTCAACAATTATCTTGTGAAAAATCAAAATGTAAGCTTAAATACTATAGGATCCAAGCTTTGCAGGGTCTATAAACAGAGTTGATTTGTTTGTGCTGTATACAGGAACACGAAGCCAAGATGAAAGGAGCTTGGTACCTCAATAGTGGTTGTTCGAGACACATGACTAGTGATGCTTTATTGTTCAATAATTTAGTTCAAAAAGAAGGTTGCTATGTTAAATTGAGAGACAACAGTAGAGGCAAGATAGTTGCAACAGGTACTATTGGTATTTCTCTCCATATAATTGAAAATGTGTCTCTTGTAAAAGGATTAAAACATAATCTATTAAGCATAAGCCAACTTTATGATAAAGGATATAAGATGACTTTTGAACATAATAGATGCATTGGTTTTGATAAAAATGGAACTAAACTCTGAAGGATTTAGAAGGAAAAATGTCTATCTCATCAAACTTACAAAAGTTAACTTAGAAAGTTGTTTCTTGTTTGCTCATAATAATATTTCTCTAAGGCATAAAAAATTAGGACATGTGAATTTCTTTCAGTTGGAAAAATTGTCTAAAAAGAATCTGGTAAATGGTTTACCAAGGTTGAATGTCCAAGATGATATTCGATGTGCTACATGTATGAAAAATAAGATGATTTTTATTTCTCATAAGAGTAAGAATGTCATATCCACTAAAAGACATCTAGAATTGTTGCATATGGATTTGTTTGGTCTTACTAGAACATTAAGTCTAGGTGGAAACAAATATGGTACAGTACTTATTGATGATTTTTCAAGATTTACCTAGATTTTGTTTCTTCATCATAAACGTAATGTATTTAAAAGTTTTGAAGTGCTTGCTAAACAAGTTCAAAATGAAAAAGGAGCATCTATATTCACTCTCAGGACAGATCATGGAAAAGAATTTGATAATACTGATTTCATAACATTTTGTGAGAATAATGGTATAACTCATAACTTCTCTACATCATACACCCTTCAACAAAATAGGGTAGTTGAACATAAAAATGGGACCATTCAAAAAATAACAAGAACCTTGTTAAATGAAAGTGGTGATAAGGATCAAGGACCAAATACATGTTCTTGAGCCCAAAGGCTCTCTTAGGTGGTCTACCGAGCTATTAGAAGTGAGTTAAATGACAAGGAGCAGTGTTTGCCCTAGTCTGATCTATCAAGCTACTTTGCTTTCCATGTCATCCAAGATGTTACAAAGGCTATAAACCAGCATGCTAAGCCAAATCCTCCATTAAACCATAGCCCCAATGCCAAATCTAAATGCAATGATCCCCACTATTGTCATGGCCAATCAGAACTATCAAGAGCCGACCATCCGAAGCTAACCCAGTGTGAACCATCTCTGAACCAACCATTGTCTAGTGCCTTCTAACGCCAGATAGGCCTGAACAAAGGTCCAACCCTGCCCGAACCAAAATACTGTTAGAATCATCGTAAAAACACACATACAATCCTTTACTACCATCTGTATTGTCCATTTTGACAAAGGATGTTCGCGTTCCTTCTTCTACACGATTTCATATTTTCCTTGTAAATTATTCTCTTTTGTTTTTAGCTAATAAAGACCATTTTTTTTGTAATTTCTGTAATTTAGGATTTGCCTTAATAGGATGATATAAATATCGTCATACTGTAAAAGTTAACATCATCAATATCATTCCTCAATTCTTACCAGTAGTTGGCTAAGGTCTACATGTATTAGGCCTATAAAATAATGCACAGTGAAGGGATGCTAGGGCGTTGTCTGACATGGCCACTTCGATGCTTAAGTTAGTAATAAGCTTTTTGTGTATCGAATACTGAGTGCATAAGCTTGGAATGCAAATCTTTTTTCGAGAGAATTACCATTGGATAGATGTCTGGTATTTATAATGGAGTAGAGCAGGCCGTTGGAGATCAGTTGACAAGAGAAATCTTCTCCTGTAAGTATGGAAGAGTGGAGCTATCGTGTCCAATGTGTCCCTGATATTTAGGATGTAGCTGTTTTATCCTTATTTTGTAGTTTATAGCCGTTACAGTTCTCCATAGGCTTGAGCTACTAAGGGCTAAGCCTAGGCCTATAGAGGTGAGCCTAATAAGGCAAGGCTTAGCGGATCTAATCGGGCCTAAGAGGTCCCTACCCAAAGTGCCCTATTAACACTTGCCCCCCTATAATCTCATTGTTGAGGAAGAGGCAAGGAGAAGGAATGCGTAAGCCGCTTAGACGTAAGCAATCTGACTCCAAGAAGTTCGATTCGATGCCATGATGCCAATGTAATGAGGTTGCAGATCCAAAGTGATGGATGATTCGAGGTGAGAAGGCCCGAAGTGGTGAGTCATCCTGGGCAAAGGTCTATCGATTTGAAAGTGTCCTAGGCTAGGCGAGCAGGGATGCTAAGGTGCTATAATGCTACAGACCGATCTGCTTAAATAGGGCCTGATAAGGACCGAGCGAAAATAAGTGCGTCATGTCTTCGTAATGTCAACCAGGTGCTGTTTGGATGGGCCCTAAAGAAGCTTCCTATTAAAGGGACTTTCAAAATGCAACTTTTGCCCACTTGTATTCCATACATTAAATGCAACATGATAGGTGTTGCGTTTCAGTAGACTAGTATACAGCTATATGCTTTTTTCCCTTTTAAATGTGGTTGTCCAATCGAAATGCTTTCCATGTGTCTACTGAGCAGCACTCCAAGGGATTTATGTTTATACATATCCCCATAACCGCCTGTATGGCTTCCTTAGTGGTTTTCTTATAATTAGGAAGATTACGAAAAGAGAACGCTTTTCTGCAATCTTTTTGCATAATTGTCATAATTTCTGCGTTTGCGTTCGAACTCTCAAACCTTCTTCAGAAGCTTCAATTTTCCTTTTCAACAATCATAATCATGTTTACCAATAGGGGTGAGATTAATTCTTCTTCATTATAACTTACCTTCAGCTCAGATTCTATGAGGAGTGATCCTCCTCGGGTGTAAGAAGGCGAAGTGTCGTCACTAGCATAACTCGATCAACCTACATGGATGGCCGTAGAGGCATTAGATAAGGCCAGAATCATCAATACCATACCTAGAGATGTATACGCAAATATTCCCTAGCCTCTCGCCAAGGATATATTCGACGATCCTAGTATGAGAAAGAGACTTGATGGTTGCATCAGCAAAAGTAAGGATTCTACCCTCAACTAGGTCATCAGTAACTTCCTCATGAGGGCGATACTCGAGTGGCATATTAGACTGCCGCGCATGGACAAATGGGTGGCCTACTATTGGGGAGGCGCTTTGTGGTTTTCAAGAAGTGCCTGGAGTTTAGGTAGTACTTCCCCCAAAGTCATTTTAAGGGACAGCTTTTTTACTACCACCGTTACAGCCCATCATAGATTCCTCTAAATGGGTGGAGAGTGTTGAAGGCAATCCAAGCACTTTGCGAATACCTAGTGATAAGGCTTACTCTTGAGCTATTCTGCTACTTCTACATGTGGAAGAGCATTAGGGGGTGGCCTTACATCCAGTCACACCCAGGAAAGAAATTGTTCTGTGGCCTTATCAACTCGATCAAAGGCTAGTAGGATGAATACGTAGTGGTGGACCTACTCGAAGAGGCCGCTTTCTAGACTCGGGGGACAAAAATGGTCCGTACTAGAGGTGAGAAGAGGCTGGGTTCAAGTGATGTCAAGGCTATTGAGGAGATCTTAGCCTTCATGGAGCTGAGAAGTGGCTAAGAGATCAATGCTGCAGAGACTGCAGAAACATATATCCAGTGCCTGATCTCTAAGCTCTTCCCTAGCATGAAGAAAGTTGTGGTAAAGAAGTAGGTTGATAGTACTGCCTCATTCCTAAGTGCTTGTTTGTTGTGCTAATGTCTGGGTGCTTCATCCGATGCTTGTAGGATGGGTGGACTTCCTTAGTCGTGCTGGTCACAATAGTGTTTTACAAATGGTAGTGGTAGTTTCCTTTAATTTGTCCTTATTTTCTTTTTCTAACCTTTATATCGGTCTTCCTAGAGGTAAGAGCTTGGCTCCAAAGGTAACTTATCTGTTTATGGACAATGTGATGAGCTGAAGCTAAGTACGATTGAAAGTAGGTCAACTGATAGGGAAGGCGGCAAGGTTAAAGCCAGGGCCTAGAGAGACTAGCATGCCGCGACTGAGGTCTGTATCTTAAGGGATTCCACTTATCATCCTAGATGAGCTGACGATCGTGGTGCCTTTGAGCATAACATTACCCATTCCTATTATCCCCTCAATTAAACCCATCCTCATGGGCAACGAAGGTATCAACATGGAGGGGCTCAACTTGCAAGTACTTTCCCCTCTAAGGGTAGCTGAGGAAAGAATTGGGGAAATAGCCACCCCTCTTGCTGTTGCCAGAGACAAGCGCAAGGCTCCCAAGGTACCCAGGGAGCCAGGTCCAAGTATGAAGAGGTAAAAGCCCCTAGCAAAGGACCCTTTGGCCATGGGGAAGTGGAATGAGTAGCCCCTGGCTCATCCCTTCCAGAGTGTAGATGATATTGGGGATGAGTTTTTTGACATCCTCAACAACTTTCATAAGATAGGGTTAGGGCCAGACTCATTAATAGAAGCATCATACACTTCCTTAAACGAAATGCTGAATAGGAGGGCCCTCGAGATGGAGAAAAAGAGGACCCGGGGAAAGATCCCAAGTTACCAAGCTTTAATGAGGTCTTACACCCCTGGTGACTAGGCTGTGCTGGAGAAGATCTCCCAAGAGGGTATGAGCGACCCCATAAAAACTACAGGCCACTTGAATACCCTAATGCGGTAGGTAGGTCTTCCATGCTATTGTGGTGTTGTATTTTAGCGTTTGGTACTAACTTGTGCATTCTATTTTCATCTTACGGCACCACAAACAAGTGCTCCTCGAGTTAAGTAAGTCCCATACCACCCAAAAAGAGGTAACTAGATTACGAAAGGAGTTGCATTGGTAGAAGAGGTGCCTACTAGAGGTAGAGACTTCTAACAAGAGGTACTTGAGAAAATTTGCTCAAGCTAACAAGTGCCTCTGCCACATTATTGTACAGGTGGCAAGGCTTCAAGCATAGCTCAAGCATGTAAAGCAGGAGAGGGGCAAAGTAGAGAGGGATACCTAGAGGGTCATAAAACTATAGGCTTAGCTCAAGAACGAGTAGAAGATGAAAGCTCATCTCTCGCAATGACTAGAGGAGGAAGGCACAGCTAGGGCCCAAGTTAAAAAAAAAAAAAGGCCAAGCTAAAGATTTCTATAGCCAGGCTGAAAGCCGAACTAGCGATGAAGGCATCTAAATGTAAGGGCATTAGGCCTACGTCGCTCGAGCTGGCCAACTCGATGGCCACTCTAGAGTAATAAGTCAAGGAGTTGCAAGGTAAGGTTTTAGAGATGGAAGAGATCATCTCTAAGATAGAGAGCGGGGAGTCCCCAACGATGCTACCGTGAAGAAGGCAGTTGCCGACTATAGGGCCACCGAGGAGTAGTTAGAGGAGTTAGAGGACCTGTTTACTGATTCCGCCCACTTCACTAGGAGAGAAATGTTCTCCCAATATCCAGTTCTAGACTTAAGCTTCCTGGATTTTCTAGACTCCCCTACGTTCATTGAGAAGAAAGAGGTAATGCCTAGAGGAGAAGGTACTTTTACATCCAGCCCCGCTTTGGCAACTCGGTAAGAGGATGCCTCAGAAACTGTCCCTAGGGAAGATCTACTCACAAGGGGTCCTGCTACTCCTAATTCGTATGTCTCATGCTCCCTAGCAACTTAAGGACTAGCAGTTGAAGAGCTTGTGGTTCAGCGCTCGAAGTAGATTGATGCCTTGGATTTTTCAGAGTTACTCGAGTTAACTGATCCAAGGAGGTAGTGGGGTTTTGTAAATTTTCTTTTTTTTGTTCAGGGTCAAGATGCCAACCTTTGCCCTATAAATAAGTGTAGACACTCGATTTTTACCCATAATAGTTATAATTTTTTTTTTAGGGTTGTAATTTAGAAAATAATAAAAAAAATTGAAATATGATAAAAAAGACAAAAAAAAATAGAAAATTGTTAGAAAAAAATAAAAAATAAAAAATTTGAAAAAATTAATTTGATAGAATCTTTACTAAATAGTTATAAAAAAAAAAAAAGCAAATTTGATACGATGACGTTAAATTTAATAAAATCAACATTTGTAAGATTTGAATATATTTTGGATCTTTATCAATTTAGATTCAATGTAATTCGATTTAAAAGATTTGTTTTCAAGTCTTATAAATTGAGGTTGCGTGGTGCGAGCCAAGAAAACAATTACACATTTGTTAAAAACATGCTCGAACGCATCCTTAGACCAATTCTATAGTTGTGTGTACAACAAGATTGAGGATCCGATCCGTTCCTTTTTATCATCTTTGTATGCTTTGCTTTGTAGGTACATAAAAGTGGTTTTTAATTATTGTCTATAGCTTATTTTATTTATTTATTTTTATTTCACTTAGTGCATGCGTAGTTATTTTTAAGATTTATACTAATTTCTTTATTTTTATCACATTTTTAATTGTTAGTAGTTAATTATAGCATTAGTGTCTAGTGAACATGTGTTAAGTTAAATTTTAGTTTTTTCTTTACATGTCATATTTTCAAAATGACATTTTTATAAAATCTCATATTTTATAAAATATCATATTTTACAAAATCTCATTCTTTGCATATTATATTAATTTAGAAAAATTGTATTCGACATGTTATGGTTTTCTAAATAAAAAAATCATTTTGATTTTCATAAAATAAAAAAAATATTTAATTAACTTCTTTTCTATGGCTAAACATTTTTTTCTCTTTTCTATAGTTTAAATATCTTTTCCATTATTTAGGTTTATTTTCTATGATTTACACATCTTTTCTATAATTTAGATTTTTTTTTTCTATAGTTTAAACATCTTTTCTATGATTTAAACATATTTTCTATAGTTAAACATTTTTTCCATGGTTTAGATATCATTCCTATAGTTAGACATCTTTCCTATGATTTAGGCATATTTTATAGTTAGGTTTTTTTTTTTTTCTATGGTTTAGACATCTTTTTTATAAATGGAAATTTTTTCTTTTTTATGTTTTAAGCATATTTTCTATATAAAAAATTCATCATGTAAAACATTGCATATTTCATAAAAATCGCATTTTTAGGTCTTTAAGGTTCTTCTTGAAAACAAAAAAAAATTATCACTTAGTTTTTTTTAAATAAAAATTTTAATTTGGGACATTTCAAAAATTAGGTTTTTTTTTTTTAAATTAGGAATAAAAATTAGGCTTCTATGGATTTTTCTTAATAAAAATAAAACGGTTAATAAAAACAAAAATCCAGCCAATTATCTTTTTACAAATAGAACCAATATACTAAAGCTTTCGGAAAGAACTACAATCATTTGATCCCAGCTAACGGATATGTAGTCACCTTTAAGGCGACAATAAAATTTGTAGAAACCTAAGTTCTTTTTTTCTTTTGGTTTTTGTTTCCTTTTCTTAAAGATATTAAAAAAGATAATTTAAAAGAATGATCCTAATTTTGGTAAATAGATAGTAGTACCGGTTAGGGTTTAATAGGTTAGCCACCAGATTTAAATTCCTCTAGTTTGTATTAAATTGAAATCGAAGACCGATAACTAGAACGTAATCCATCTACCCAATTGATTATAGTTTTCCTTTCTTTTTCCTGACTCCGGTCAAGTAGCGACTCTAAAAATTTTTCTAAATAAAAAACCGGACTTTCCCAATTTCTTTAGTTGAGAATTAATATTAAACGAGTTAGGATTTAGTATTAATTGGAAATGGAGAAATCAATTTTAAATAGAAAATAAAAAAAACAGGCTCGACAATAAGTGTGAAATAAATAAACAAAGTTTTTAATGTCTTTCACTATTCTCTCTATAAGCTTTGTGGACCCTTAGTCAAGATTTTGTTGGGGGAGTTCCTCTATGTAAGGGGCATTTCCCCTTGCTAAGGTTACCCTAAAAGGGTCGAATTGGTGGCGTTCCGACCTACTCAGTTTGTGGGAGTTCATCTATGCAAGGGATATTTCTCCTTACTGAAGTTACCCTAAGCGGGTCAAGTCAGTAGCATTCTGACCTACTAGGTTCATGGGAGTTCCTCTATGTAAGGGGTGTTTCCCCTTGCCAAGGTTACCCTAAGAGGGTCAAGTTAGTGGTGTTCCGACCTGCTCGGTTCATGGGAGTTTCTCCATGTAAGGGGTGTTTTCCCTTGCCGAGGTTACCCTAAGGGGGTTACATCGGTGGCGTTCCAACCTACCCGATTCGTAAGAGTTCCTCTGTACAAGGGGTGTTTCCCTTACCGAGGTTACCTTAAGGGGGTCAGGTCAATGACATTCCGATAAGCTCAAGTAACTATTCGTGTGCTTTTTTGAAAGGCTAGCAAGGCGACTGAAACAAAAAGAGGCAGAGAGAAGTAAGCAATCAATTGAGAGCTTTTTATTTTGACTCAAATTGAAATTAAAAAAGTACATTATGAAATTTTAATCAAGGTAAAGGCATAGATTGTCGACATTCCACGTGCACGAGATAAGCTCACCATCCAATCTTTATAGCCTGTATGCTCCATTACTTAACTTCTCCCTGACTTTGACCAAGTCCTCCTAATTGGGGGCTAACTTGCCTCAGCCTTTTCATGAACTTGTAGCCTCCAATTTTCGACATTCCAGGTTACCGACCTTGAATTCCTTGTGTTAGACTTTCTGATCATAATACTGGGTGGCCTTATGTTGGTATGCAGGAACTTGAGCAACAATGAGGTCTCTAATTTCCTCCATTGTATCGATGCTTACCTATAGCAATGAGTCATTCAGGACGACATTGAAACTTCGAGTCCCAATATTGGGGAGTTCAAGCTCGATAAGGAAGACCGCTTCCAACTTGAAAGCCATACAAAAGGGAGTCTTGTTCATCGAAGAGCGGTGTATGGTCTTATACCCCTACAAGATATTAGGTAACTCATCAGCCTAGGTGCCATGAGATTAATCTACATGCTTCTTAAGGCTATCTAAGATGAACCAATTGGTCTCCTCTACTTATCCATTCGATTGGGGTGGGCAACGGAGGTAAAGTGCATAATGATGTAGTGCTTGGCACTAAACTCCCTAAACTTAGGGTTGTTAAATTATCCGTCGTTGTTTCTGATTAGTGCATAGGGGACTCCAAATCGGGAGAGAATGTTGTTTCTGACAAATGTCTCTATACTTCTCTCCGTGATTCTAGCTACAGGTTCGGCCTCCACCTACTTTATGAAGTAGTCCATGGCAACAATTACGAACTGCCATCCTCCTAGTGCTTTTAGGAAGGTGCTAAGGATATCGATCCCCCATTGGTGAACGGTTATGGGCTCGTTAGGGGTTAGAGCGCGATGTTAGGTGCACGACTAATTAGGGCATGCTTTTGGCATTGTTGGAACTTCTGGGCTACAGCCTTTGTGTCCTACCTCATGGTAAGCTAGTAATATTTAAGCCATAGCACTCGAAGGTATAGGGCTTGGGACTAGATATGATTGCTACACACTCTGAGGTATAGCTTTTCCATAACATGCAGTCCTTCCCTTTCTTGGAGACACCGAAGTAGGGGAAGGCTAATTCCCCTATGGTATAGGACGCCGTCAATTAGTGTGTAATTGGTGGCATAGTACCAAAGCTTCTTTAACTCCATCTTATCCTCTAGCAACTTTCCCTCCTCCAAGTAGCTCCAAATGGGATCCATCCAACCCAGCTCTAGTACTGTCGTGGTCAATTTTAGAACTTACACTAGGCTTAGAGCTATGCTTTTTTTTTTTTTAGCAGCTACTCTATGAAGATCTTGCTGTCTTTCATCTTGGGCTTCCGTGTGCCAGTAGAGGCCAGTTTAGATAGCCAGTTAACCGTTGAATTTTCTATTCGAGGGATTTTCTCGATGTCCCAAGAGGGAAAGTCCGTTAAGAGCCCTTTCGCCTTCTCCAAGTACCTAGCCATGGTGCTATCCTTAGCCTCATATTCACCCCGAACCTACTATACAATGAGCATAGAGTCCAAGAATATCTGCAGCTGCTCAACCTCGATCTCCTTGGCTAGCTTCAAGCCAACAATAAGCACCTCATATTCGGATTCATTATTACTGGAATCGAACCTAAACTTGAGGGCATAACAAATGGTAACCTTATACGAGCTGGTCAGCACAAGGCCTGTGCCTCCACCTCCCGTAGTGGATGATCCATTAATGTGGAGAGTCCAAACCAATTTGTCATCTCTCATCGGTCTTTCTTCCCCAAATATATTCTACCATGAAGTCAACCAAGACCTAAGCCTTATAAGCCATTCATAGCTGGTACTAGATTCTATATGCACCCAGTTCCACTACGTACTTCATCATCTATCCAAGTGCATCAAGTTTCTATAGCATGGTACACAGTGGTTGGTTCATGAATACAATCACCTAGTACGCCTGGAAGTAGGGCCTTAACTGTCTTGCAGTAATGATGACGGCCAATGCAAATTTTTCTGCCTGAATGTATCTGACCTCAGGCCTATGAAGTATCTGGTTGATGTAATATACTAGCTTATGTTCTCTTCCTTCTACTCTAACCAGCATGGAGGAGAGGGCCCTATCGCTTATGGCCAGGTACAAAAATTGATCCTCGCTTGGGACGAGCTTAGAGAGGATTGGTGGATGAGCGAAGAAGTCTTGGAGATGCTGAAATGCAGTGGCACAATTAGAAGTCCATTCAATACCCTTTGGATTTTTTGAGGATTTTGAAGAACTTAGTGCATCTATCAGCGCTCTTCGAAATGAATTTGCTCAAGGCAACAACCATGCTAGTGAGCTTTTATACGCCTCAAATTGAAGTTAGGTGACTAGAAATCTAAGGAACTTACCAAAGCCAACGCCAAAAACGCACTTTTAGGGGTTTAGCTTCATGTCATGTATGCGCATTCAGTCAAAAGCTTCTTAGAGATCCTTAACATGATTCACCGGCTTCTAGCACTTAACAATCATGTCATCAACATACACCTCCATATTGCACCTAATCTAGGGCTTGAATAATTTCATCACCATCCACTAGTATGTAGCCTCGGCATATTTCAGTTCGAATGGCATTACATTATAGCAGTATGTGTCGTAGTCGGTGACGAAGGAGGTATAGACCTCATCCTTCGAGTCCATTTTTATCTAGTTATATCCCAAGAAGGCGTCCATAAAGTTCAAGGGGGCATATCCTGACATAGAATCAATAAGCTAGTCGATTTTGGGGAAGGGGCAACAATCTTTAAGGCAGGTTTTATTGAGGTCAGTATAATTGACACACATGCGCTAGTTCCCATTTTTCTTTTTCACTAGTAGCACGTTTGCCTGCCACATTGGGTACTTTTCCTCCCTTACGATGCTAACTTTGAGCAGCTTCTACACTTCCTCCTCGATTACAACTTGCCATTTTGAGACGAAGAGACTCTTTTTTTGTTTGATAGGCCACGCGGTGGTGTCGATGTTGAGACTATGGGTTACTAGGTTAAGGGAGATTCTAGGCATATCGGATGCTAACTAGGCAAACCTATCCAAATTTGCTCGTAAGAGGGCAATGATTTCATCCTTCACTTCGGCTAAGGTCTCAATCCTGACTTTCATTGTCTGGTCAGGAGAGTCGCCAATCCGGACATCTTCAGTTTTTTCTCTAGGCTCGCCTGTAGACCCATCTGTAGGGCAAAGACGCCATTGCCTCTAGCCGCCCTAACATATAGCTCTCGTATGAGCTTTTGATCACACTTGCATATTCCCATGCCCATGGGCATCGAGAATTTGGCCTTCAGATGCAAGGTGTAATACCTTAGGTTTTTCCAACTAGTTTAATAACTCTATGATGAAATGAGAATTGATTAGAGATACTAGTTTAAGTAGTGACAAAGGAATCGTATAGGAATACGCTAGTTCGATATGAGTAGTGATAGGGGTAAAAACATAGATAATAATGTAATGATTGTGGTATTTAAATAAGAACATAATGAAGTTACAGAATAGACTCAATACAATTAGAAAGACAACTTAAATGAAAAAGGGGGAATGAAATAGGATCAACTATATTAAGCTTACGTAGCAAAAATTAATAAAACAAGATAAAGGAAGTAATGAGATGTATAAGTCAAACAAAAAAGTTCACAAGTTTATAAACTTGAGGTTAAGGTACAAGAGTTAGTATTGAAAGATTTCACCCTTAACAATAGTTGATGATTGTGATGTAATGTAGAACTTAGACTTGCACAATAGAAGCGTAGCATTAGTTCATCAGCATGAATGTCCTTGATTGTGGAAGTTTTGAGGGTGAAACTTTTTGTAAGGGGGGTAAGATATAATACCCCAGGTTTTTCTAATTAGTTCAATAACTTTAAGATTTGAGCCCCTAAATTTAGGGTGTCGAGCTATAGTATATGTTTTGTTTTAAACTTTACAATAAAGTTAGAAAAGTTAGATAAAGTAATTCAAGTAAAGTCAATTTCTCAAAATAAACTATATAAAAATATTAATTTGAGTCAACAAATGCTTGATGAGGAAATGATACATATCCTTTAGGAAAATGAAAAATTTACATGTATCTTACACATGTCCAAATTTTATTTGATTATGAAAAGTTCCAAAAATGTAAATAGGACACAAACCTACAAATTTAACATTTTGGAACTCTGAAAATGAAAGAAAACAATTTAGAAAAGTTGGAAAAAAATAAAATAAAAATAAAACAAAGTATAGGGTCTTAATTAGTCTAGGGCGGTTCGTGTACCAAACCACTACCTAAGTTGGAGCAGCTTAGAGGACCAACAGAGGGTGGCCGAAGGAGGCTTTCCGACATGGTGTGGTGACTAAGTGATGGCTGGAGCTAGCCAATTCATTTGAACCAAAGTTCCGCTCATAATTTGTTTAATTTACTAAAAATATCCAATGTAATCCATTAATTATGAAACTTAGTTTTCTAGGATTATTTTAGTTGTAGATTAATTTAGTAATTTTATTTTAATTAAATAATTAGTGTAAATATAGGTTCCTTAAGAAAATGCTCTATTTGGACGAAAATTGAATAAATTTTTATAAATATTATATGATGATGTTTCAAGCTCAATTTTTGTATATATAATACACCTAATATATATATTTAATTTTGGTAACAATAATTTTTTAGATTAAGCTTGCTTACTATTTTTTATAATTATTTTGAATAAAACTGTCAATTTTACCGAATTATTGAAATAATTAGTTTTTGATGAAATTAATGAATGAGCCCTACATGTTTTCATTTTTAGATGTTTATAATGATATTTGGAATACTTATTTTTTGCCTCACACTTAAATTTGTTTATTTTTCCTAATTTTGTGTAATTCTAAGCTAATACCCCTATTTTTGTAAAAATATATAATAGCCAATTTAGTGTAATTGATGATTGATAATTAGCCTGCATATTTTTTTAAGTCTATATAATTTTTCATGAAATTAATTGGGCTCGTATACCATTTATTTCGTATTTTCCTAATATAAGCTTATAATTAGTATTAGTAAAATACTTGTCAAATTACATCAAACGAACACTTTGGGGTATAATAAGTGTTGTTCGACAAGTTTAAAAAGTATAATTTTTAGGGTTTTTTAGTTTAGTACTAAAGCTTACACGAGTCAATTTTGAAGTTAGGGTAGCGTATTATTGAGTCGTAATGAGAAAAGGGTTTTTTTAGGTTTTTGAAAATATTGATCAATCTTATTTCTTAATATATATTAATAGTACTCAAAATAATGATCATGACAATATAAAGTTTACTGAAATCGGATAATAAATGAGTAAGAAATGGTCAAATGAAGTTTAAAAACGCGAAAATGAAAGTTTATAATAGTTCGGGTTTGCCCTATACTTGATTTGAAAACTGTATCATATTTTTATAGGTGTAATAAGTAAGGAAGGATCACATCACAAAGTATAAGATATTGTGCTATTGCTAAGCCCAAATAAGTAGATCTAACCCATGCTTGGAGTAGATATATCACTACTCATATCACTGTGTGTCGTTTGATGCTATGTTGGTTGAATATAAATCTATCTTGGGCGAATTGATATGCTACTATAATGGGCGCTGGTGTGGTGATTTTGAATAACAATAAGTATATTTTGGTTAAACTGTTACATGGCTATGTTGGGTGATGATTTGTGCTTACGATTGATCGTGCTAACTAGGGAAGTTGAGTGATCTAACCTAATCTTCTGGGTATTCACCTTAGTGAACCCTAAGTAAGATACTAGAATTCTACTAAGGAGAGTTCGAAAACCAGAATCAAATCACTGAGTTGAATAAAACTTAAAGGTTGATTGTGCTGATTGATATTCTTAAGTTGCTATTGCATATCATGACACGACACGGCATGGCATAAAAAAGGACCTATGGGTCAAAAATTTCAGAATGACGCTTCCAAATGATCATTGAAAAAGCATGGCTTTATGAACTCAGTTTTTGGAAGCATATGGATTACATTGCCCAAAATTGTGACTATTTTGATGGTCAAATTTGGTAGACTATAGTATGTGGTCTAATTTAGCAGTGTTACCACTTTGATTTGATGAACTACAGTGTATAGTCTAATTTTGTAAAGCCAAAGGTCCTACTCCCAGGCAACTCTTTGTTGCCTTTTTAGAAAATGGTAGACTACAATGTGTAGTCCAATTTGGTAGGGGTCCTACTCCCAAGCAACTCCTTATTGCCCTAGGTTCTTGGACGTTGTATTTAGATGCCCGATTATGTTAACTAACCAGAAGAAGTTTGAAGGGTATAGAATATCGGTACCAATGCATGCTACATCGTTGGCAGTAAGGGCCCAATTAGGTAAATGCATATGTAAAGTTGAACTTGCAAGTTATGATTGAAATGTTTCAATTGTGATATGCAATATTGTCTATAATATTGTTTATATTATGTTGTTTGTTATCTACTCTCACTTAGCTTTAGTAGCTGAGGAGAAAAAATGTTTTATCCTTAAGTTAACTATATCGTGAAGGGCCCAACACTCAGGGAGGATATGTATATTAAAAGCATGAGTCAAAGTCAACAACTGTTGTATGGAACTTGTATTAGGTCAGAGATCCTATTACTATGAAGACGATAAAGGAAAAAGCTGGTTCATATTTTGATGTAAATATTATGTTGTACATATAAGTTGTAATAGAATATCTAGCTAAACTCCGATGTAGCAACCCCTTTATTATGTAAACAAAGTTATCTTTTGATGAATGAGCAGGTTGAGTTAAGTTTTCAACAGGTATTTCTATGTGATAGTATATCCCGTACTATGTCAGGATGTAACATAGGGAGGATGTGATCACCCCAAATGCATTTAGGCTTGGTCTTCCCAAGAGAGTATTATATAAGGAGGGACAATCAATCACAATGAACTCCATGGGTCGCTGTGCTACGTAGTAGTCATTGCCAAGTTCCTTGTTCAGCGTGATAATGCCCTTAGCTCAAACCATGTTGCCATTGAAGCCGATCAAATTGTGATGATACAACTTCATCTTTACTAGCAACTTCTTCTTCATCCTACCATATGTGTAGAGGAAGAATATATCAGTAGAGCTGCTAGTGTCTACCGTGATTTTCAGGACCTTAAATTTTAAGATCCTCACCCTGATAACTAAGGCATCTTGGTAGGGAGTGTCGACCCCTTCAAGGTTAACATCAGAGAAGGAGATGGAAGTGTCTAACTTCTATCTCTTCTCTTAATTTCCAGTAAGCTTGCTCCCCTACTACTTGGAGACCCACCTTACCATCATACGTAACTCATTTAGGTCAATATCATCCACCAAGTAAGCTCGTCGTGTAGCTGAATGAGCCTAAACTCCCTATGGATCAGCTTCCTGCTCATTGCCAACTTGAGCTTGGTCGCAAGTAACTGCAGACCTTGTTAGATACTGTCACAACAGTGGATAAGGTTGCTGATTCCTTCCATTTTGCAGCTGTTGCTGGATGTTGTCCCATCTAGTATAGGTGTCCAAAGCTTTAGGGTAGTAAGTTTGTTCGTTGTAGTACTCTACTTCTTCTAGGCGAGCTCGGAGCTCCCTATTCTGCTCAACATGCTATTTAACTAGGTTCTCCATATGCTCTAGGCATTCTTCCAACACAGCTCTTAGGAGGGGTTAGTTGCCCCCAGGTTAGTTGTTCAACAACTGTTGATTTCCTTGCTCATTACATTGAGACATGATGTAGAAAGGCTTGATTTGGGTTATGTGTTTAGTGTGTTTAAGATTTCAGGTGTAAGAATTCTGTTTCCCTCAAATGGCACCAAATGTCGTTCCTCAGTTCTTACTAATAGTTGGCTAAGGTCTGCACGTACTGGGCCTACAAAATAATGCACAGTGAAGGGACACCGAGGGGTTGTCCGACGTAACCACTCTGATGCTTAAGTTAGCAATAAGCTTTGTATATTGAATATTGAGTATGTAAGCTTAAAATGTAAAGATTTTTTAAAGAGAGTTACCATTAGGTAGATGTCTGGTATTTATAGTGGAGTGGAGCCTACCGTTAGAGATCAGTTAGCAAGAGAGATCTTCTCCCGCAAGTATGGGAGAGTGGAGTTGTTGTGTTCAATGTCGTGTCCAACGTATCCCTGGCATTTAAGATGTAGTTATTTTATCCTTATCTTGTAGTTTGTAGCCGTTACAATTCTTAATAGGCTTGGGCCACTAAGGGTTAGGCCTAAGGCCTATAAAGGTGAACTTAGCGAGGCAAGGCTTAGCAGATTTGGTCGGGCCTAAGAGGTCCTTGCCCAAAGTGCCCTATCAACAATTAGAAAGTAAAGAATACACTGAACTTATTTTTACTCTTGAGCTAAGTGTCCTTCTTACTCTTAAGCTACTCTTATCTAGCCCATTCGAGTGTGGATTAGTGGCAAGGATGTTCAGCCATACTTGTGTATCATATCAAGTGTGACCTGAGCTCATGTAAGGCATTGATGCATCATATTCTTCGTTGGTACATGGGAACCCCCTACTCAACTTGTAACTATCATTTATTTTTCAAGCCATATTGTAGCTTGGACCTACCCCTTTGGTTACACGTAATATTAGGTTCGTGTGTTCATTTACGGGTCCGTATCATCTTGGTATTAAAGCTTGGCTACATTTAAGGCTGGATTCTGCTACTATGTTCCTTAATAGTTTGTCACTACTCTCGTATGATAGTGGTTCTATTGTTAGCTTTGAAGTTTAAGAGTGAGAAGTGTTTTGTACTCTGTTTCCCCCTATTTTCGATACACCAAAACAGAGTGTGGTTGACTGTGTGTTTGTTAAGAGATTTTCATTGTGAAGTAAACATCAATGTCGAATTCATATGTGCAAAAGACTTTGGGAAACTAAGAAAGTAGTACTCAACATGGCTAAGGGCAAGAAGGAAGCTCTTCACCTCAGTCAGTCGGTGACCGCTTGGATAGGCTTACCGATTTGGTAGCTAGTTTAGTGACTATCATACAAGAAGACAAACAACAAGCTAGAAATAGTCTCATTTGAGAATGTAAACAACAACAACGAAGTAGAGCTAATGCCCTAGCTCAACTACCTCGAGCTGAACAAGTTGGTAGGGATGCTAGGTGTAGGTTAGTGTTTGAAGAGATTGACGACGAAGTAGAAGGAGATGATGATGCAAAAGAGTACTACGAAGTTGACCAAAGAAATGTGCACACCCTTAGAGTCGAAGGACTCAGGATGCGTATCCTTAGTTGTTTTGGAAGTGGTGATGCCGAAGACTACCTAGATTGGGTAAACAAGATTGAAAAGCAGTTTGAACGCTACAAAGTGCCTGAAAATGCAAAGGTTAAGCTAGCTATGTTGGAGTTCACTAGTTACACCGCCTTATGGTGGAAGAACTTGCAAGCCACTAGAAGAAGGGAACGAGAACAAGAAATTAGGAGTTGGGACGACATGAAGAGAGTTATGTGAAGAAGGTTTGTGCCGAGCTATTATTTATAGGATGCCTTTAAGAGATTGTAAGAACTGAGACAAGGAGCATCGAATGTGGACGCTTACGTTACAAAATTCTAGGTGCTAATGATCCGATGCGAAGTCCTAAAGCTAGAAGACCAAACTGTATCTCGATTCATTGGCAGATTAAAGTCTGAGATCAGGGATGTCCTGGAAACCCTGGATGTTAGAACACTTAATGATGCAATCTAAGCCTCTCAATGGATAAAAAGGCATCGAACAGGAAGATTCCAACCACCTGTCAACTATCCTGGCAATAGCTAACATGTTCTGAGTAGACTTGTGCAAATGGAACTGAGCAAGGTTACTAAGACCCGACTTGCTCAAACAACCTAAGCAAAAGAGAAGGAACCCCCTAGGAAGATTAAGAAAGGCTAGAGTTTAGGGAGGAAAATGAGTGAGATCAAGTGTTTCAAATGCCAAGGATTTAGACACATGGCCACTCAATATCCGAACAGGCAAACAATGGTGATCAGAGGCGAGGTGCCAACCATAGAGGTCGACAATACAAATGAAGAAGTAGAGGAGTTGAAAAAGGACGAACAAGCTGAGATATCTAATGAGGAAGTCATTTATAGTGAGGAAGGAAACTTCATGCCGACAGCTCTAGTATTGAGGAGGATAATGAGCATCAATCCTGTACCCGAAGATGAACAAAGAGAAAATCTCTTTCATATTGGGTGTAAGGTGAATGAATCACTATGCGCACTAATCATTGATAGTGGAAGCTATACCAATATAGTCTCTGCATTTATGGTCCAGAAGCTAAAATTGCTGACCATACCCTACCTGAAGCCTTACAAGCTTCATTGCCTCAATGATATGGGAGCCCTATAAGTAAACAAATAGGTGTCTATACTGATCTGTATAAGTAGATATCAAGACAAAGTGCTTTATGATGTGCTGCCCATGAGTGCGTCCTATCTTCTACTTTGACGACCATGGATGTTTGATCAAGCAATTATGTATGACAGCAAGAGGAACACATGTTTTGTGGAGCATGAGGGAAAAAGGGTGAAATTGAGTCCCATGACTATCGAACAGGTAAAGGTCATGTAGTCTCAGCTTAGCTAAACCCCAAAGAAGGAGGCTTTGGTACTGACCCGAATCGAACTAAAAAGAAAAATGGAACTGGGGGGACCTACCCATCTACTTGTTAAGAGGCTTCTGGAGATGAGACCCGAGGAGGAAGAGATGCTGACCGAAGTAAAAACCCTACTAGAGGACTTTTCCGACCTATTTCCAAAGGAGCTATTAGAGGGTCTACCCCCGATCTGAGGTGTCAAGCATGTAATTGACTTGCAGTCGGAGTCGTACTGCCAAACAAGCTTGCAGAGCTGTAAAGGCAAGTAGACGACCTCTTGAAGAAAGGGTATGTGCTCATGTCCTTGAGCCCCTGTGCTATGCCAACTTTATTGGTGCCAAAGAAGAATGGTTCTTAGAAGATATGTGCAGATAGTTAAGCCATCAATCAAATCACCATCATGTATAGGTATCCCATACCTAGGCTAAATGACATGCTAGATAAGTTAAGTGGAGCAAGAATGTTCTCTAAGATCGATCTCAAATCTGGATACCATCAAATCCGAATGTATGAAGGCGATGAGTGGAAGATCACCTTCAAGACACGACATGGTTTGTATGAATGGCTTGTAATGCCATTTGGGTTATCCAATGTGCCAAGCACATTCATGCAACTTATGAATCATGTGCTTCAAGAGTTATTAGGAAGGTTTGTTGTAGTTTATTTTGATGACATTCTAGTATACAGTCCCAACCTAGAAATGCACCGAAAGCATCTCCAACAAGTGCTTGCAAAACTCTAAGCTGAATAGCTTTACACCAATTTGAAGAAGTGTGATTTCTACCGATCTGAGGTGATCTTCTTAGGATTTCTTATGAGCAGAGGTAGCATTCGAGTTGATGAAGAGAAGATAAGAGCAATTATAGAATGGCTCGAGCCAACTTATTCTGCTGACGTGAGGAGTTTCCAAGCCTGGCATCATTCTATCGCCGATTCATAAAGAACTTCAATACGATTGTGGCCCCACTCACCGAACTCTTGAAGAAGAATGTTGAATTTAAATAGGGTGAGAAAGAGAGGAGGAGTTTTGAAGATGTGAAGGAGAGGCTAACTACAACCCCCGTCTTATCTCTGCTGAGCTTCAACAAGGTATTTAAGGTAGAGTGTGGTGCGTCCGAACAAGGCATAGGTGTTATGCTAATGCAAGAAGGCTAACCTATTGCTTACTTCAATGAAAAACTTTGAAGAGCCACACTCAACTATTCCACCTATGATAAGGAGTTCTACTCCTTAATTTGAGCCCTAACGGTGTAGTAACACTACCTATTGCCCAAGGAATTCATGATTTACATTGATCATGAATCCTTGAGATATCTAAAGAGCTAATCGAAGTTGTCTTGGAGATAGATCAAGTGGATTGAGTTCATGGAGGGTTTTTCTTATGTCATAAAATACAAAAATAGGAAGAACAATGTAGTGGCCAACGCCCTATCGAGACGACATACCGTCCTGACCGAACTGTAGACGAGGTTACTTAGGTTTTCAACAATCAAGAATTTGTAGGCCAAAGACCCATACTTTAGTCTTATCTACATCCATTGTGAGGAAGGATGGATGCTAGATGACTATTACAAGGAAGACGGATACTTATTCAAGAAGAGGAGGCTATGTATCCTGACCTATTCCATGCAAGAACTACTAGTGTGCAAGGCGTATGGAGGGGGATTAGCAGGATGCTATGGCCAACATCAAACTTATGAGGTATTATCCTCTAGATTATTTTGGCCAAGGATGAAGAGAGATGTCCAATCCATGCTGGAAAGATGTGCAGCTTCCCAAAAAGCGAAGAGTTGAGCTAAGCAAGGACACTACCAACCCTTACCGATCTCGACCAAACCATGGTCCGAGCTAAGTATGGACTTCATATTAGGATTAATGAGGATGTCTCGAGGGAAGGACTCCATCATGGTGGTTGTGGATCGATTTAGCAAGATGGCACATTTCGTACCTTGTTCTAAGACTAACAATGCTTTAGCTATCTCTTCTCTTTTCTTGTAGGAGGTGATTAAGCTTCACGACATGTTTAGAACCATAGTTTTAGATCGAGACCCTAAGTTCACAAGCCACTTCTAAAGGACACTTTGGAGGCGATTGGGAACCAAGTTTTTGTATAATACCCCTGCCATCCATAGACCAATGGGTAGACTGAAGTTGTCAACCAAACTGTGGGAACTTTGTTACAGGTCACTATCAGATGAAACATAGCCGATTAAGATCTGTGTTTGCCAATCATCAAATTTGCCTACAATCAAACCACCTATAGCATCACAAGCATGTCTCCATTCGAAGTCACCTACAGGTTCAACCTTGAGCTTCCATTGGACCAAGCACCCTAACCAAGAGCTGATGATGATGACCGGCTAAGGTTGAAGCCATCAAAACCATACACTAGAAGGTTGTAGAGCAACTGGGTTAAGCTACTATTAAGCTTGAGAAGCAAAGCCGAGGATAGAAGAAGAGAGAATTTCGACCAGGTGATTTGGTCTGGATACACCTTAATAAGGAACGATTCCCAAACTTAAGGAAAAGCAAGTTGTCTCCTAAAGCCGACGAACCTTTCAAAGTGCTTGAAAAGATCAACCTTAAAACTTATATGATTGAATTACTTGAAGGATATGGAGTCTCAGACGCTTTCAACATTACTAACCTCTAACCATACACTCTCAACGACAAGCCAACTGGAACTGAACCAGATTTGATCCCAAATCTCAAACAACCCGAAAGGGATGATAGGGATCAAGGATCGATTACACGCTCTCGAGCCTGAAGGCTCTCTTAGGTGGTATAAATACCGTCATACTGTAAAAGTTAACATCATTAGAATACAAAGAATACACTAAACATTTTTTTACTCTCAAGTTAAGTGTCCCTCTTACTCTTAAGCTACTCTTATCTAGCCTATTCGAGTATGGACTAGTGGCGAGTGACCTCTGACTATACTTGTGCATCATATCAAGTGTAACCTGCTCAACTCAACTTTCAACTATCATTTATTTTTCAAGCCATCTTACGGCTTAGACCTACCTCTTTAGTTATACGTAATATTAGGTTCGTATGCTTACCCATGGGTCCATATCAAGTGGTATAGCTAAATATTTTTGGGTTAAAGCATCATCTATTGCACACTGCATTAATAATCATGTTTAGATAATACCCTTGACAAGTAAGACATCATATGAAAATTTTGAAGGTAGGAAAAATACTATTTCTCACTTTTATGTGTTTGGTTGTAAGTATTTTGTAAAGAAAATAGGTAAAGTTTTGGGAAATTTCTAAGAATGAGCAGATGAAACAATATTTCTTAGATATTCATTAAATTCTAAAGCCTTCTAAGTGTACAACAAGGTATCTAAAGTGGTTAAAGAATCCATTAACATTAGATTTATTGAGGAAATAAGAAAAGAGGATTCTAATGATGAAGCACCTATGATTCCTAAGAAAGATCAAAGACTTACACCAGATTTGATGTCATGGATAAGTTAGAACCACAATCAAAAAGTTCATCAGAAAGTAATCAAAATGTTTTGAAGGTTCATACACACTTCCCTCCACTTTAAGATTTAAGCCACATTACCCTCCAGATCAAGTAATTGGTAATGTTCGTTGTGGTATTAAAACTAGATCTAGTCTTTAGAATATAGAAAATCATTTTACAATGCTTTCTAAAATTGAACCTAGCTGCATTGAAGAAGCATTAAATGATAACAACTAGATTAATGTCATGCAAGACGAACTTAACTAATTTCAAAGGAATCAAGTATGGAGTTTAGTACCAAGACCTAAAGATAAGTCCATAATTGATACTGAGCGGGTATTTAAGAATAAGTTAGATAAAAATGGAAAAATTGTGAGAAATAAAGCTAAGTTAGTAGCTAAAGAATACTCACAAGAGGAAGGAATAGAATTTGATGAAACATATGTTTCATAGCAAGGCTAGAAGGTATCAATTATTACTTGCATTTGCTAGTTTCAAAAATTTTAAGTTGTTTTAAATGGACATAAAAAGTGCTTTCTTAACTAAATACATAAAAGAAAAAGTGTATGTTGAGCAACCCTTAGGATTCGAAAATCTATTGAAGTCTAATTATGTCAACAAACTTGAGAAAGCTTTGTATGGTATGAAATAAGCACAGCGTACTTAGTATGAAAGGTTAAGTGAATTTTTTATAAGAATTGGCTTTCAAAGAGGTAAGGTTGATACAACTTCATTTTTGAAACATTGTTATCGTGATATTTTAGTTGTGCAAATATATGTAGATGATATAGTATTTGGTTCTACTAACGATAGATATTGTCAAGAGTTCTCTAAGTTCATGCAATAGAATTTGAAATGTCACTCATGGGAGAACTGAATTTCTTCTTAAGACTTCAAATCAAGCAAATAGACAATTGTATATTGTTTACTAGGAAAAATATACCAAGCAAATTTTGAAGAAGTTTGGTTTCAAAAACTCCAATGGATCCTCAAGCCGTACATCAACTAGGTTAGACCTAGAAGGTAATCATAAGAAAGTGAACGAGAAACTATATCGCTAATTAATCGGCTCTTTGCAATATCTAACTGCTTCTCATCCCGATATTCTATGTAGTGTGTAAATTTATACAAGATTCCAGAGTGATCCAAGAGAAATACACCTATCTGTTATAAAGAAAATTTTTAAATATATCTACAATATTGCAAAATTAGGAATCGAGTATCCTAAAAATCAAAATTTTGATTTGATCAAATATTCAAATGCTAATTATGTAGGTTGAAAGTGGACTAAAAGAATACTTCCAATACATGTCAGTATTTATAAGATAAATTTTCTTGGTTCTCTAAGAAGCAAAATTCTGTCGTCTTCTCAACAGTAGAAGCAAAGTATGTATTATTGGTAACGGGTATGCTTAAATCTCATGGTTAAAACAATAGTTTCTTGATTATGGTTTGTCTTGTAAAAGCATTCTTATTAAATGTGATAAGACAAGTGCCATAAATTTGACAAAAAATCCAGTCCATCATTCATGATCTAAACAAATTGACATAAGACATTACTTTATAAGAAATCATGTGAATAATAGGGATATCATAGTAAAATTTATACTAACTAATAACCAATTAGCAAATATATTTACTAAACCCTTTTGAAAAGATTCGTTTTGAATATATTAGAATTAAGATTGGGGAATGTAATCCTTTTTGTTAGATAAATCAATAAATTTGTAATTTTAAGTGTAAACTAAAAATTGACTATACCACAAAAATATATAAATTAATCATAAAAATACAGTTATAAACTTAAGTTGAAAATAATCCTTTTAAAATTTAAATCTAAGTTGTAGTAAGATAATCATTAAAGTAGTTTGTAAAATATTTAATAAGATCATAATCTAAAATATCTTTTTAATTTCTCTCTCATGGATTTTCTTTCCCCATAACTCCTCATATCCAATTAAGATAATGATTGCCTTTTTAAACATGATCATGTCCTTAATTAAAGCACAATTCTTTTTTGTTCTCAAGAAAATTAAAGCACGTCTAGTAGTTGGTTACTCTCTTTACATGTTCTCTCTCAATTCGCACCTATCATTCATCTTTAAATCCTTCATTCTTTCTTCTCATCTTCAGCATGCAACTTAGAAAGTTGATTAGACTTCAAGCTAAGCCATCAAAACCTAAAAAAAGAAACTCTACAAAATCATCATGGACCTTACTAATGAACCTTTTGACTTCATTGAAGTTCCTCACAATGACCAAACTGAAGCTAATCCAAACCCAAATTCCAATCAAGACTTTATTGCAACTCAAGATCCTATCAATATAGCTCAAGATAGTAGTATCTATGAAAGTATAGCTATTGGTACCAAAGAATTTAAGGAAGAACAACAAGAAACCCCTAAGAAGAGAAAGAGAAAAGAGCCTCTCAAAGAAGGAAATCCATGACCAAAATTTAATTTTGAAGTTTCATCCAAGAAAGCTAAGAAGTAACTACTCGTGGTCAAAAGAGAAAGAGGACTGAAGGTTCTGACACAAATCAAAAAGTGGTATGAAAAATTAAAGGTAATCCAATTCAATAGAATTACTTTGACTTTCCTTATTTTTCAAAAAATGGATTATGTGATGATAAGATCATAATTTCTAGGCCGTAGAAAGATGTGCGAAATAGATGAGATTGTGAATGGAGAAGTCTTGGTCAAGTTTTATATAAACTTGAAGTTTAGTGAAAAAAAGGTAGTTAAGTTAGGAATTAAAGGAAAGCAAATTGAGATTACTAGGAAGGATCTTGTGAAATGTTTCAATTTAAAGGATGTATAAGATGATAATGAGTTTTGTAATATGTCCAAGAAGGAGCTCCTTAATGTTTTGAATGATGGAGTGTTAGTGAGTGATGAAAGAAATGTGTTTATTTTTTACTTTCAATTGATAGTAAGGTTGCTGTACAAATTGATTATGAGTTGTATACTACAAAATAAGGGTAGTATTACAACTGTGTCAGTAGAGGATACCTTGATCATGTTAAGTATTCAGTCGAAGCAAGATATAGATATTCTTAGACAGATATTGAGACATATGAAGAGGCATAGCGACAGTAAACCATATGGAGCTGTTCTAATGAAGTTACTTCACTTTAAGGCAATCAAAGTGCTAAAGGACTCCAAAATGCCAATACCAAGCAAGAAAGTGATTGAATTATTCTTTAAGCCTATGAGAATTTTTGTGAGAAACAAGTTATAGTTTACTAAAGATATGATACATTACATTTATCCTAAGAATAAGACTAGGACTATAGATTTTATTACATATGGAATTGAAGGAGAGAAAGAAGTTAAAGGACCTAGGTTTGATGATTTTGACCTCTCAGAAATTGTAGAAGAGGATCCCAAGGAAAGAGCAAGAAACCTAAGAAGCAAAAGAAGAAACATAAGAAGAAATATATGCCAATAATAAGGGGAGACCTCCATATTAGGAAAAACAAAAGCTAGATCAAGATAAAAAATTAAGTCAGAAAGTGACATAGAACCTATAAAGATTAATTAAGGCCAAACGTCTAATAATCTTCTAAGTATGAACAGGTTAGATTTGGAAAAGCTTACTTCTAAAATTATAGAGGAAAGGCTTGGTCATAAAAGCTAAGTTCAAAACCTATGGAGGAAGATCCACTTTCAAATTCTCAACCCTTACCTCATCAATCTCCAACACATGCCTTACCCTCATCTCCAGCTCTTGTTCATCCATAGCCAACTCCTAAACCTGAACCATTTCCTATTGATCATACTAAGCAACCTGCAATAGAAGAGCATTTCATTGTTCTTGAGCCCACATCTAAAATGGATTAAGGCCCTTCTCTTGCATTGGTACCATATGTGCTAAGATCTTCCATGCCTTTACCTAATCCCAAAGCAATACCTCTTACTAAGCCTATTCCCACTTCAATAGCCACTTAAGGTAGTCTTGCTAAATGGTATAAAAGAATCAAAACTCCAACCCATAAGACAACAAGCCAAGGAAAAAGACTTGACATTAAATTAAGGAATCATTTTCCTTTAAAAAATATTTAGAAAAATTGGAGTCACCAACTAATTAAACTAGTAACAAATAAAATTAGGATTTCCGAATGGAAGGACCCTAATTTAGCTACTAGTCTGCACATATTCTAAAAATAAATTTTCTAAAAAATTAAACCAAAAAAACTAAGTTTAGAGGTTAACCTATTAAGACTAAGTCACTATGTAAAAACCAAAAAACTAATGGGCTTTTATTTTTTATAATTTTTTTTAAAAGTAGTAAAATATGTGCAATATGCAAAAATGCAATTAAAATGAATTTTTAGTAATTTTTATTACGTATTTCATAAAAAAGAAAAAAAAAGTTTTATTTTATTTCTTATATGGTTACCTTGGAAGTGCCTGCATACCCGCTAGTTAAGATTAAACTAATATAGTTCTTTTCTAAAATAATTTAATAGGTAGATCTTTTTTAAAAGAAATCGAGTCAAATTTACGTTAATTATCAAATTATCATTATTTAAAAAAAACCCTAAAAAGAATTAATTTCATGAATATATTTTTAAAAAACCCTAACTAACTAAATCTTTTTAAAAAACCTCAGTTAAGATTTTTTTTAATTTAAAAAAAATACTATGAGTTAGAAAAAATTATTTTTCTAAACCATAAATGTAAGATACACTAAGATACTTATCTGCTCTGAAGATATGAGTCTCAGAGAAAAAATATGTAACTTTTAAAAAAAATGAAACTTTAGGTTAAAAATATATAGTTCAACTAAAATTTATCTAAAAAATTGAAAATAGCATGACAATTATTAAAATTTATATAAAAAAACTGCACTAAAAAAATAAGTTAGTAAAATAAATTAATTAACTAAAAGAACAAAATAAATAGCTAAATAAAATAATGTTTTTATTACCTAAACTGGTTAAATTGTGTATATGATTGGACGTACATATCGTAAACTGACCATAGATAGTAGACGTATGCCATAAATTGTCACCCGATCAGTTATGCTCAAACAGTGGATAGTGTGTGGCGTAGAGTGTTCGTAAGGGCTCGTATGTGATGGTGATCGTGAGTATGTGTAAGGACGTAAGAGGGTGTTGACCATGTATGTGTGTTAATTGTTGACTATGTATGTGTGTGTTGCAAGCTATGATCGTGTGTACATGAGTGTATTAACCGTAGGTTTTGTGTGTGTATTAATTGTGTATGCAAAAGAGATAGAGTGTCGATCGAGTATGTAAGAAAGAGAGTTGTATCAAGATGTAGGTGTATATTGTGAGTGATTGTGTTAGGACATGTCTGTGTTTGAGAGAGAGTGTCAAGATGTGTGGCTGATTGTGTATGTATCGCAATGGGTATTTATCGCTTCTGTTGTGAATTTTAAAAAACATGTATTTTTTATAGCCTTTTATCCACTATTTATAAGCCATAAGTTTGTATTTTCTTGATCTTTTTGAATGGAGATTCAACCGTAACAAATCCAATATTGATAAGATACAATGATACCCGATTTGGATTTATTAAATTCATTAAAGATTTAATCTAGTTTCTAAAAACCCCATTTATTTGAGCTTTCTATATTAGGCCCAATTCAATCCATCTTAATTTAGCCTAAAATATGCACTAATCTATTTAATAAATCATATGTCTATTTAGCTCAAAATAAATTATATAAAAATTTGCTTTATATTAGACTAAAATAAAAAAATATTTTAATGAAGTCTGACTATTTAGGACTCATAATTTATTAAATTGAATGTTCATTTTCAATCATTGTTTAATTCGATCCTAAATGACTGACTTGACTCAATTCGATTTGACTTAACACTTTTATATTTTTTTTTTCTTTCAATTTTCGTTTTCTTTTTTTACTATTATTTTTTTATTTTTATTTTTAAATCTGGCCTAATAAGAAAGAAGCTTAACGATGGCAAAAATGAGGTGTGTGAGGAAGTTTGATTAAAACTTCGGTACAAAAACAAAAGAGATAACCATTTTTGCCAAATCCTAGTTTTGATTGATAAGGCGAAGATTATTGACTTGAATGGTCAACTAAGCAATGACTTATCTTTGAAGGATGAGGTAAAAGAATATCAACTTAAAAGGTTGATGTAAAGAATGAACTGCTCATCTTGAAAGGACAAAGCAAAGAAATAGAAAACCTATCTTAAAATGATAAGGAAAAGGAATAAAAAGCTTGTCTTGAAAGGATAGGGCAAAGAACTAAGATGGTCTATCTTAAAAGGATAGAGCTAAGGAATAAGAGGCCTATCTTAAATAGATAGGGCTAAGGAATAGGAAGCCCGTCTTGAAAGGATGGGGTAAAAGGAAACCTATCTTAAAAGGGTAAAACAAAAGGTTAAGGGGCCTATCTTGAAAGGATAAGACTAAGGCTAAGGCTAAGGCTAAGGCTAAGAAATAGGAGGTCTATCTTAAATGGATAAGGCTAATGAATAGAAGGCTCGTCTTGAAAGGATGGGGCAAAAAGGAGCCTATCTTAAAAGGGTAAGCCAAAAGGTTGAGGGGCCTATCATGAAAAGATAAGGCTAAGAAATAAGAGGCTTATCTTGAATAGATAGGGCTAATGAATAGGAGACCCATCTTTAAAAGGACAGGGCAAAAGTGAGCCTATTTGAAAGGACAGGGCAAAAGGGAACCTATCTTAAAGGGCCTAACATGAAACGATAGGGCTAAGGAATAGGAGGCCCATCTTGAAAGCACAAAGCAAAAGGGAGTCTATATTGAAAGGAAAAGGCAAAACCACTAGGGGTCGATTAACTTGTTTTGGTCTGATAGATAATCCGAAGAAGATAGATCTCTTTAAGTTTTTTTTTTTAAAAAAAAAACCTTTTGAATTCTCCTAAATATCTCTTTCAAGGACTTTAGGATCATTTTAATTGGAAATGGAGAATTTCACAAATAGCAACCAATCTCATACCTCATGTTGACTTTTGACATTCACTTATTCAAATAGCAGAATATCACTAAAGTATTTCATCAAGACTATGCTCTTCCTCTTCTTCTTCTTCTACTTTTTTTTGGGAAATAAGACCTTCTTTATGATTGAAACTTTTTGCTAATGAGTCTTTAGTCAGACTACGCTCAATTCTTGATTCTACTTTTACTATCACCGAGTCTTAATTTTCACCTCTCTATAATAACCTAAAATATAAATCTCTTTTCAAAAAAAAAAAAAACCAAGATTAAATCATCAAGAGTATTCAATTTCAATTTATATTGTGATTTAAATGCATTAGTAAATGTTTGGTGTTTGAGTGTATGTGAAGCTAAGAAACACAATATACAAAGATGTATTGGTGAAGTGTTTGTCAGTCGTTTGCCATCTGAATCCAATAACATTTATGGATATCAACTTTTCTTACAAATGATGAAAGATTAACCATAAACAATTCTCAAGAAAATTTTGAATCTTTATTGCACTCAATTTTCATGGATAATACAATTTAACAGCATCTGAATTCATAAGCCCCATTAATTCCAAACCATCCATTTTCATCAACACTAATGCACCTCCTAACAATACCTTCTTTACCACATAAGGGCCTTCATAATTTGAAGCAAATTTTCTCCTAAAGTCTTTTACATTCGACAATACTTTCTTCAATAGCAAATCTCCTTCCTTAAAATACCTTAAGCATTCCTTCTTATTAAAGGCTCGGATCATCCTCCACTGATAACACTAACTATGACATATTGTAGCAAACCTCCTCTTATCTAGGAGGTTCAAATGCTCCATTCATTTCTTCACCCACTTTGCTTTATTAAGCTGAATTTCTACCAACACTCAGAACGAAGGTATTTATTACATCCCAGCATAGCACAAGATGTACCATTACACAAGAATATCTATTTATATTCAAGGGAAGTTCTATTTATAACGAAAGAGTATTATAACCAAGTTCAACTTTATACTTATTTATACAAAAAGTACATCCATCAAACTTATCCAAAACCTAAAATACAATACTCTTTTTTTTTTTCATATGTACAAATCCTTTATAGAACCAAGAACAAAATATTGCAAGACTTCTTCAAAAGTGGCTGACTCTATCTTAAGCACTCTCAAAAAACTTTTTTCCCCAGCAGATGTTGCCTAATCAATTCTCTTCATAACCAAAGGATACATAAGTATCCCTTCAGCTCTCTATAAGTTAAGCGAGAGTGGATAAAACAAAATATAGAACACACATAACATGCATTCACAAGATCAGTACTATAAGACATTTGATCTCAAAACCCGAGTTATCAATACAAACTGTTTATGCAGAAAATTTGTGCTATGCTCATGTACTTGACATGTATCGATACCGATATCCTGTAATTTTCCAATTCTTCATCCAGTTAGTCGACATACCTTAGCATCAAGATATAACGTCTAAGAACCTAGAGCAACAAGGAGCTACTTAAGAGTAGATCCCCTACAAAAACCACCTACTATAGTTTGAAAATCTAATATGTAGTCAGTCATACGATGTAGCCAGAATAAGTTAAGCAATGCAGTCTATATGCTTAAAAGCCAACTCAACAATTTTAAAACTTCTAGAAACTAGACCCATAGGTCTTTTCATACCATGCCATGAATGCATTAAATGGTACAATATCCTAATATACAACACTTATCTCAAGTTTCACATTATAAATAATTCAACTATCTTAACTTCCACTTTATTTCTTAGCTTTATATTGCATTTCTTTACATAGGGTTCACTTAGGTGAACACCTTAAAGAACAATTTAGTTTTCAAGTTTTCTAAAAAGAAATACATATCAATGAATCATACATAAGGAAACATTTCACTTAGTAAACATACATTCAATAGAATCAAATATCCAATCAATCCAACATGTCATTACAATTCACAATACAACTAACTCTAAGTCAAGTAGACATAGGTCTACTTGCACGAAAACAAAAATATCTACAGCTTAATAGTAGCATAAAATCCTAAACTTCACAATGTGGACTTTCCTCAACTATCACGCCTAGAAAAATACACACAGACCCCAAGTCAACTATCGAGTCAATACTAAGTTCTTATGTGTTTTCACTAATGCATTTCAAAGCTTAATTTGATTATATCTTATTCATTTCTTATCCAATTTTAATAAACTTTATATCGTAACGATCATTATTTTGACTATTATTAGGATATCTTAAAAATCAAGACTAATCAATATTTCCAAATGTCCAACAATACCCTTTCGTGTTATCGATTTGACAGTACGTTATTATAACTTCATAATTAACTCAAATAAATCCTAAATATAAATTAAAAATCCTAAAATTCCTCATTTTCAAAGCTGGTCAGCATTCATTATGTACTCAAAAATACTAATCCTTTTTATATTTAACAAATATCACATTAGTACCTATTACTATATCGCATATTAGGCTAATATATAGGTTTATATTATGAAAGTACATAATAACTAGTATACGAGCTCGATTAATTCCACAAAAAACCCTATAGACTCACAAAAATATTTAGTTTAATTATTGGTTATAAATTATAATAAACTAGCTATTATATATTTTTATGAAAAAAGTGATTTTAACTCAAAATTAGCAAAAGTTAAGCAAGCTAGTAAATTTAATCACAAGATCAAATTTAAGTATCCCAAACATCATTATGAACTTCCAAAAATCATAATACATAGGGCACATACTTTGATTTTTTTTTTAAACTAATTAATTCCATAAAACAACAAAATTGCCAATTTTATCCAAAATAATTGTAATAAATAGTAAACATGATTATTTGTAAAAATTATTGTTACTAAAATTAAATAAATATATTAAGAATGTTATGTAAAAATTTTCAACTTGAAAGGACATTATTTAATATTTCTAAAATTTAATTCAATTTCAAATAAAGCCATTTCTTAAGGACCTTATATTTCCAATAATTATTTATCAAAAATAAAATTACTATATTAATCTACACATAAATAACTCTACAAAACCAAGTTTCATAACTAAATAACATCATTTGCTATTTTTAAAAAATTTACAAAGTTTCCACCAAAAATTTAGTTCACCTGAATCAGCTACCCTTCGGCTACTTAACCTTATCATAACACCTCCTCTAGCAATGCTTTCTTTGAGCTCGAATGGCCACCACAACTGGATACCAATGACCTATTGAATCAACTTGATTAGATTTCGTACTCTATTTTTACTTTAATTTTCTTATTTTTTTAAAATTTTTTTGAGTGATTTTCTTATATTTAAAAACTTCCAAAATGTTGTTTTTGAAGTGACCATACCCTATTTATAATTTTCAAATGAATTAGGATTAATAAAAATTAGACATGTGGCTTACACGTGTCATTTTCTTAATTTTTCAATGCATGAGGTGTCATTTTCTAGTGTTTTGCCTTTTGACTCATCAATTCAAATTGATCCTTAGTTGCAACATCATGGTTTGACTCATCCTTTCATTTTTTTTTATTAATTTTCCATTTTTTATGTTAATTTACCTTATTTTAATATTAATTTATTATTATATATATGCATTTAATACAAATAGTGCATATTCTATGTTAATACATGTATATTACATATAATTCAACTTCATTTATTATTTTTATAAGTTAAATAACTTTCTTGCTATATCTAAATGCTTGAATATTATGTTTTTGATATTTATTGACCTTAGTGATAAATTAACGTTTTCTTAAATTAATATCTTTATATAGCTTATTTTGAGAAATTAACTTTACTTAAATTACTTCATCTAATTTCCCTAACCTTACTATGAAGTTTGAAATTAAACGGATATCATATCTTATCGCCCTAAATTTAAGAGCTCGGATCTTAGGATAATCGTATGGGCTCGAAATCCTAGGGTATTACAATATGTCTACTTCCACTAGTAATACCACTTCAGTTCCATATACCAATAGATAAGGTGTTGCACCTATTCTGTAAGCTATGAGAGCAAAGGGAAGCATCTCATGCTCTATAAGTGATCGCCATCTTCTCAATTATTCTCTTTATATTTCTATTAGCAACTTTGACTACCCCATTCATCTGAGGTTAATACAGAGTCAAGTTTCTATGATTGATCTTAAATTGGATGCATACTTCAACTATCAGCTTATTATTCAAATTTGACTCGTTGTCCGTAATAATAGACTCAAGTGCACCATATCTAACAATGATGTCTTTTTTTCAAAAATCTAACTACCACTCCTTTGGTCACCGTAGCATATAGCGTTGCTTCCACCAACCTGGTAAAATAGTCAATCACAACTAGAATGAATCTATGCTCATTTGAAGCAATTGGCAAAATTAGATAAATCATATCCATCCCCCACATTGAAAAAGGCTAAAGAGCTAACAATATATGTAATTCTTAGGGAGAAGCATTGATTTTATTAGCATATACCTGACATAAGTGACAATGCCTCACGTGCTTAATACAATTTGATTATATCATCATCCAAAAATATCCCATCTTGATGATTTTCTTGGCTAACATGTACCCATTCGTTTGAGGACCACAGACTCCCTCATGTACTTTGTTCATTAATTTCTCGACTTCTTCATCAATACATCTTAGCAATGTCATATCAGGTGATCTTTTATACAATATTGCTTCACTTAGCAGGAAATGAGCAGCCAATCTCCTTAAAGCTTTTCTATCTTTTCTATTAGCCTCATTAGGGAACTTACCCGTTTGAAGTAACTTTTTGATTCCTTCTCTTCAACGGTCCAACAAAAAGCCGATCTTTCCTCTACCTCAATCTTTAGGGGTTGAATTTCTATTCCATCTGTAACTTTCACCATTGATGCTAACATAGCTAGTGCATCGACAAATTGATTTTAGGTTCTCGGAATATAAGTGAACGAAATTTCTTAGAATCTTTCAATTAACTTGCTTAAATTGTCATGATAAGGTATCAACTTCTCATCTTTCATCTTATATTCCCTCAGGATTTGTAGAATTATAAGAGAGGAATCTCTATGTATTTCAAGCCTATGCATTACCCATACTAAGGCACAACATGTTCTTTACACCTTTAAGTATTTCTATTCACCTTCTGTGAATTTCTTGCTTAGGTAATATATAGGATGCTCCTTTATACCTATTTCATCCCTTTGCCCCAGCATACATCCCATCACTTTAAGGAGGATTGTCAATTAGAGAACCAATGGCCATCTTGATATAGGAGTGACCAAGATCGAAGAATTCGTGAGATACTCCTTGATTTCAATAAATGCTTACTCACACTCTTCATCCTATTCTATTGTTGCATTCTTCCTTAAAAGTTTGAATAATGGATTACATTTATTAGTTAGCTATGATACAAACCAAACACTGTAATTCAACCTCTCCAACAATCTTCGTACTTCTTTTATAGTCTTTAATGCAGGCATGTTTACGATTGCCTTAACTTTGTCTGGATCTACTTCAATTGCTTTTCTACTGACTATAAAACCCAACAATTTACCCAAGGTTACTCCAAAGGTGTAATTTTCTAGATTTAGCTTCAATTGAAACTTTCTCAACCGTTCAAACAATTTTCTCAAAACATTGACATGATTCTCTTCCTTCTTGGATTTAGCAATCATATCATCTACATAAACTTTAATTTCTTGATGCATTATATCGTGAAACAAAGGTACCATAAGATTGATAAGTTACCTTAGTGTTCTTCAACCCGAAAGGCATTACGCGATAATAAAACATTCCCTAAGTGGTAATGAAGGAAGTTTTGATTTTATCTTTTTTTGCCATCTTGATCTGATTATACCTTGAGAAACCATCCATAAATGAGAAAAGATGATTTTTGATCGTGTTGTCCACCAATACGTCAATGTATGGTAAAGGGAAATTATGATTAGGCATCGCCTGGTTTAAATCACGAAGTCTATACATACCCTAACTTTTCCATTATTCTTCAGCATTGGTACAACATTGGCTACCCATCCAAGGTAGTTTGACACTTCTATAAACCCAACTTCTAATACTTCTCTTATCTTAAGGAGTATATTTGGCCTAAACCACCTAAGCTTTTTCCTTTTAAGTTTAACATCATCTCTTGTAGGTAACTTGTGAACTATGATTAACCAATGCAAACTAAGCATATCTTCATAGGGCTAAGCGAATATATCTAAGTATTCTAATAATAAAAGCGGCAACTCTTGCTTCTGATCATCTGCCAAATTACCTCTAATTTTCAAGTTTCGTGGATTCTCTTATGTTCCTAAGTTAATCACAACTATCGGTTCATCAACGATCACTCTACCTTGTTCAAATCGACACCAACTCTCTTGTATTTCACTTGGGGTCTCAATATCATCCCCAACATCTAACCTAATAAGGCTGAAGGTGATATTAGAACTCTCATTGTTTACAAGAATGAGATATCTATTATATTCACCATTTTTTATTGGATCTAAAAAGTAAAGGAATACGAAAAAGGGTAACAAGTTTATTAAATGAATTCAAATTTTCTAAAAGAAAAGGCCTAACTAATCAAACTAATTATGAAATTGAATGCTTCTAATTGATCTAATGTTGCTTTTCTAAAGAGACCTATTAATAGGAATAGAAAACTAGTTACGTAAGGAAACTAGGATACCAATATCTTTCTCTTTGTTTGGATTGATGCTGCATTGTTGAGCAAAAGCTTTAGCTAAACTAGCTACTTCAGGTTCTTGAACATAAGCTAGTACTAGGAATGTCTAATGGATGTATGGAAAATCTGTATGAGCATGGTACAGTTGATCTTCTCTCTTACCTCTGGTTTTGGCCTTCAATTCTTGGATTTCTTCATCAGTGGGCTCATATCCGAGCTCGAATGTTCCAATCTATTACTTAGATTGTTCCAAGTGACCCCATGCCCTCTATCTTGATATTTTAATCATGCTTAACTCATCAAAAATTTGCAATCCTAGTTCAAATACTTTAGCAATGATCATATTAATTGAGCGTCCATGATCCGATAGAGGATTATTACCCTTATTAGGAGGAAGAGTCTAAATGAAGTCCAACTGAACTGACTTAGCATCAATAAGATCCTGGATCTTATGTTTAAGTCTCTAATAATGATCTATAGAATGTCCTCCTTACCCCAAATGATAATTGCAATGGAGCTCTAGGTTATAGTCTTCAATCTCTATCCTACCTTCGATATTTCAAATGTCAAGAGATTCTCCTTCCTTAGTCGTACAAGAACCTAGGTTAAAGGAATGGGGATTTAGGTAAAATATCTCATTTATATGAAGTTATTCTAATATAGATTTGATGGGGGATTAGATCCTCCTAACATGGCTACTAGGGCTATAGGTTTGTTAAGGCTGCTAGTATTGACAACACTTAAAGTAGCTTCTTTAGCCTTATTGGAGAATCTCGTGGGAGGCATCTTCTTCTCAGCTACTTCAAGATTAGGAAGTCTTCCAATAGCAATATCTTCCTCAATTCAAGCCCCTTAAGGCCACAATCTCTGCAAAGTTAAAGGTAGGGTAACCTACTAGATGTTGGTAGTATAGGCTCTCGAAAGTGTTCATAAAGGCAAAGGTTAGATCTTTTTCTATTAAAGGTAAAGTTACACTAGTTACAATGCCCCTCCATCTCTAAGCATACTCTTTAAAGCTTTCATTGGCCTTCTTTCATAGATTATTCACATCCTACATAGATGGGGCCACGTCAATATTGAACTTGTACTGCTAGTGGAAAGCTCAGGCTAACAATTTACCATGTATCAATCTCTTTCAAGTCTAGTTGGGCATACCAAGTGAAGGTGGGCTCAGTCAAGCTATTTTAAAAGGTTTGGACCATCATCTTGTCATACTTCATGTATTTTCCCATTATTCTAATGCACAACCTGTAGTAGAGCTTTGGGTAACCGGTCCTATCGTATTTCTTGAATTCTAGCACTTTAAACCTTTCTGAGAATTCATCATCTTCATATGTCGACAAATTAATCATTCCCATCTACTCAAGCCCATTAACCATTTCCATAGTTTTCATCTTCTCAATCAACTTCTGCATAAACTTCCTTTTCATCTCTTAGTGTTTTTCCTTGATCTCCTTCCTCAATGTTTTAGCATTAGGGACTAATTTTAAATCTTCCAATTTATGGGGAGGGGTCATTTCTACATTCCGATTCAGGTTTACTTGAGATGCTTGCTGATCATTGAGAATTCCAATAGCCTGAGTGAGAGCCTAAATTTGTTTAGTCATCTTGTTCATGTTTTCTTCCAAGGTTATAACTCTTGAGTTAGACTTGGTTTGACTAATGTTCCTATTGCTGTGAGTTGATATTCTTGCTTTAGAACGAGTAAATATTAGGCTTCTAACGGAATCTAATCACTTGGGCACTACCTTTAAAGTCCTACAAAAAGCCGATTTTAGAAATTTTTGTCAATTAAAATTTTGTTATTTTTTCTTTTTGTTTGTTTTTTTTTATTTTTTAATTATTTTGTCATTATTTTTATTTTCTTTTCAATCTATTTAAAAAGGAAACTATTAAAGGAAAAAGAAAATAAAAAATGAGCAAAAGACTATGCAACCTATAAAGACTTTCATTTAATAAAGTTACAAATTTATTAATAATCATAAAATCAAGCCTAATCAATGAACTAAAAAAACTCCTAACTAATTTTCCTAAAAAATCAAATCTTATATTTATAAGAGCCAACAGATCTGACTAGGATGGGCCTCATGGGGTTGATACTAACTTGGCTTTTCATATATGTATTATATAAAACATGAAATAACACAATTATTAACAATGAAACTACTAAATTTACAATAAGGTTATATATGATATTAATAATTTTGTAACTCCTTCAATTCTTTTTAAATTATACAACCTTTTACTCATTAGGAGACTATAAATAAAACACATATAATGTAGAAAACAAAAATAACTGCATGGAAATAAGCTTTAGTAAATATATATATATGTATATATACAAAAAATAAATGCGGTATGCTATATACACATGTAATACAATAAGGGCCAGTAATTAATAAACTATAAGAATTATTATGAACCCACATTAAAGAATACCCTTATATATAAGTGATTCGAAATAAAAACAAAAAAAAAAAGTGAAGCTCATGGACACTTATATATATAAGGGGTACTGATTTTTTTTTAATTTCATTTTTTTGAGAAAAAAAAAAAGCCAAATTGATTGCTTATTATAGTAATCAAACTTTCCCTATAATTTAAAAATAACTACACATTTTACAAAAAGAATGATGCAAGAGGGAGAGGTCTATGGATCTCAAGCTTTATAGCCTTAAGGATTTTCAGAGGAAAACTTAGTGGGCTACATCGATGCTTGAGTGGGTTTGCTTATCATCGCTAAATAAGGTAAAGACCCTAGCGACCTAAGGGTTACTTAATGGCAATCCATCCTAAGATCTTTAGGTGGCCTAGGTTCGACTATATCTAAACATATAAATGATTTTTAATAAATAAAGCCCCCCTTAATCCCTAATACAGGCCCATTAGGCCGGTTTTTCTTAAAGGCCCATGTCACTAAAACTTAGTTAATACAACTATATTACAATATAAAAATAAAAATAAAAAAAAATGAAAGCCCATTAATTATTCTTTTTACATGACTTGCTCATTAAGTCCTTAGTGGAGTCGCCGATTCTATCGAGTCCTATTTCGATTTTCTTTAATTCAATCTATATTAAGCCTAACCTGCTTAATATAAAATACTCGATATTAAATTAAGGAAACATTTTTCTATAAAAAAATTTAGAAAAATATTAAAGCAGTAACAAGTGAAATTAGGGTTTCTAGATGAGAAAACTCTAATGTAAATAGTAGTTTGCAAATATTCTAAAAATAATTTTTTTAGAAAATTAAACCAAAAAAATAAAGGTAAAAGGCTAATCTATTAAGATTAAGTTACTATATAAAAAAAATAATAGGATTTTATTTTTATAATTTTTCTAAAAGTAGTAAAATATGTACATATATGCAAAAATGCAACTAAAATGAACTTTTAGTAATATTTATTACGAATTTTCTATAAAAGGAAAAAAAATATTTATTTTATTTTTAATACAGTTGTATCGAAGGCGCCTACATACCTGCTATTCAAGATCAAACCAACATATTCATTTTTCAAAAACATTTAGTTGGTAGATCTTTTTTAAAAGAAATTGAGCTAGATTTACGTTAATTATTAAATTATTATTATTTTAAAAAAACCCTAACTAACCAAATTTCTTTAAAAAAAAAACTTCGATTAAGATTTTTTATTTTTTAAAAAAATACTACATGTAAAAAAAGTCGTTTTTCTAAACCCTAAATGGAAGATATACTAAGATACATATTTTCTCTAAAGATATGAGTCTTGGAGAAAAAATAAACAACTTTGTGTTAAAAAATACAGTTTAACTAAAATTTATCTAAAAAATTGCAAAACGACATGATAATTATTAAAATTTATAAAAAAAAACCTGTAGTAAAAAAAATAAGTTAGTAAAATAAATTAATTAAATAAAAGAACAAAATAAATAACTAAATAAAATAATTTTTTTATTACCTAAACGAATCAAATCGTGTACGTGATCGGACATGCGTATCATGAATAAATCGTGGACAATGGACTTGTACCGTAAATTGTCATGTGATTGATCATGCTTAGACAGTGGATAGTGCGTTGCATGAAGTGTTAGTGAGTGCTCCTGTGTGATGGTGATTGTGAGTGTGTGTGAGGACACGAGAGGGTGTTGACCATGTATGTATATTCAGTGTTGATTGTATGTATGTATTGAGTGTTGTGTGTGAGTGAATTTGGAGTACAATGTACATATATGTTGTGAGCAATGATCTTATGCACATGAGTGTGTTGACCATGTGTATGTGTAAGAGAGTGTTGATCGAGTGTATGAGAGAGAGTATTGTATCAACACGTGGATGTATGTTGTAAGTGATTGTATTAGGACATTTGTGTGTTTGAGAGAGAATGTTAGGACATGTGGCTGATTGTGTATGTGTCATTGTAGGTATTTGTGACTTATGTTGTGAATTTTAAAAAGTGAGTATTTTTACAACCCGTTGTCCACTATTTATAAGCCACAAATTTGGATCTTTTTGAATGAAAATTCAATTGTACCAAATACAATATTGATAAGATATAATGACACCTAATTGAGATTTATTAAATTCATTGAAGATTTAATCTAATTTCTAAAAACCTTACATTTATTTAGGCTTTCTATCTTAGGCCCAATTCAATCCATCTTAATTTAACCAAAAATACATGCTAATTTATTTAATAAATCTTAAGTTTATTTAGGTCAAAATTAATTAAAAAAAATTCATTGTATATTAGACTGGAATAAAAAATATTTTAATGAAGCCCAAATATTTAAGACTCAAAATTTATTAAATTGAATCTTCATTTTCAACTATTGTCCTATTCGACCTTAAACAACTGACTCGACTTGACTTAATACTTTTATATTTTTTTTCTTTCAATTTTCTTTTTTATTTTTTTTTTAAATCTGGTCCAATAAGAAAAAAGTCTAACGGTGATAAAAATGAGGTGTCTACAAAAGTAATCAAGTCAAGTTATGATTCCTATCTTTAATTTCTAGTTTTTATGCTTTTGTCTATTGTGTCTAATCAAGTTTGTCATTTTCTAGTTCCATGTTAGTTGGTTCGACTTAATCTATGATGTTTAGTCTATCAAGTCAAGGTTGTTATTTTCGTGTCAAGTTCTTTTTGTTTGATTTTAGTTTAATGTCAAATTATATCATGGGCTATGTCTATCTTCAAGTTAGTCATGTAATCTTCTGTTGCAGTTTAAATTAATGCAATTTCCTATTTTCCCCTATCTATTAAGTATTGATCTATCTATTCCTTATGTCTTATATTTAGGGGGAGAAAATACAAATGAAAGATGATAACAAAAATGGCGAGTAATGAAGAAAACAAAAACATTTTGAATCTCATAAAATCTAAAAATTTAAGACTTAACCAAACAAAGCTACATAATTTTAGTTGCTATTGATAGTTGCTTGCTCTTAAATCACTCTTGTTGCTTTTCTAGAACATATTTCATATTATTTTCTATTTTTTTGTATTCTAAAAAAGTTTTGTTATCATTGAAACGGGGTAGAATGTTGAGTTCTATTTTAATATATTTTGATGATAACGAAAAGTTTAAAGTGTATTTAACAAGAACAAGAAGTCTGCATATTAACATTAGAATGAAATTAGTTCAAGGAAGGAAATAAATTTTGGAATTGTGCTAAATAAATGTGTGTAAAAAAGTACATCATCAAAAGAACAGAATGGTGCTAATAGTGTAGATAATCGAGTTTAGAAAGTTTTCTTAAGCTATTCTCTAAATAATCTGAACAAATTAGGTTAGACATATTTTGTAGAAGGCTTAGCTCTATTTCATTGGCATATTTAGGAAATATGCTCGATTCTGTTTCACTAAGTTAGATTCAGTCCCTAGGGATTTGAAGTTGGTTTAATCTAAAGATTGCTCAACAATTAGATTTATGGAGTGTTTGATTAAGTTTATTTGGGAAGGAAGCTATTTTGACATTTTTTAAAGCTTAGGAAGGTTGGTTAAGATTAAGTACAACAAGGACAACAAACATGAAAGGATTTGCTACACTATTGGTTATAAATCAGGTTTAAATAAGATTCAAACATGTTAGGAAGTTATATTAAATAAAGTTATGCTCGAAATCTACAAGATAAGGAGCACATTTTTTAAGATAATTATAAGCTTTTCGAGACAAAGTTGTAGCTTAAATTGACAAGAAAAAATTAAGAAGTTTAAGATATTTTGTTAAGCATAAGTTTAAATATTGTAGATAAATCAAACTAGATTTTGTAGAAGAATTTTAAATTCAAACAAGATTTTGAAGAAGGAAGCTAATTGTTTCACATCAAATATGCTATGATCAAGAGCTATGTTATTCTTGAAGATCAAGTTTGATATACCAACATTTAATCAAACCTTCTCATGCTTATCCAATTGTTTGAAATATGGCCTTCAGCTTTTTTAAATTTAAACAAACTTTAAGAAGTTTCAAAAGATATTCTCACAAGTTACAACGGTCAAACAATTCAAGAAGTATAAGAAAAATATCAAGAGCAATAGTAGGCATTCAAATTTTCAAATTTCAAAATTTGTTCTGATTTTCATGGCTTCTTTCTTCAATAGCAAAACCAATAATGTTTGAATCAAGATCTTTTGAAGAAAAATCTGGATCTATCAATTTTTTAGCTGTTATGCCCAAGATTATTCAATAAAATTCGAAGTTGCATAAGATACATAAAACAACACTCAAAACAAAGATGAACATTTCAAACTCTCTTGTGCAAACTATTAGAAACTATGTTAGAAATTTAGTCAGAAACTAAGTTAAAACAGATTTTTGATTTGATTGTTCTTGTTTTTGTGTGAATATTGTAAAGAGATCTTGATTGTATTATCTCATCTTTCTATAAATCTTATTGAAATTGTAATTGAGTGAGTGTGAGATTAAGGAGTTCTCTATAGGCCTATATTAGCTTAAGTGAGAGAACTAATGAGACAGGACAAAAAAGCAACTGGATATCCTCGTAACCTCAATTTCATTTTTGATTAGTAAAAGAATTGGACTACTAGAATGACAAAGGTGAGAAAGACGAGGTCCCTAGTAAAGGAGCTGGAAGGGAACAGTAAGCAAAAAGCCAAAGCTCTTTAAATCGATTGTTTGATCTTCTTTCTCTCTATCTTATTTACTTTTTTGCATTCTACAATTTAAATTATTATTTTGCACCTAAGTTAAACAATCTATATTCCACTACATTTACACTATTTAAGTTATCAAGACGGGATTTATTTCAAAAATCAAAAAGTTTCCATTTTTTGCAAAACCTATCAATTTACCCCCTCCCTCCCTCTTAATATCTTACATGGGATCTATAGAAATGAAGAAAATGTTGGCTTGAGAAATAGAAATGGTTGACAAATAAGGTAATGAATCTATTATAGCTTGGGAGGAACCAAGATCAGGGGATTTTGTCTCAAACATACTCTACTTGAAAAGTTTGTCAAAAGAAAGAGAGAGTTTCCAATGCTACAAAGCTTATGCCCTAGTGGGTACTCTTATTTTTCCCTCATGTTTATTCAAGAGACTCAATCCTTATCATCTTAGGACCTCCTTTTCCAGTTAAAAAACTCATGGGACTTAGTCCCCAAAAACCAATTTGAGTAGTCCTGACAACTCAATCCTTCAAATTGGCCCTAGTCACCAAAATTTCCCAAGTAAGCACTTTTGTCTATCAACCTTAAAGGAACATTCTAATTTAGGTCAACAACATCCATTCATTCTCTTTTCCCTACCATCAAGCTCATTCTATCTCTTAAGTCTTTCTTCAAAGCCAATACAAGGGTCTCGATGCCCAAAAAGTTTAAATCAACCCTTAACATTAGTCTCCTCTAGGTCTTTGTCTTATTATTCTATACATGCTAATCCAATCAAATAGAAAAAGACCCATCAATCTAAGATGGTGAACAAAATGACCCATCAATCTAAGATGGGTGAAACTAAAAGGCTTATCAATCCAAGATGATGAACAAAAGATCCATTAGTCTAAGATAGTGAATGAAGAGATCCATCAATCCAAGATAGGGATTAGAATTTTAAGATCCATCAATCCAAGATGGCGAGTTGTTGAAATCTAAAATGTTTAGAAATGGTTCTTTCGCCCATCTAAGATGATACCTTTTTGAAGAGACTTAATCAGGTCAAATGACGTCTTTCCTTAACAATGCCTCTATAACACCCCAAAAAGGGCCTAAAAGGATTATCTAAGATTTTCATATCACTAATGGGCCCATGGTATGAAACCGCCTTACAAGTTAGAGGTTGCAAGACTCTATTCAATTAATTGCTATTCACATTTTAATTATATAACTATATTGTCCTTAAATAATTATGGATATGTAATAATCCATAATCCATCAAAACCGTAAAGAATTGGTATCCCCTACCATATAATAAGATAGGGTAAACCAATTTTATAAATTACAATAGCTATTGAATGATACAAAACTTTAAGATATAAATACCTCTTATATATGGTGTTCTTGTGCTAACTATACATGTAAACCCTATGAAATTTCAATAACTCAAAGGCAAAGTTGGATAAAAAATTCTTCAGATAGTCCTTAGAACCACTCAGACATAATAATAAAACCTTAAATAAAAGAATCAAACCTTAAACATTAAACCAAAACCCGAAATGAAGTAAAGCCCTAAAACCCTAGCTAAACGAGCAATAACCCTAATACTTAAAGAGCCCTATGATGATAATAAAATCCTAAAAAGATCATTAACCCCTTGTTAAATGATCAAATATCTTAACACAACAAATAAATACTAATAGTAAGTTTAAATCCAACAACAAAAGTGATTGATATCACTTAACAACTAAAACCCTAACTTTTGAACTCATACATGAACCAAACTACTATAAATGGATATCAAACCACAAATAAACTCTAGGCGCACATGTAAATGCTTAAAATTAACTAAAGTATATTATAAAAAATTTAAAAAAACTAAACACACCTTGATTGCACCTAATGAGGCTAATTATGCTTAATTACTATTAATCACCCTAAACAAACCCTAATCCTTAACCACATCTAATACATTTTAATTAATTACAAGTCAAACATGATTAAGGGCTACAAGACAATCTCTTAATTACAATTAGTGTATCTTGTACCATCAGGGGACAAGATCTTTCCTAAATTGGCAATAAAATAAAAGGGTGTCACGAACTGAGGACACTCTAGTCGTGGTAGATGCCGTATATTGTATGAAGAACCCCTGATTGGTTACCCTTCCAATCATAAACTCTTCACACAATATACAAAGCTCTACAACCACTAGTTTCCCAAGAACATACAGATCCACATGACATCATCACATAAACATATTTATATAAAATTTAAACTACAAAGTTTATAGTAAGCAGTAGTTTAGTACACCTAGGTTTATATTACTAAAAAAAAAAAAAGGATATAAGTAAAAGTCTGCATAGTTAGTTCTCTCATTACACTGAATGGCCCGCTCTTACCTAGGTCCCTAAGCTAACCTGTGGCATCTCCCGACCAGCCTCAACAAATAAGTCATCCTGCATTAAAAGTCTAAGGGGGTATAAGCCTAAGCTTAGTAAGCAAAACCCTCAGCCACACCACAAGTAAGTTATCAATACAATATATTCACGCATATAAATGAATGAACAAATAGAATGCCAAACAATACGTATAGTTAACTAGTCAATATATGCAACTCAGATTTAATACTGTAAACCGCTAAAATTATCAACCTAGCTTTTAAAATAAACTCAACTATATTAGACAATTTAGGAGTTGACAAGGCTAAGGAAAGTGAAAACCTTAAAAGAATTAATCAATCGCGTAAAGAACTTTTTTACCCTAAATGTTTCTAAATGCTAAAGATTTCATTCAAAAGTGATAGAAACCCTAAAATGATCACCTTAAAGACACATGTACACTAATTCATCATAATATACCCTAAAACTCTGAATTGATAATAAAATCCTCGTATTTTGGCTAAATCATTAGTAAAAGGTTAGAGACGACTTTCATTCATGCATATATGTTTTGAATCCTCAAATAATCCTTTAGAAACTAAGATAATGGATCATAGATTATATTTATTTCTCAAGTATATGATTAAAATAATGTTATGTAGAGTTAGAGATATAGTTGAAGATTAAGCCAAATGTAGTAAACCTTAATACCCTAATTAGTGTTTTTCTTACTAGTTATACTAAGTAGTTTACCAAATGATATTTATAGGTTATAAATACTTAAAGAAAGACCTCATCATCTACTCTTACTAATCAATCCACCAAATACTTCATTTCCTTAATTTTTTCCCTAATTTCCCTTAATTACTACATTATGTATACAAACTTACACATGCTTAAGGAAAGTTGACCAAGTCAACACTTTGAAAAGTCAACAAAAGACACTAAGAGATAAGAAAAATATCTTAACTTATAATGATGGCTTTTCTTTCCTTTTCTTTTGATTTTTCTTTTTCCCTTCCCCTCAATTGTTGCCGTCCACTTATTCTTCATTTTGGTCCCACCATTTGTTGTCTTCCATAATGAAAACAAGACAAAAGAAACAAACCAAAAATCCTCCACCATTGCCGTGAGCTTTATCTTCCCCTTTCACTTTCATTACTTCACTTTTGTCTCCATAATTCCAATACAACTAAAGATATGTACTTAACTTACTTTATGTTGGTTTATATTATTCATTAGTTAGTTAATTAGATAGATTAGATAAGTAGTTATGTGTTTAGTTTTGTCTTGAAGAAGAGGGAACAAAATTTCCATCTTTAAGTGTAGGAATTAGAAATTATGAAGAAGAAGAAAGGAAGACATGAGTATATGCTCATAAGTATGTGCACATAAGGGAATACTAAAAGAGTACAAGTATGTGAACCTTTGTACATGAGTATTTATCATGTACATAACTTGAATTAAGACCATATCTAGCTATATATGCGTATACTATACTAAATACATACATAAAAATACAAAAGGATGAAATTGAGAAGATTTTCTTAAGAGAAGATTAGGCATACGAATTTTTGTATAAAAATACGTATCCAACCATATAGGTATATGAGTATGTATACACATAGAAATACGGTATAAACCTAAGTAGATATATAAGTATATATATGTATAAGGTATATGTACATAAGTATAAAGTAAGAAACAAAATGTACATAAGACATGTACATATGACATAAGCATGAGGTGATGCTTATATAATCATATGATGAGGTAAGTGATAAGGTAAGCACATGATGACATAAGCAATGACATAAGTAAAAGATGATGTAAGTGATGACATAAGCATAGGTTTAGAAAATGAGAAAAATAAGAAAAGTGTAGGTAATTAGGTACCTAAATTAGTAAACCCTAATACACCTTCTAAATTAGATTATACCTAGTTCAATACATGAATTAGTAATAGTAAAGTAAACTCCTTTAATTATAAGAATTTAAGGAATAAAAGATATAAATATAAGTAATAAGAGTACTTAAGTGTTATAGCTAAAAATTTCTATAAATTTAGTTCATAACGTAAAACAGGGGTCTTAACATCCAAAATAGACATTACCGTGTGAATATACGTCCGAAAATGATGAAAAACAACTATAAATTTATAAATATCAGAAATAAAACAAAAAAGTTACATACGATTGATAATAAAGTCTAATCGGGTAAAAGTTGATAGTAATTTAAGTAGAATTAGGTAATTAGATGTTTAGAATTATTAGTTAATTCAAGTACTTACTAGCGTTATCAAATCGTAATGATCAGGTGACCCCGAGGTGAGCAAAGACCTTCCGATCGATTACTACGATTACGGCAAGTCGCCATGGCCGAGTGAGTATTTACCCAATAATTCCATGCTTGTTTTGTGATTGTAGATGGTAGACTTAAATATTATTGTTAATTGACTACTATGTAGGGTTTGGGAAACGCCTGTATATATTAGTATGTCTGGAGTTGTGAACTTATCTTAAGTATTGATAATGCTATGTTTGTTGCATGGTAGTATAGAAAATGATTATGTGTATTATTGGTTGGTCACAACATAATTTGAATTTAATTATACTCGGCCTATAAAAAGAAACTAGACATGCATTAACATCCATCGCATGGATATAATTCCGGCCGTCACATCACACGGAGGTAAAGAGAGGCCATTTGGGGGTTGTTATTATTCATTTATTGGTTCTATACGGTGCACTCGTACAAAATGACCTTACCTTGGCCCGCAAGAACACTAGGCATTGGAGGCGCCAACCGCCTGGCTAAGGGTCGAGTCTAGAGGCTTCCGTTTAGGGGTGAGTATGGACTGCGGGGGCCCACTCACAATTATACTAGAATTTGGATTTTCTGAAAATAAAAGAATTATTTGATATAAGTATGGAACATGGAATTCCGTAGTAAAATAAGTTCTAGTATGATACCCGGATCTGATTGGTGCCGTATAAACTCTAACCCTGACTTCAGAGGGCGTTAAATCTGAGTTACGTATATGAACTAGTTAATTATACGTATTGTTTAGCATTCTGGTTGATCATTCATTCATATGCATGAATATAATGTACTTATAACTTGTTTGTGGTGTGGCTGAGGGTTTTGCTCACTAAGTTTAGGCTTACACCCCTCTAGACTTTTATTGCAGGATAGCCTATTCGTAGAGGTAGGACGAGGGATGCCATAGGTTAGCTTAGGGACTTGGGCAAGAGTGAGCTGTCCTGTATGTTGAAAGAGAACAGTTTATGTAGACTCTTACTTATGTACTTTTCTTTATCTTAGTATTATAGACTTAGACATATTTAATTACTGTGTATTGTAAGCTTTATAAATCAAATTTTATATAAATATGTTTGTGTGATGATATCATGTGAATCTGGATGTTCTTTGGAAACTAGTGGTTGTAGAGCCTTGTATATTGTGTGAAGAGTTCTTGATTGGAAGGGTAACCAATCAGGGGTTCTTCGTACAGTATACGGCGTCTGCCATAACTAAGCCATCCTCAATTCGTGACAAATACTCTCCAAAGTTAGGGTTGGAGTATACACGGCACCAATCAGATCCAAGTATTATACTAGAACTTACTTTACTACGGAACTCCATGTTCCGTACTTAAATCAAACAAGTTCTTTATTTTTATAAAAACCAAGTTCTAATATAATCATGAGTGGGCCCTCACAGTCCATACTCACCCCTAAACAGAGGCCTGTAGTCTTAACACTTAGCCAAGCGATTGGCGCCTCCAACGCTTAATATTCCCGTAAGCTAGGGTAAGGTCATTTTGTACGAATGCACCATACAGAACCAATAAATTTATAATAATAATCCCCGAATGGCCTCTCTCTACCTCCATGTGATGTGACGGCCAGAATTATGTCTATGCAATGCATGTTGATGCATGTACTCGTTTCTTCTTATAAGCCAAGTATAGTTAAGTTTAATTATGATGTGACCAACCAAAAGTACACACAATCATAATCTATACTACCATGCAACAAACAAAATATTATTTGTACATAAGGTAAATTCACAACTCAGTACATTATAACATACACAAGCTTTTCTCAACCCCACATACAATTAATTAACAATATCATTTAAGTCCAATATCTGTAATCACATACAAGCATGGAATCATAGGGTAAGTAATCACTCGATCATGACAACTCGCTCTAGTAATAGTAATCAATCAGAAGATCCTCACCTGTCCTAGGATCACTTGATCATTACCATATAATAACGATAGTAAGCAATTGAATTAACTAGTAATTTTAGATATCTCTTAACCTAATTCTATCTAGATTACTATCAATTTTTATTCGATTAGACTTTATCACTAATGTTATGTAACTTTTTCATTTTATTTCTGATATTTACGAATTTATAGTCGTTTTTCATCATTTTCCATTGTTTTCAAACACACGTTCACACGGTGATATCCATTTTAGACGTTAAAACCTGTGTTTTACAATATAGACTAAATTTATTGAAATTCTTACTATTGAAGCTTAATTATTCTTATTGGTTAGTTTTATGTTCTATTTTAGTAGTTAATGATTTCATTAGCCATTAATTCTTACACTTAGATTATCTTATGGTTTATTATTTTAAAAGCTTATGTCATCAATTACTTATGTCATTGCTTACATCATCATCAATTCATATGTACTCTTATCTTTATGTATTTATACACTTTGTACATATATTATATATATACTTATACTCTTAACATATTAGTATGTATACTTATGTACTTATATGTATACTGGTACACATATCCGTATACACATACTGTGACATACATATTTTTATATGTATTTTCGTATGCCTAATGTTCCCTCTTAACAAAGCTTCACAAATTTTATATTTTTGCACTTTAAAAGTGTATTTAACAAGGTATATGTATGTATAGTTAGTATATAGCTCTTTCTAGGTTATGTATATAATGGGTACTTATGTACAAGGGTCTTTATATATATTTATCAAGTATACTCTTATATACACATACTTAATCATATGTACATGTGTTTTTCTTCTAATTATCTAAGGATTTCTATACTTCTAAGCATAAAAATTGGAACTTTATTCCTTCAACAACATATATGTACATATCACATAAACTTCCTATACTAACCTAACCTATTTGTCTAATTATTAAATAAGATGGAACATTACATAATAACATACTTTTTTCCTTCTTGAAATATGGATGTAAAGTTTGAAATTTGAGAAAGGGTGAAAGAGAAAGGGGATCATGATTTTGGTGAGGGAGAAAAGGAATTGTTTTGTGTTATTCTTGTGCTTTAAAAATGAAAACAACTAAGGTCCCAAGTGGGGAAGGGAGTAGACAACAACAAGGAAAAGAAAAGGAGAAAAAATCTAAAAGAAAAGAAATCGATAGAAAGAAAGAGAAGATTCTAGTGTGATAATCAAACATATGTTGACTTTTTAATATGTTGACTTAGTCAACCTTTTGACTTTGGTCAACATGTGTTGACTTAGTCAACTTTTTAGTATTACATGTCATTTAGTGTACATAATGAGGTAATTAAGGAAAATTAGAAGAAAAATTAAGGAAATATGGGGTTTATTAAAATGATTAGTAAGAATAGCTAATGAGATCTTCCTTTAGGTATTTATATCTTATATACATCATTTGGTAAGCTACTTAGTATAATTATCATGAAGAGTGTCATTTAAGGTATTAATACTTACTACATATAACATAAGTATCAACTAAACTCTTAACTCTATATAATACTAACCTATTTATATACTTAGAATATGATTGCGACCTATGATGCAATATCTTAGTTTCTAAGGGATTACCTAAGTATTATATATATTTATAAATGATTGAAAGTTATCTTTAATCTTTTACTAAGGATTTGATATAATACTAAGGTTATATTATCAATTAAGGTTTTAGGGTAAATTATGGTGAATTAGTGTTTTTATATCCTTAAAATTATAGTTTTAGGGTTTTTATCACTTTCGGATGAAATATTTAGTGTTTACATATGTTTAGGGTAGAAAAATTTTATACGCGATTGATTAGTTATTTTAGGGTTTTCACTTTCACTAGCCTTATCAACTCCTAGAAATATCTAACACACTTAAGTCTACTTCAGATGTTAGGTCAAAAAAATTAGGAGTTTATAGGTACGTGGTCCCCATTTTAGCCAAGTCCTTATTTATCCAAAAAACACACATATGGTCCCCTCCCTCCCTCCCTATTCACTGGTCACACCTCCTCTCATTTCCCTCATTCTTCTCGTTTTCTAAACACATAAACCTTCACAAACTCTCCTTAAAAAAATTTTAAAAAATCAAACCCTAAAATCCTCTCCATTTTCTTCATTTTAGCCACCACATACCCATCACCAGCCACCCTTGTGCCACCACCATCACTCTAAACCAATAAGCTCTAAGTTCCTCACCACACATATACACTCCTCTAACTCATCAACATACACTCACTTATACACATGCCTTCACACACACGACACAACACTTTAAAGAGTTGCTCCGATAAATGTTTAGGTTTGTTTTTCTTGTAGGATAGCGCCAAGAACTTGTGTTTTCATGGATAAAATTTATTTTATAGCAATTATTAAGATATTTTAGGGTGTTTCATGAAGAGCAAGTAAGGCTTAGTAAAAGAAAGCTCACTTTGGTAAGAGCTATAACACTAACAAGTAAGCTAATGTAATATAGTGTTGATTTTAGGACTAAATCATTAAGTATGTTGGAACCTCCACTTCCTTTACATGCCACCACTTACATGGCACTACAATACTTATCTACACATTTTTATGATATGGTTATAGTTGTGGATGAGTAAAAACATAGGTTACTTAAGTGAAATTACTCTAAAAACAAGTGTTACATGAAAATGGTGGAAATGACCTTAAGAACATTAAATGGTTGCCACTTCCATGAACCCATCAGATCTATAAAAAAATTTTTTATTAACTTAATAACATGATTAATTAGTGTTAAGTATGATTTAAGACTTAATTGATCAAGTTAAATAAGTTAATGTGTAGCTAAAGCTGTAAACTAGCTTAGTTAATGATTAGAAGCTTAAAAATGGTATTAATAACCACTATAACTTTAATTTTAAGATTTGTAAACTTAATAAAATTAGGATAAACTTAACGCCAAAGTAGGACTTAAGCCTAAAAAGACAAGTGGGTTTAGGCCCAAAGCCCTAAAATATGATTTAAATTAAAAAGGCCCAAAAGAACCAACTTTAGAGCTCATGAAGATAAATGGCCAAATCTAAGCCTTAGGTTAAATAGCTTTGAATGAGTTAATTAAGAGGCCCACTATACCCAAAGGGCCATTCAAGACACTTACCATAGGCCCCTTAATAATTTAGAGCCTTAAACTTAGTAAAAGACCCATTTAGGCCCATAATAGTATCATCAAGGCCTACATTAAAATTTTAAAGTCCTGGGTAGAAAAAACCCAATTAAAATACTTAAAAGAAAGCTCAAATTATTATGTATAAGGCGTAAAGTCCAAAACCAAGCCCAAACCCCAAAGTAACACAACTTACCATTTGGGCCTATGACCTTATAATGCCTAAACTAAAAACTTATTGATCTAAATACCTAAAAATAACCTCACTAAATGAAAGAATATTTGAAAATGATGAAAATGACTATAAGATCACAGAAAATGGAGTTAAAACTAAGAAAATACGTCTGAATTATGAAAAAAAAAAAAACTAAAATAAGGTTAATGATTAATAAGTCTAGTTAGCTAATTTAAATAGAATACTCATAAACTTTAATTATATTCTTCAAGTGACGAGGATATTGAGTTGGATGTAGTCAAGACTATTGGGACTGTTAAGTGTCATGAGTAAGTGAGTATACTGTCTCTTATTTTACTTTTGTGTGTTTGTAGCTAGTACACTATCTAAGTACATCAAATAATTGAATCTATCACATGTTAGCGTATATGAGATATCATATTTGTCTATTATGATTTACAATGATTGCAAAATATCTTAAGATAATTTGAATCTCTATGCTTGGTACATTAGAATTTAGGGTATTAAAATGTTTGAATATAATTGTTTAGCTACCCATGAATCTAAGCTAATAAATATTCGACCCTTAATTAAACCAAACATACATTGCATCTTATAAAATGAATTTAAGGGTATCAGCACCATATAGTAGAACAAGAGATCATGCTTAATTGGATCTGTGTTTTATATTGTGTATTGAGGTTGGTATAGTACAACGTATTTCATATGATATATTCTTGCCTCGAACTTTGGGAACTACTCGATCTTGGGGAGTGCCGCCTTCTACTTAAGGCCATACCATGTCTACTGCTAAGGGCAGTAATATTGTTAAAGAGAGTTTATATTGACATAGATACCTAGGTCTTAACATACCAAAATACTTACTCACTTAGGCAATAGTAGGTGTTAAAACCGTGCTGTATACAATTAGCGGCCAACTATATATACTGTTACATTGCATTCATATACTTATTCATGCATTCATATACTTGATTAATAACTTATTTGATATTGTTTGCTAGTAAGGTAGGAAGGTTACTCACTAAGTAGTAATTTGTTATTACAGTAGGATCTTTAACTAGAGTCAAGTCGCGTGATGCCCGAGGTTAGTTGCATTAGTAAGGGGTTGATTAGTGTGAAGAAGATGAGAGCCCGAGTAAACATTTTACTTATATTTGAAATCTTTATTTTTATTCATTTGGTATCCTTAGCTTATTAAGTAGTTTAGACTACTAGTGATGACTTATCCTAATATTGTATGCATTTTATTAGCAGAAAACCTAATATTGCCTCCTATTCATGTTTGTGTTAGTTTTAAATGGATGATATGGTTTTATATTATGTGCTTGGATATTACTTAATGCTAATTGCTAGGAGGAAGTTGTAGTTATGAGGTGCCTCATGTAGTACATCAAAGGCCTTCAATCAAGGATGGTGTTTGATCTCAGATCTTCCTATACTACATGGTAATACTACCACGAATTGACCCCCTCCAGGTTGTGACAATATTTATGTGGCATTAAGGTGTCCATGTTAAATAAGATAAAATTTAACCTTAGATATATAGGAAGAACCCACCAAGTGAGTTAAGATGTCTTTAGCTTATAAACGTAATAAAACGCTAATTGTAAGAAAACCCTTATGACTCTAGGAGGACTTTCTAACCCTTATGGAGAAATGGCTTGGGTTCTAGATGGATGAAGGTAAGACACTTCTAGACTATCGACACTGTCTTCGCCTACTTTGTGAGGATCTTGCTCTAGTAGGAGAGCTCTAGAATATGAGCACTATATTGTCTTAGTGGAGGGGCGAACTTACAGATCATTAGAGATTCCGATGCCAAGAGCTACTCATGGATTTAAATGTGATAGTCTACACAGATATCGATCTTATCGACATCTTAAAGCATTAGTCATAGGTCGACTGACTCACTAGACCAACCCCGAAGGTAGCATTTATGGTCAGAAACTCTTACTAACCCTTAGCCTAAGCTTTTGGTAAATAAAGGAAAGTCGGACATAAAGTTGTATTCGCTAGAAACCATAGGGATGATCACTCAGTCTTACTCAAGATTGATATCCAATAGGTTTTAAATACCTTATGGGAAGAGATGGAGTTAGAGTTTGGCATGCCAATATTGTCAAATGGTGAACCAAGATATTAGAGGAGCCGATACCAAAGGGCCCCGCCTCGTACATGATGGAGATGGATGAGGCTAAGTAGGATTTACCCTAGGTTGAGGGTCCATAAGAGGATGTACCCTTGGTAGCACCAAGTGATGACCCCAATCATCTATAAAGTTGATGGATGGAAGAGATGAGATAAAGATTTGGGAGCCTATTCTTAAGCCTCCCATACTTGCAGTATAGGATCCTAAGGAAGAGGACTAATTAGAGATATTAACTTTCTCTAGTGTGGATTCTAATGGAGATAGCTCCAATGATTCAAATGAGTGGAGTTCCACAAACACTGATGCCTATGTTGAGTTTACGGAGGTTGAGACTAGTTCAATCACTTGCCCATAGACGTAGTAGATGTTGATATGCATTTGTATGAGGTAACTAGATTTTGGGATGTGTCTTGATTTTGTACTCTAAACTATATTGCGATGTTATAAAGTCTTGATGCAATGTTAGGATTATGCTTAGACATAGTATTGGTGGAGGCTTACACTCTAGAAGTGACCACCTCTTAGTATAACTTCATTGTTAATGAAATTAATGAAATAGAATGTTTGTTCTGTTCAAGTTGTGATGTATTTCTCTTATGTTATAAATATGATTTTGAAATTTGAAAATTTCCTTGTACTTAAAGAACTTGCTAAATTATGTTAACCTTAGGAACAGATGAGGACGAGATTAGTCCCCAATGAAGGGAGATCATCCAATGGATCTGCCAAAGTAAAATCCCCCAAAAGATCGTGTAGAAAAGGAGCTAGTTATAGTACAGGAGATGCTAAGAGCTTTTCATGAGAGGGACAAGACCTTACCAACTCTTGTTCCACCCCTTATACCAATGGAGGAGGTACCTCTACCATTACTACCACCTTAGTTGAGTAGGTACACTTAACCCTTACAACACCCCCAAATCCCTGACCTTAGAGGTTCATGATGCTGAAGTTTATTAAGTGTACTGGGTACTTTGATGGGGTAACCAACTGCCCAAAGGAGGCATAAGATTGGCTCATACAGATTGAGTATACTTTTGAAGCATTTGAGATTCCTCATCACCTATGAGTTAGTTACAATACTTATATGGTGAGACTCCATACTAGAATATGGTAAGAGTCGAAGAGAAGGACAACCAGAGAACCGATCACTTAGGAGGTACTCAAGAGAGAGTTCATCTCCAATTATTTTCCTAAGTCCTTGAAGCTGCAATATAGTGATGCTTTTCTTTCTATTCAAAGAGCAAATCGTACTATGATCACTATGAGGCAAAGTTTAATAGGTTCCTGCATTTTTGTCAAAAGATTAGATTCTAGCACCAAGTGCCGTGTATGTGAGTTCCAACCTCAAGACCTTCGAGAGGTTATTGAAATGGCCTAGATTATTGAGAGTGCCAGGAGTTTTGAAGACAGGATAGAGAGGCCTAAGGTAAACATTTTTGGGAAGAGATCATGAATAAGATAGAGAGGCCCAGGGTGAACATTTTTGGGAAGAGACCATTTGAAGGACCTAGCTTTACTAATAAAGGAAAGGGGATTATGATGAGTCATAACCATCAACGAGGTCAAGTATGATAAGTTATAGATCAAGGACTGGTACAATTAGATGTTGGAAGTGCAAAGGAGGATATTATCCTAAAGAGTGCCCCCAACTATAGCATAAAGGTTTCTTATATGGGGATGGCAATCACTGTAGAGCTGAGTGTCCCAAGAAAGCCACCTTGACTTGCTTCATATTTAAGCAAACAAAGCATATTGCTCCAAATTGCCCATAAAGGAGAGCCACACCAGCTACCCAACTAGCTTGCCTTATGGCCATACCTGGTCGCCTAGTAGCCCATAAATAGGTAGGAGGCCCAAGGCCCGTGTAGGCTAGACTAAGAGCACCTACACATGCTAGAGTTTATAACTTAGAGGGCTAGTAAGACTATGTAGATGATGGACATGAAGAGGATACTGTTACCTTCGAGGAGGGAGACACTACAGATACTAGACATGTTGCAGGTATGTAACTTAACTTGTATTTTCTTTTTCAAAAGAAATAATGGATATAAAGTGGAAGAAAATGTGAGAAGTAACAAAAGAAGAATTTAAGAGAATTAAAAGATGCTTTATAACCAACCAACCAACCAACCAAAATAATGAAAACTATGATGGTTCGAGGAATATCCTTGTCTCCAACTTACCTGTGTATGCTTTGTTTGATACGAAAGTGACCTACTCCTTTATTACGCCCAAAGCTATCAAGCAAGTAAGACTACAAGTTACAATTGCAAAGCCATACTTTGGAATTAAGACCCCTACTAGAAGTATAGTGGTGATATGAGAGTTGGTGAAGAATTGCCTTTTGAAAATTCAAGACGGTGAAACTTAAATTAACATGATAGTGCCTGAGATGAACAAGTATGAAGTCATCCTAGGTATGAGTTGGATATAAATAGTAAGAGCCAAGGTAGATTGCAAAAGCAAGGAAGTAGAATTTAAGACTTTGAATGGGACAAAGGCCAGTTTTAAAGGATAATCAACGATCAATAAGTCGGGTGAGATATGCTCACTCGAGATAATCTCAAATGAAGGATTTCAAGCTTAGGTAGAAATTGGTTTAAACATAACTGAGGCTAAGAAAGAGAAGCCTTAAATGGAAGAAATTCAAGTGATTGATGAATTCCCTAATGTTTTTCCCAACAAACTTCCAAGATTTCCACCAAAGAGAGAAGTTGACTTTGTCATTGATTTGCTACCAAGCACCGAGCCTATCTCTAAAGCCCGTTATAGGATGGCTCTAGTAGAATTGAAAGAGTTGAAAAATCAATTGCAAGAGTTACTTAATCAAGGATTCATTTGACCCAGTGTGTCGCCTTAAGGAGCGCCCATGTTGTTTGTAAAGAAGAAAGACAGGTCTATGAGGCTATACATAAATTATTGAGATTTGAATAAGGTAACTATCAAGAACAAGTATTCCCTACCACAAATAGACAAATTATTTGACTAGTTGAAGATGCTAAAGTCTTTTCTCAGATTGATTTGAGATCTATATACCATTAATTATGGATTGAACCAAACGATCTTTCTAAGATTGCATTTAGGACGAGATATGAGCATTATAAGTTTTTGGTGATGCCCTTCAGTTTGACTAATGCCCCAATTACCTTCATAGACTCAATGAATCATGGGTTTTAAGCATTACTGGATAAGTGTGTGTTTGTCTTCATCAAAGACATCCTTATGTATTCCTCCTCTCCTGATCAACATGAGGAACGTTTAAGAATGGTGTTACAAATTCTAAGAGAGCACAAATTATATGCTAACCTATCTAAGCGTGATTTTTAGCTAAAGGAGATCTCTTTTCTTAGACACATAATATTAGGTGATGGAATAACAATTAACCCTAAGAAGGTAAAGGCCACAATTGAATGCAAAAGGCTAAAGATAGTCACAGAAGTGCATAGTTTCCTAGGATTAGGTGAGTACTACAGGAAATTTGTTAAGGACTCCTCTACTTTAGCTCAACCACTCACTCAATTGACATAAAAGAATATGAAATATGGAGGGACTTACAAGAGGGAGCAAAGGTTTCAAGAGTTAAAGCACAGATTAGTATCTACACTGATTCTAGTCCTACCTAATTCTAATGAGCCTTTCACAATATACAGTTATGCCTCAAGGAATGTTTTGAGTTATATCCTTGATAGTTTTTGTAACTTTATAAGTTTGCACCAAGGTGTCCCAAATATCTTTAGCTATTGCACAAGAAACAATTAGATAAAATTCTGATCATGCAATAGTACTCAACAATAAATTCCTAGCCTTTGAATTAAGTTCAACTTTGGTGATATCATCATTTGTTGTGATAATAGTTGGAACTTTGAGATCTCTTGTAGAAATGATTTGCTAAGATTGATAATCTAATGTCTTCACATAAGTCTCCATCCTGAATTTCCAATAGGGAAAGTTAGATCCATTAAAAAATGGTGCCTTACTAGGCTAAATTGTAAAACTACCACTTAGCGTGATCATGAACTCTACAAGATATTAAAGTGAGGCTCTAATACCAATTGTTGGTTACATATAAGATATCAAGAGGAAGGGTAAATTGATATCTTTAAACTTTTTGAAAACTTTTTAATATAAAAATAAAATTACCCCTCTTAATAACTTAATTTGGTGAACAGTGGTATTTCAACACACAATTAAACAACAATTAAATAACACAAATTAAAAGAGTAAGGAAGGAGAATATCATATAGAGATTTTATAAAGTTTCAGCCTTCTACTTATCGCTGTCTTCTAGCTCCACTACTAGGGAGCCATTCTACTTCATCGATGTCGTTCTACTTTATTGACTAAATCAAATCACAAAAAGATTACAAGCACTTATTACACATGAACTTTAAAATAATATGCTCTACCTATCTAAGCTCTCTACAATCTACGCTAACACAGATCTACAAAGTACAAATGTACTTGTCTCAACACTCAAACAATAAATAAGAATTACATATTACAAATGAGAACAAAAATATAAATCTCAATCTATTTTGCTTAAGAGAGAAATGATGATTGTTGTAAAATTTTCTTTAACGGAACTTTTTAAAGAAGTATCTGAAGAACTTTCTGTGACTTTGTAGAAGGTATAATCTAATCTTGATTTTTTGTTTTGCAAGAGATTTTTCCAAAGTTGTATTAACGTTTTGAATCCTTTCTCTTATATAGAAATCTTCCAATAGTTAATTTGATGAAGATTATCTTTATTTTCATGTTTATCCAACTGTTAGATTGCTAAAGATAATCCTTAGATATTTTTTAGAGAATCTTGATCATTTGAATTTCAAAACAACTCTCCTTATCTTTCTTCAACCAGATAACCTTCAATCAATAACCACTAGATTAGCTTTTGATTTGAAATTGTCAAGCAGATAAGTTGCTTTATCAACAAATAAGCCTCATATTCAAAATTTGTAAATCCATAAAATCCGAATCAACCTTATCCTTATCCATTCTTATGCATATCATAATTTATCAAAATTCTCTTAGAAAAAAATCCTCATGGATCTTGGTGCCATCTTAAGTGAAACGGGATTAAGTGTATTTCCCTAATATACCCAATCTAGTGGAGTTAAGCCTTGATTAATTCAAATCTAACTTAAAGCTATTTGCAACGTCATACTTCTAGACTTACTTTCTAAACAACCTCTTAAAGAATATCGGCCTTTTGTTTTTGAAGTTTCCGAATAAGCTTATGAATATAACTTAGTTTTACGAAAACAAACTTTTTGAGAATCCTTCTGTAAGCTTGCATTTTTAATGATTCATTAGCGTTTAACCCTTTTTGTTATCATCAAAATATATGAAGATATCTAACAATGGAAAATAACTCTCACATTCATTACTTAAAAAGCATGTGTTCTTCAAGCAATTTCTAGGAAACAATGAATAGAAAACATGTGTCATCACATTATATATACTAAACCACTCCTAGAAATCAAGATTTCTACACATACAAGTGAAAGTGTTCTTGATGAAACCTTAACTGAAAATCTAATTTTTATGCACAATAGCAACAAATCTAAGAAAATAAGTAGAAAATGATAATGTACGTACCTTAGATTTTTAGTGTAAATGGTTGGATCATGATGTTTTGTAAGTTTTAAGTGTAGATGTAGTGAGAGGATTGAGAGAAAAAGTATGTTTTTAGAGAGAAAGGGAGAGTTTAAAGTAACCTAAAAGACAAATACACGTAATTTTTTAATTCGTAAAGGACTACTGCCAAGGATCACAACCATAGAGTGTAGTCAAAGTCCTTACCTTTGCCTCAATATTACAAACCTAATAAGACTATAATTAAGGACCACAAGTATAGTCGTGACTATAAACCTCTCGTCCAATGATTTCTCCAATGTCCTATTAAATAAATTTACAAGGGGAATGTGATTCAAGTCTACAAGCATAGAGTCTAGTCATATTCTTCCTTTAATTCTTGAATCTAGCTATTTTAATTTGCTTTTGAAAAATTTAGTTAGAATGAATTGAAGCACAAAATTAAGACAATTAACAATCAAATTAGATGACAACTTCACTAAATACTATTACATAAACAAAATTCAATAACATTTTTTATGAAAGATCATTTAAAGTAGAGAAAAACACTAATTTAAGACTCAATATTTGAATTGACTCCTAACTCAATAACAAAATAAGCTAACAAAGTAACTAAAATTAAAATAATTCAAACTTGGGATGATTCCTAAAGAGTAATATTATTTTAAAACGTTGGATTAACGGTTGAATTTATAAGCTCTACAATCAGGTATTCGAGGTTTAGTATAAAAAATTTAGGTTAATCGAGTAAGTTGTTCGATCGAGCCCAAATTTTATAATGAAGCTAAAAATATTACTAAAAGTGATCCCGTAAGTTTAGATTTAAAAAAATAAATAATTAAATATTATAATATTAACTTATATGTATATTACCCGTTATTTATCAAAAATACATAAAATGAGTTTCAATAATTAAAAAATCGATAGAGATTAAGTATATATACATTAAAAATAAAAAAAAATAACATGAATAATATTTAGGAGTATTTATTTGTATCATATTTTTTTTTTTTTTTGTATAGGCAAAAATACCTGAAATTACTTAAAATGCCTATAATATGCTAAAATATTACTAATTAACTAAGAAAAATTTTTAAAAAATAGAAAAAATTGAGGAAAAGTGAAGAATTGTATAGATTGTAGTCATGGGATATTGGGATTAAGAAGGGAAAATCAAACTATAAGAATTACCCAACTAGAAATTGACAAAAAAAAAAAAGAAGGAGATAAGGGACACTTTGCAAGTGAAGAACTAAAGAAGAACCCTAAACCCCACTATAAATACAGAAAAATCTCTTCAAAGCTTATTTTGGTTAGTTAGTATACAAAAAAAAAAAAATGAGAGGTAAGCAAAGAAGAGAGATTTAGTTTACCAAAAATAGAAAAACAAAAATAAGTGTTTAATTAAGACAATATAAGGGAGTGCACGTCTAACACTCACCGGGTGAGGAATAGCCACCATTGCTAGACAGCAAACCCACCGCTACTAGATAGCAAACCCACCGCTTAAAGCTACCAATACAGTAATAGCCACCGATGGTGGCTAAAAGTCGATTAAACAATGAGTCCAATTTCTTCTTTTAATTTTGTTTAAATTATTAAAAATATCAAATAAATATAAAAAATTATGAAATTTGGTATTTCAATATATTTTTGTATATAGATTTAAGAAAAAATATCAATTTGATAAAATTAGATCCTAGGATACACTGTCCTTAGGAAATCCTTAAACCCAAGCTAATTTTAGATTTTAATTTAAATGACCTTAATAGCATAATCTTGACTTCAAAATTTTTGTGTAGACTATCTAGAGTATTTATTACAATACTATAAATAGTTTTTTTGAAAATTTTTTTTTTTTAATTTTACTTAATTTTTAGGCCCTAAAATCATGCATAAAAGGGAATTGGTAGGCTTAATTTTGTGATTTAATATTAATTTGGTAAAAATTCTAATTTAGTATGGAATTAGTTATCCTTAGATGTTAGTTGCTGATGTAAGATTATATTTGTGGAGTTTGAGGTGTTAGTTGTTGAATTATGCATATTATGTAATAAATAAGTATAAAGAAATAATAAGTAAAAGGATATATTTAAGCTAAATTTTATGGGCCATATCAACAACCTTACTACTATCTCACGGTCAAGACTCAAACAATCGACATCAAGTCTCAAAATCCAAAAGTCTAATGAAAATCTATGTCTCAACTTATCATCCATTTGGAACTCCTCTACTACAAACTGTGACAATCGATTGAACTCTAACTCATACTACTCTAAGGTATGACTCTCTCTCTAAATAGATAAGAGTGCATCACTGTACCTCAACCAAAGAGTTTCAAGGAAATAATTATTAGTGAGCTCTCTCCTGAATATCTCCCATGTAATTGGCCCTCTCAATGATTTCCTCTTAGACTCCCACCATGCTCAAGCATAAAGTCTTGACATTTAAGTCCCGTTAGTGACACTCAAAAGCCCTTTCTATTAGCATGAACCAGTCCTCAGCCTCCTTAAGACTTCATATAACTCACTCAAAATATCGACTACACTCGATAAAGTCAAGCAACATGAATCTTTGACGTCTATGATCTGAAGCTACCATAAGTGTTAGCTCAACCTACTCTACAGGTAGTGGTGATGGTGTCACCTTCTCAACTAGAAGCGAAGGTGGAGCAGGAGCTAGGGTGTCCTATTGATGGGAGACAAGTGCACCTATCAATCTATAGTATACTAAACAAATTTAAGTCTAAGTCTTGATCCCTTAGGAACTACTTATAAGTGCAAATACTAATAATTACCCCTTTCGTAATATTTAACAAAACAAACAAATTCAATTAATTAAAAACAACTAAATTAAACTATTCTAATTAAAATAAAACAAATAACAAATAACAAAATCAATTAGAATGCATGAACTTAGTATTCAATTACTAATCTCCCTAAACTAGCTAATAATTTATCAATTTCATTCTTGTTTATTAGACCGTAGAGATTCCTAACATAAATTAACTTGACTTGCATCTCTTAATTAATTCATAATCTTGAGTATACTTTATCCGAATCACTTTTATAATAAAGTATCTCAAGATCACATTGAGATCTTAAATCTCTTTATTAGATTACCCTAATCTAGAGAAACTAAATAACTAATCACTTAATCTATTCAATTACATCTAATTACACTAGTCTATTTACTATAGAATCTCACGAATACTGTACGATTTCATAAACGCTATAGCAAACTTAAATATTGAATCAATAACCCGGTAGTATTAATTTAAAGATAATAAAGCACAGTGAAATCAAATCACAATAGGGAGAAATCATATATTGGTAATAAAAGAAAACTAATTGCATACAAAACTAGGGTTTGCCATAATTGAACACTAAAACTAAATTGAAACATTAAGAAAACAAAGAAATAAAAAGGGAGAAGTTTATTCTATCAATTATCTATTGCTTATCTCCCTAATTACAAGGTTATCTATAGTTTAAAAGGAATTATGAAATATATCTTCAAAATATCTTTTGCATGTCTTCAATTTTCTTCTTTCCAAATGCGGCTCCAAATAAAAGATACATGGAAGCATAATATCTTTCAAGTCTTCAAATCTTTCCAAAAATAGGAAAATTTGCAAAAAATGGCATGTTCATGCCTTAGATCACAGCCAAGATCTCAAGGCATCTTCTTCCTCTTCTTATGCAACTTTTTTTTTTTCGGAAAATTATTGAATGAGAGGTACATGGCTAAGGTACATGACCATGGTCCTGCACGTCTTCTTCTCTAAATATTATTTCTTAGCTAGACTTTTCTCGCTTGAGTAGCTCAATCAATGCACTTCTTCTTTAAAGCTTAAAGCTTCATAAATGTGTCTAAAAACTTATCGAAAGATTCTAAAGCACCTAGTAATGAAATAATAACCAATTGGGCTCCAAATCATCAACAGTTAACACAAATAATAGATAAAATCATGCAAAACTACCCTAAAATATATATATGCTAAATGAGTGGTATCAAATTCCCCTATACTTATGATTTTCCTTATCCTCAAGCAAAACAATCAAAACAAAACTAGGATAAGCTTATCGATTTCTCATGTAATGTAGAAAAGTGCACCCTTAAATTGAAGGGTTTTACAGTTTTCTTCAAAATTCCTTTTTCTTCTTTTATTAGTAATGCCCTTAGATCACCTATATATTAACATTAAAGAACTACTAAATTTAAACAACTAATCTAAATAATTCAGAATTAGTCTTATCACTTAAACAAAAACTAACACAAGAGGAGAGAAATCTTCCCTATACTATTTTTCTTATTAAAACGCAAACTAAATGCATGTTACATCGACTCATCATCTAATTGTCCCCTTAGTATATATTTTCGTTAGAAGGCTTTTTCAATCCATTTCAATTCCTTTATTTAAGCATGGTTATGTTAATAGAAGAAAAGAATCTTGCTTTTCTAATAGAGCCAAGCCAACCCATGCCATTTTAGTTCACATGTTAATAGTAGAAAAGAAACATGATCTTTTGATAGATTAAAGCCAATCCTTACCAATCTTAACCAATTTCCTTAGTTTGGTAGCTAAAAAGCACCTTACCCTTCTACAAACCAAGGCCAATCCTCACTAACTTGTATTTATGTTTATTTTATTCTATTCTTTCGCCTCCAACTATTCCGACATTTTAGGAGACTTTCAAAGGATAAATCTCATTTTTCCATCCAATTTTAAAAAATTTTGGGAAAAAAAAAAAGAAATAGATAACTATGCTCTCAAATTAAACTTAGAATATAGATACCTAGTCCTTAACTTGTTAATATCTACTCTAATCCCAATTCTAACTTTAAGCTTAAGTAATAAGAAACTTTGTATCATATGGATTTAACTACTCAAATCTAGCAAAGTAGTTAAGGTCATGAAGAATCATGCATTAATTTCGAAAAAATATTGCTTGCTTAAATATATAGTAGAATACAAATTTCTAAAGTTATTCTTAATAAAAACTTTTTAAAAAATTTAAAAAAGAAACCTTAAGTGTATGACATTCAATCAGAGCATACTTCTTAACAGATACAATTCGGTATCTCCTATTCTTTTTCTTTTACACTTAAATTATACATTGTCCTTAATGTATTAATAAACAATAAAAGTGCAAAAAATTAAGAAAGAAAAATAAAAGAAAAAGGACAAAGAAACTAAAACTTTCCTAATTTAAGCATTGACAAAAAATACTAAAGTTTCCATGCCATGATTTCTTCTTCAAAATTAAATTTGTATGAGCCTTACTAAACAAAAGAAAACCACAAAGTAATGAAAAATAAAAGTAATAGAACTAAGAACTAAAGCTAGTGCACCTGTAATCAAGATGAGTCTATTAAAAAATAGCATAATGCTAATAAGAATAATATTTTGCTAACTACAAAATTCATCAAATCAAAGAAAACCTAAGTTAGCAAGTGACTCATTAGCACACATCCTACTAATTCTATCTCTCTCTCTCTTATCTCTTAGCATGTTTCTTAAAAAATAGGAAAGACACAAGTCCATATTTGTCAAGGACAACTCCACTACACTTTATTTGTAACAACAAACAAAATAATGTACAAATACAAAGAATCAAATAAAACTTATAAACACAACATCAAGTAAAGCACAATTAGAAACTAATCAAATTCGTTGAAGTACAAAATCAAAATTGGTTAGTTTCTAATTTAATAGTCTTAGTGCCAAAACAACATGAGCCCAAACCATTAGTAAATTAGTGAATTAGCAAGTTAGTAAATCAGCAAAGTGGTAAATCATTAAATTAGTAAATTAGCAAGCTCACATTACAGAAAAACATAAAATAGCACTCATAGAATTTATAAAAAATTTAAGACTATAAAAAGTCATAAATAAATACTATGCTAAGTTTCATGCATCATCAAACCATAACTAAGAAAATAACTAACTACTTATGTTTATGGATAAAAATAACAAATTAAAACGAAGAGTATATATGTATATTATACCAAAAACTTAATTTATCTTCTTTATTGTGAACCCTAAAAAAAAGTGAAAAGAGGATAAAGCAAACATGTATGGAAGAATAGAGAGAGAGAGAGAGAGAGAGAGAGAGCATACCTGATTTGCAAAACAATAAACTCATTAAAAGCTTAAGAATCAAAAGGAGTCACCATACCCCAAAAGAGCTTCCATTCTAAAGATCAAAACAATAAGGAATGATAAATATATAGTAAAGATCAAGAAGAGCATACCTTGTATTTGATGAAATGTAAGAAAGTATGCACAAAAGGATGAGAATCACGGTTTGAAACTCGATGGAGGATCATGGATCATGCAAGGAGGAATACCAATGAGGGTCACAATTGAGGATCACTAACATGGTCCTTGCACATGATTCTCTTGGCAATTTTTTTTTTTTTTTAACTTGATTTCTAGCGTAGATTACACCTAAGTTCACAAGCATGATTCCTTCCCATACTTCTCTAGACCTTTTTATTGATCAACTTCTCACAAATTATCTTTACATCCTAGAAAAGCTTATTCTCACAATATATTGGAAAAGTTTATTTCAAACTACTAACTTCAAAATAATACAGGTGGAATTATCCATAGTGGGTTTAAAATGAGGAGATGGAGAATCCTATGGAAAGGTTTATCAATCCCATAATGCTAGAGAAGATGGAGAAAACTCTTTTCTTATCAAAAGATCATTTATCTTCAATTCAGTTCTGCCAAAATTGTCCATAATGGGTTTAAAATGAGGATAAGTGATTATAATAAGCACCTATTCAAATTCAATGACATATCTTAGAAACTCTAAGCACTCCATCTCAAGCTCTACTTCTCTTGTAAAAGATTCATAGTTTATAGACAAAGAGGGCTCAAAAACATTTAAATCAAGTTATGACTTGTCCTCTCTAAACCTTTCCTACAAGGTTAAGAAATCTATACTTTCTTCAGTTTTTGCAGGAAGCTCTTTTAAATTGATAGAACTAAAAATCATATCGGCTTTCTCTATAAATAGCAGTCTCTCCATATTCAACTCTACTTCCATATTTTGGCTATAAAGATCCTCTTTAATTTCCAACTCTTTTTCTTGTTCAACTACTAACTCACTCTCTTTATTATTCAAAAACCTTTTCATGTATCCAAAATAATCATTCTTTCCAAGGTAATTAAAGGGGTTATTCCTTGAAGATCCAAAGCCATATAAAGTAGAGTATAGAAAAAGGAGAAAACTATTAATATCAAATGTACCATACCTCAAGCAATGCTCATTAGTCAACTCTACAATAGTCTTACCTTTTAGTTGTACGTTTACCTATGCATATAGCAAGCATGGCAAATGGCTAGAATAGGGGCTAATTCATTAAAAGTGTAAGAATCATTTGCTTGTCTTTCCAAAATTTTGATGAGAACTTCTTTTAAGAGCTTCTTTCTTGGCTGTTCTTCCTGGAAAATAGAATGATGTGTGTACAGAATAAAATTCAAGCATCCATGAAAATAATAGAGGTACCCACAATACCAACACGTATTCCAAAGATTTATGGCTACAAGTTCCTCATGTCTATTGCTACTATGTGCACTATAGTAGTTGTTTCCTTAATTCCACCTACCATGTTCCATATTAATCCCTACAACCAATGCAATTCAAAAGAATAATCTACAAAATTCTCAACCCCAAAATTCAAAAATAATATAATAAAATTTACAATTGCAAAGAAAGAAAATAAACTAAGATGCAAAATCAAGAAACAACCGATGCATTAGGAATTCTAAGAGAGGTTAGAATATTAGACCTAAGGCATTCCTAATATCCTAGTCATAATTCCACAACAACGGCACCAAAAACTTGATAGGAGGTAAGTATACTTATCAATTTATAGAATAATGAAACGAATTTGGATCTGAGTGTCGATCCCTTAAGGACTACTTATAAGTGTAAACACTAATACTTACCCCTTCATAATATCTAACATAACAAACAAATTCAATTAATTAAAAATGACTAAAATATTAAATAAAACAAAGAACAAATAATGAAATTAACTACAAATGCATTAACTTAGTATCCAATTACTAATCCCCCTAGAATAGCTATACAATTTATCAATCTCATTCTTGTTTACTAGGTCATGAAGATTCCTAATGTGAATTAATTAGACTTACACCTCTTAATTAGTTCACAACATTAAGTATACTCTATCCAAATTACTTACGCAATAAAGTATCTCGAGTTGCATTAAGATCTTGAATCCCTCTATTAGGTTGCCCTAATTCGGAAAAACTAAATAGCTAATCGCTTGGTTTATTCAAATACTTCTAATTACACGAATCCATTTATTGTAGTATCTCAAATGTTGAATTAATAACCTAGGTAAACATTAATTCAAAGAAAATAAAACACAATGTAATTAGCTCATAATAATAAGAAATCATATATTGATAATAAAAGAAAACTAATTACATAGAAAATTAGGGGTTACCATAATTAAATACTAAAAATAAATTAAAACATTGAGAAAACAAAGAAACAACAGGGGAGAAGTCTATTCTATTAATTGTCTATTGGTCGTCTCCCTAATTAGAAGGTTTATAAAGTTATTTATAATACAAAAGGAATCCTAAAATATATCTCCATTGTATCTTCAAAATATCTTTTGCATGTCTTCAATTTTCTTGTTTCCAAATGTGGCTCCAAATAAAAGATATATGGAAGAAGGGTATCTTCCAAGACTTCAGATCTTTCCAAAAAAAAAAAATTGTAAGGAATGGCATGTTCATGCTCTAAATCACAATCATGATCCCTACATGTGCTCTTCCCATTCATAGCAACTTTTATTTTTCTACGAAATTATTGGACGAGAGGTATACAACCAGTGAACACAGTCGTGATCATATACGTGTTCTTCTCTAAATACTATTTCTAAAGGTGTGCAATGGATTTTGGCTTATGGGTTGACCTATTTAACTTGCTCTTTTAATGGGTTTAAGCCAAGGTTTTTTAGCCAATTTACAAAATGAACAAAATGAACTTAATCCATTTAACCTGCAAGCTAAAGTAAGTTGGTTTAGGTTGGCCCATTTAATACATTTACATCTTTAGCCCATGAACCAACCCATTTATCTTACTTTTTAAATGGGTTAAGACCAAGGTTTTTAAACCCATTTAAAAAGTAGATCAAATGAACCCAGCCTAGTTAACTCATAGGCTAAAGTAAGTTGAGCTAGGTTAGTCCATTTAATCTACTTACACACCTTTAACTATTTCTAGTCTAGACTTTACTTACTTGAGTAATTTGGTCAATGCACTTCTTCGTTAAAGTTCCAAAACTTCATAAAATCTCTCAAAAACCTATCAAAAGCTTTTAAAACACCTACTGATGAAATAATAACCAATTTTGCTTTGAATCATTAGTAGTTAACATAAATAATAGATAAAATAATGCAAAACTATCTTAAAATATATATGCTAAATGAGTGTTATCACCTATCCCTCTCTTTAAAGGGTTTAGCCATGTCACGTATAGCAACCAACATCTCGCTTATGTAATCTACTAGCAAATCCCATCTAGGTGGGTCTACTGATGGGTCTTGTAGCAAAGAAGGTCTATCCTGACTTTACTTATTCTTATTATCAAAAACAAGTAGTAAGTTCCATGCAAATGAAATCACTACTTACCCTTCATATAGATAGAGTTTTATAACTCATCCCTTTATGTAGATAGGATTCACAAGTCATCATTTCAAGCAGTTAATCATTACACAAAAATATTCTTAACAGTACATCAATCAAGTCCATAATTTAGTCAAAAGGAAATCTATTGATTTCGTTAATTTGAAAAGAGAGGTTACACCTATAGGTGATCACATCTATTGAGTGAGTTTCCACCAAAAATTCATCTAAGCATAAGAGAGTTCTCATAAGATTTAAAAATATAAGCACAAGAGTCCCAATACAAAAAAATTTAGATGAATACATCAAAACATGGTGACCTCATACGAAACATGCACAAACATCATCTAATAAGGCAATCAACCTATGACCGAAGTAATACTAAAATTAATGGATAAACAATCCATAAGGCTGCCAATACTATTGAAATCACTTTAGTCTTCGGGATATGCAAAACCACTATAGTTGTCTGAGTCAACTAAACCTACTAAATACTTAGAACTCTCAACGTCCATAGGGAGGTCATTCGAGTTTACATTAGAATAAGTAGATGGCTCTTAATCGTCCTTAGGCTTAAGCTAACTTCCTCTACCTGGAATATAAGCAGTGAGTGGGGGAAACTTAATCACTAGAAACTAGATGTCAATCTACATCAAAGCAACCTTAACATCATCCTTAACCTCTATAAGATGATTAGTTACATCACTTGACATCACCAGCTATAGCTTAGGAGGGTCCTCCCCCTAAGGCATGCCTTAACCAACCTCATCTAAATCCATCAAGTCGGGTCAAAAGGCATCCTCAACTAGCTCCTCAAGCCAACCATCATCAAAGTCCATAAGTGCTAAAATCATAAGGTTAGTAGCCATCCGCTCCTTTAACTCATCTATGGTAAGGGCAACATCAATCTCCATCAAGGAAAGATGATCACCTTTAAGATCCCTGATATAAGCGACCTCACATCAAATCAACCTCCACTGTAAGAAGTTGGGCGTGCATGGTTAGTAAGCAGCCATAACCATGAAGATCATCTTAGGGGGTCGACTGATTAGTCCCATCCTCTAAGACTGGTATACAAGCGCATGCACAAACTTTACCTGCAGGTATGCTAGACCTTATGGGGCATCTTACCAAGCTCTCTAAAAGGAGGTAAGCATGCTTGCCACTAAAGCATCAAGGTGCCTATGGTCATCAGTGCCGCAATAAAGTTAGTTCCTCACGTATCAATTAAAGATACGACAATAGTCCAATAAGGTCTCACCCTCCACCATCTGAAAGTCGAACATGGGTTCAAGTCCCCAATGAAGCCTTAATAGAACAACAAAGTTTGTTTTATTAGCTTTAAGGTTATTAGTTTAGTGTCTTTTAGACTTATAAGATTTTAAGTATAAAACCTAACCTGGTTTACCCCTCTCCAACTTACAAGGTCGATTTCCTAATTGTATGGGGTTAAGTTCTAATTTAATTAAACCCACAGTCTAATACCACCTTAATACTACCACTACCTTAGGGGCATCCATATTGTGACAATATTGCCACATACTACAAGAAGACAAGAGATCAATCACCAATATTGATCGTAAATCCCCTTTGCAATATATAAGGCTTTCACTACAACCTCTACCTCCGCATGGGAACTAATATCAAGTAACAATGATAGAGTAATATAAAATGTATAGACCATTAATTAAGTTTAGCTAATAAGTCTAGGGATCATCATTAAACCACAAAAATATCAGTAATTACTATAGTAGTCTCACATGCTACTAAAATACTCAAAGACATAAATAACATTAAAGAGTCAAAGTATAAATCTTAAGTTCATTAAAGCTCTTTCCTTCACACATGTCTCCCAAAAGCTATCTTGACTTACCTTAAGAATCCCTCTACCCAACTCTAATCAAAGATCAACCTACGATAGCCAACTATAAAGGTAGAAGCAAACAACTAGTTTAGTGGTAACCTTCTTACCTTACCAAGAAATAAGTACAAGCTAGTTAATTAAGTATATGAATACATGTACAAGCATATAATATATACACATTGTACACAACTTGCCAACAACTATGTAAAATATGGTTTTTACACCCATTGTTATATAGGTTAAGAAGTATTTAGGCATTTTAAGACCCAAGTATCTATGTCCACTTTTCCAATATAAGTTCTCTTAGCATACAAGCACCCATAGCAATAAACATGATTTGGTCCCAATCTAAGACTAGCATTCCCTAAAGCCAAGTAATACCTAAAAGTTGGGGTAAAACGTGTCATATGAATATGTCATGCAAAAACAACTCAATAAAATATAATAATAATTGGATCCATAAATGCTTGATCTCTCGTTCTACTACATAGAACTGATACCCTTTTATCTTATGCATAAGGATACAATGCATGTTCGGTTCAATTATAGGTCGAACATTTATTAATCCAAATTCATGGGTTGAATAAGCAAATAAAATTCAAACACTCTAATACCCTAAGTTTTAATATAGCAAGCAAAAGAGTTTCAAAATATCTTAGGTTATTTTACAAGAAAGAATCAACCAAAGTAAAAACATACTAATTCCAATGTACCCCAACATGCAAAAAGTTCAATTGTTGGTGTTCTTATAGTCTATTTTCATCATTTCAAATATTCTTTCATTTAGTAAGGTCCTTTTAAGGTGTTTAGGCTTATAAGGCTTTAGTCTAAGTCAAATAGTTTCATTAGTCAAAGGTCTCAATTTGACTGCTTTAGAGTTTAGGTATGGTTTTAGGCTTTAGGCTTAATCTTGAATATTAGGCTTTATACTTGGGACTTTGAGCTTTTATTTAAGTGTTTTAAGATAAATTTTCAGTTTATATCATAAAGTTTTTAATTAGGTTTTCATTTTATTTTTATGGGCCTAAATGGGCCCTTTTTGCTAATTTTAAGCCTCAATTCACTAAGGGGCTTATAGGGGATGGTTGTAACGAGCTTTTGGACTTAATGGGGCTTTAATATATTATTTTATAGGTCTACTAACTTAGGGGTCAGATCTGGCCCTATAGTTATTGAACCTTATTTTTAGTCTTTTTAGGAGATTTTGGGCCCAATTCACTTCTTAAGGCCCTAAGTTCAATCCCACTTGTTATTTTAAGCCTATGCTCACTAAAATCCTTAAGATAAGTCCATTTTCTATAAGGTTTCAGATCTAGATTCTCATTTATTGGGCTTCTAATCTTATAGCTAAGGTCGTAATAGCTACTTAATCTAATTTGGGGTTTTAACTTAAATTACCTAACTTAACTTAATTAATTACATCTGAAATCATACTCTACACTAATTAATCATGTCATTAACACTGATAGATCATAATTTTTAGCTTACTAACTCCATTAATAGTGGCAATCAAGAAGGGTTTTGCTAAGGTTTCTTTTATTGTATTCCATTTAACACTTATTCTAGTGTGTTTGTTTGTTTGAATCACATTTATGCTTGTTTTAAGCTAATAACATTACGTGATACGATGAAAACAAGATGGATATTCACAAAGAAAGAGGCGATATGCATGGCTTATAAGGTTTCATGGAGTTTTCATGCAAGTCTCTTCATGTTACTACACTACAACTACCTACTCATACATATAACCAACTTATCTTTAGTAGATGAAGCTTTTCCTAAGTGTTTTCTACATGAACCTACATAATATTTAACAATAATATCATGTCTTAACAACAAAATGAGTATTTAGATTCTAAATGCAAAAAACTACATACTACAAGTACATATCTAAGGAGATAAGATAGGGTTTGTTCACCTTCGTACAAAGAAGTGAGGGTGTAGCTTTCCTTATGTTTTTCATGAGCTTAGTAGGTCCTTGCATTAAGGAAATGTGTTAGCCAAGGAGGGGGACATGTGTATGAGGTGGCATGTGGGGTAGTTTAAAGAGTAGAGTGGTAGTTGTGCAAAAAAGGGGTCAGGCAATGTGGTGCTTAGGGAAAATTCGAGAGAGAGAAGAGCGAGAGAGAGAGAGAGAGAGAGTGAACAATTTGGGCTTGGTTCCTAAGCTCTTTGTGTGTTTTTGAGATGTAAAGAAAATGAAATGGAAGCAAAATGAAGGAAGAAGGTAGCTAACGATAGGGGAGAGAGAGAGAGAGAGAGAGAGAAATTGAGGTTGTAAGGGACAAGCTCTTGCCTTATTTGCTTAAAAGGGTGCTAAGATTAGAGGGAAGGTAGCAGGGGGGCACTTATACCTTGATCTTTTACCCAATTTGGCATTGTTTTGTCTCCAAAATATCTTATTTTTCTAACCTTTTTATCTTGTCTTCTTAATTAATCTTATTCATTTCTTAATCAAGAAAACTAAGGTTGGTAGATGGGTTAAAAAGTAGTTAAGCTAATTAATCACAATTATATTTAATTAAGCAAATTAGGCCTAATTAGGGTTTTGCCACATTTTATCACTTTAATTAAGTCCATTGACCTTATATTGTTTCGTTTGTTAGAGTAATTTAGTATTCTTAATTAATCTTATCCATTTCTTAATAAAAAAGAATAAGGTGGGTAGATGGATGAAAGGGTAATTAAGTTAATTAATCACAATTATACTTAATTAAGCAATTTAAGCCTAATTAGGGTATAATAAGGTTTTGCCATATTTTATCACTTCAATTAAGTTCATTAACCTATATTGCTTTGTTTATTAGAATCTTTTAGTATTTAAGACCAATTAGGGTTTTTGGACTATATACAAGACTAATAATTTAAGGTTTCCCAAAAAATAAAGATATCATTTACAATTAGCAAATAGTTTAGGGCTATACTTAGGGTTTATTAGTTGAATTAGGATTTTAGACTTTCAATTAATGTTTTAGTCAATCTATTGATGATTTCCAATCATTTTAGGGTTTCCCACATATTAGGATCTTTAGGGATTTACACGTACTATTAGGTTATCAAAGTTTTACTCTCTTTGAGATTTTTCAACATACACTTTAAGGTTTATTCATTTTATTTAGAGTTTTTATCATTATGTCTTAAGTGGTTCTAAGGATTATCTATTGACTATCATACCTGATTCTAAGTTCAAATTTGAACACCCGTAGGGTTTACAAGCATCTCTCATCATCAAAAGTCGCTAAAACAGACATATACACTCTCTCACAAACACTCTCTCTCTCTCTAGAATTTGCTCAATTTTAGTATGTTTGGAACAAAGCTACTGTCCTCAGTAGAAAGCCTACATTTTTTAGCTCTTGATCCTATTCACTCTTATCTATAGCTGTACCCTCGATCTCGACCACTACCATTTGGTGATTCAAGACAAACCTTAGCCACCACAACCAAACACCACCACTCATCCCCATTCTAAACCAACCATAACATTGTGTTCATCAAACTTCAAAACCCTAAAACATACTCTTCTTTTGCTTCAAGCAACTCCCTAACACCATTACTAGTAACCACTATGGTCGACCACTCTTCTAAAACCACCAAAAACACTACCCCATATTGAAACACCACCACCAATCAAACTTTTACTAATGAGAACCACATAAAAGTGGTTTTATCCACCTAAAAAAGTAGCCAGATCACATCAAAGTAGCCTTAGTCGCCACTACCCATCTTCCTTCTTAAACGTATACGTTTGGGTCACTTGAGACCCATCCCAAACCTAATAAAACCAACCCATATCTGATTCGAATACGTACATCTCACCAAAGATCCATATTTGGCCAATGTTTGTTATTTTATTTTATTTCTCTTACGTAAGAGTGGAAAAAAAAAAAGAAGAAGAAAAAGAGAAATTAATATAAAAAAGGGTGTTCATTTTTTTAGATATTTTCTTTTCTTCATTTCATTATGTAAAGTCTAAAAAAACTTGTCATTTCTAATTTAAAAAATAAATAAAATAATAAAAAAGAGAAAGTTTATCACTTAAAAAATGTTTTAGAAAAAATATATTAATAAACGATTTTCAAAATTAGGATTCATCTTAGAGTTTTCAAAAATAAAAACACTAGATTAGGACCCTTTTAAGCATTTTTCTTGAATAAAATTAAATGGATAAAAATATAAACCCAATCATCTTTTAAAAATTAAAAATAAACAAACATAATAAAATTTCACAAAAACAAACAATGGAAGACTAATCTCAAATAACAAGTACGTAGGTGCCTATATAAAATTACAAGGCAACTAAAAATATGGAAAGTTTTTATTTTCCTCCTTTTATGAATAAATAGATTTTATTGTTTCCAATTTTTCCTTTTTCAAGAATAAAAAAAAAATTCCTTCTTTACTTAAAAAAATAAATAAATAAATGACAAAAATATATATAATAGATTTATTTTCTAATAAATAGGTATTTTTAAAAATAAATCTAAATTTGAAAAATTAAAGTAATATATGTTTAGAGTTTAGTAGGTAAACCCCCAAACTTAACATCTTTAGTTTTCAAAACCGGTTTTTCTCATAGACTAGTAGATAAGCTAGGATCAATCCACCCAATCGATTCTAACCTAACCTTTTTTTCTAACCCCAATCGAGTGGCGACTCTAAATATTTTCTAATTCTTGAAGAAAATCATTTTTCCTTGATCCCTAGTGAAGGGTTCATATTAAATGGATAGGATTTAATATTAATCGGGTTAAGTTAAATAAAATCGAAAATTCAAGCTCAACAGCTTCTTACAAATCTCGAAAGTGGTCATTGAGCTCTTTGCTTTTGACGATCATGTCGTTCACATATACTTCTATATTCTATTTGAGTTGAGGCTTGAAAAGTTTGATGACCATCCTCTTGTAAGTGGCATAGGGATTCTTGCAGTCAAATGGCATCACTTTGTATTAGTATGTGTCAAAGTCTATGATGAAGGATGCATGAACTTCATCCTTTGATGCCATCATGAACTAATTATACCTCGAGAATGCATCCATGAAGCTTAGCAAAGCATGTCTCGAGGTTGAGTCAACCAATTAGCCAATCCTCAGGAGTGGGAAACAATCCTTTGGGCAAGCTATGTTGAGGTCGGTATAATTAACACACATGTGCTACTTCCTATTGGCCTTCTTCATTAGAACTATGTTAGCTAGCCAGGGCGAGTACTTCTCTTCTCAAATAGACCCAGCCTTTAATAACTTATGTACCTCTTCCTCAATTGCTACTTACCTTTATGAGGCACAATGTCTCTTCTTCTGTGCAATAGTTTTATGTTCAAATCAATGTTAAGCTCATGCTTAGAAATTGTCAGATCTATCCCTGACATGTCTATTGGTGACTAAGCAAACATATCTAAATTGGCTTAGAGGAGATCAATGAGGCTCGATCTCAAGTCTTTTGGCAAGTCTTTACCAATAAGGGTAATCTAGTTGACTTTAATGCCAAGCAAGATCTCCTCAATATCTTCACCCAAATACAGTCTCTTCTTGTTTGCTTCTATTACAACTCAATCTTTAAGGAAAAAACACTATCCCTCTTGAGGGCTTTAGTGTAAAGCTCTCAAGATAAAGCTTAGTTACCTCAGCATATACTGACACCTATAGAGGTGAAAAACATTGCCTTTATGTTTAAGGATGAGGTAATCAACCTAAGGGCATTCATACTTGGTCACTTGAGGATCCCATTGAAGGGAGATTTACAATCAACTACTACAAACTCCCCCAGATGCATAACTACATTATCATCATCCTCAAGCTTCATGTTGACAATGATTATACCTTTGGGGCACATTGCTTGATTGTTAAAGCCAATCAAGTCATGATGATACGACTTTGTCTAGGTTGGGAGCTTTTCTCTCATATAGTTTCAACATGCTTAAAGATGATGTCCATCGAGCTTCCAGTATCCACCATCATCTTTTGTACTTCGAACCTAATAATGTAGGCATCAATCATCAAGATATCCTAGTGTAGGGTTTCAATCCCCTAAAGGTTGCTGTCTATGAAGGCAAAAGACGTATCAACCTTTTGCCTCTTCATCTTCACTTCATAAACTTTCTTGTACTCAAGGTTGGACCAAATTGGAGGGATTCGATTTGCTCTCAAGATGTAGGCCTCCTATTATCATTTTGATGTCGTTGGGGGCCCTATTCCAACAGTAGTCATCCTGGTCTTCCCCACCTTTGCCATCTTCTTCGATTCTTCTCCTCTATATGGTTGCTCAACTCTATTTACTCAATTGGAAACATACTCATTCAAGTATCTACGTTAGATATCGTATTTCAATTCATTCTTCAATTAATAACACTTGTATGTGTTATGCCTGATAACCCTATGGAACTGGCAATATTTGTTGTCATTACAATACAGGGACTTAGTTTTAGCCTCTTAGACTTCAACAGCAACGCAATGATTAGAGGACTTTCCCATTCATTGACCTGACCAAAATTTCTCCCACCAAAGTATTATCCACTTTGGCATAGAACACCATACAGTTTTGTTCCCTAGTGTAGTAGCTTCCCAAGAGATCACCCATGCTGGGATTGCTCTAACCTAAGCATGCTTAACTTCAAAGTTTTAATATACTCTGAGATGCTACGCCAAAAGGCACCTTGATGATTAAAATTCCATCATCTAGTTCTTAAGGGGTACTATAATCCACCCTCTTATAGAACTGACATCCTCGTTAGTTTCGTTGCACAAGTCTAAGACTACTACTAATCAAGGACTTGCCCTTCTGACAAGTAAAGTACTTTGATACCACTTGTAATGACCTAGCTAAAACTCCTCCCATTGAGGTATTGTCCACTTTAACATGGAATATCGCACGGTTTTATCTCCTGGTGTAACAACTTCCTAAGAGATCACCCATATTAGGATTACTCCAACCCAAGCACACTTAACTTCGAGGTTTCAACATACTCCAAGTTGCAACACTAAAATGCACCTTGATAATTAAAGTTCCTATTGCGTCCCGAACAGAAGAAGTTATAACAGTCTCGTCATGTAAACTAACCTAAGATAAAAGCTGACCTCACAATTGCTATCATAGATATAGTCTACACAAGATGTACACAACTCAGCCAGCTTAAAGCATCCATCTGATACCTGTAAATGATCAAATTTGTGGTATAGCTTTACAAAATACCTATTCTATATAACTTGTTATCCGATAATACAACAATATTTACATAAATATTTCACACTTAGAGTTATAATTTACAATCAGAGCTTATTAAAAGCCATAGGTCTTGAAGTTTATTTACAATAAAATAGGAAAATAGTGGACGTCCCAGGGAATTTCCAATTAGTTTCCTCAAAACCAAAAAGAAAAGTTAAAAGCCCAGATTACGTAGATTCTTCGTTCCTCACTTTCTTAGCCAACTATACATTAACTTAGAAGCAGTGATATCTAAACATCCTAACATTCACTTGTCACCTGTAAAAGAGTCTATAGAGATGTGAGCACAATTAGCTCAGTAAGTAGGACGAAATCGGAAGAGTACCATACAATCACAAACAAGGTTATTAATTATGATGAAATATATTGCAAATAATCACTTAAAACATCGTACAATGTTATATAGACCATTGTGAGGTTAGAGAAATTACATCCACTCTAACTCGAATTAAAGAGTTTTATTGCAACTCAAATCAAACCAAACCCAAGATTCTCCAATAAAAAACACCATCCTCCCATGACCACCTTCAAACCATGGCCGCTATCCTTACAGCGACCTCCCTGCTTATCACTTAGTTCGACTAAGAATTGAGAAATAACCATTTCAGCTATCCTTAACGAAGGGAGTTGGTATTTAGCTTGACACTCCTAATCGTTCCCCTAACAGTTGCTATGCATGTCTAGTTTCATTAGTAGTCAAATCACTATTAATTTTATTTAGGGGTAACCAGACAAGTTCATATAATACAACAATGATACAATTATGCAGAATGACATGCTAAGGAGTTCAACTCCTGTCACAAAAAAATAACAATCACACACATGGCATGCACACAAACAACTAATTACAATCATAAACAAGAGTACTCTTAAGTCTCTAGATACTCTAATATAATATCTCAACCAATGATAAAACTACAATCCCAACTTATATGTCCAGACGCTCACTATAAAAAACTCATATCTTCAAAGCTCTAATCACTAGAAGACCCTATATATATACAAAACTCAGATTCAGTTTTCGAAAGAATTACGAAAATGTTAGAGTTTTATATAAATGTATTCCATTAAACAATTATATATATATATATATATCTAAAGTATGTTATTATATAAGTTAAGTTAAGTTATTAAATATTAATAATATACATAATTATACTTTTAAGTATAATATATCATTTCGATCGTACCGAAACGTACTTTTAATCAATTAAATCACTTTTCAATTGCGGTAAGTTTATCGTTGTACATAAATTATCATAATATTATAGAAATATAGGTTATATTACATAGGATCAGTCGATTTTAGTAAAAGTAGTATCATTAGGTTCATAACAATATGTATTATGAGTTCTATTTCAAAAGATTACTTGTAAAGAGTAGTTCAAATTTCTAATGTACTTATATGTATCTATAATAAATATCATCATCTTATACTTATTTTATGTAATTAATCTATATTTTATATAATTTGTCAATATAACTCAATAATATGAGTGTTATCTAATCATAATATATATATATCATATCTCAATTGTAAAACTATCATTAAATATATTTAAAAAATTCATTTTTACTAAATATGACCAACATATATCTCTATAGTTTTTATTTTAATATTTATCACATTTTAATCTATTATTACAAAAAACGAGCCTCGATCCATAATTTAAGCTATTTTACAATGTAAATTCGTAATAAATAGCTTGAATCACCAAATAATTCCTTGAAAATTTCTATAGACTCCTAAAAATATGGGGAATTCAATCATCACTTGGTTTCATGCTATCAGTTTATCACCTATATACTCAAAATTATAATTTTACTCCTAAAATGCATTTAATTAACCTAATATTATCCCTTTAATCCTAAATTACTTTCAATATATCCTAATATCATTAAAAGTCACTATATGTCATTTTCATCAATTAATTTCATAAAACCCTATTTATTTCATATTTTCACCCTAATTCTAGCTATTTTTTAAGGCTAAAAATTATATTAAATACTAAAAATTTTTAAATAAAAAATTTTTCTACATAGCAATCAATATATATCATATGTACTCTATACAAAAATTTCAAGCTAGAAACAACATCATATTTCTCATTTCAAAAATCAAATGAATAGTAACTTATTTAGTAAGTATATAAAATATTTGAAATTTTACAAAAATAAAAATACCACATGAAAGTATATCTAAAATAACCTAAGAATAATTTTTTTTTATAATTTTCTAGAAGATTTTACCTTTTATAGAAAATAAGGAAGAACAAGGTGGAAAATTAGATCACTTATTCATCGGAACTTTGGTGGCCATTAGGTGGTGAGGGGTTGTCAAAAGGGTAGCACGTAGGGTAGATTACTTAGGGATGGTGGGACGTGATAGCAAAACATCGTAGGGTTGGGGAACTAGACCAAGATAAAGGGTTCCTCTGCTTTTAATAATTTCTTTCTATTTTCTATCTATTTTTCCATGAATTTTTTGTTAATGATCTAAGTTCTTAAAGTGTTTAAAGTGACATCTAAAGTCATATATATACTGTCTTAGATCTGTTAAATTTTCTTTTCTTGTTTTCCTTCTCTTTAATCCAAGTAAGAGGTGACTCAATTCCTTTACTTTGCCTTTAATTCAGCAATTTCTAATGTCTACAACATGCTACGGTAAGTTTTCTAGATTTTTCCTAAGCTTTGTTTGCAATTAGATAAGTTTTAGTTGATACTTTAATTAAATAATAGTAATTCATATATTGTGTATTGATATTTAGTTTATTTACTTGTATATGTATGTATATATATATCCTATATATATTACACATAGTGTGTAGTTATCCCCATATAATTATATTCCTAGCATTCTTTTATTTTTAAGATATATTTCTTACTTATCTTTATGAGTTTATCACATATTATAAATAATTATATAATTTTAAGTTAATCTACGAATATAATTACCATATATACCACGTATACCCATAAAAATATGTGTATACTCATATAGTATATGTACAATATTATTTCTAGCTCGATTTTAGAGGTTTTAATCGTTTTTACTCTATATTGAATAACCATACTTCTAAGGGCAAAATTAAAATTTTAGGTTATTATTTTTTAATATAACTTCACTAGGTTGCTTTAACTAACTTTTTTATCTTAGTCATAAGGTTTGAGCTCAATTGGATAACTTTTCTCTGAAGGTGCTAAATGTAGGTTTAGTTGCCCTAAATGCAATTTTAGGAACTTACACAAGGTAAAGGAATGAGTTGTCCTTCAAAGAAGGCTTACTTATTTAGAGGTAGAGGATAAACTTCTTAGAAGGGTCTTTAAAGTTGAAGATTGAATTCTTCAATAAGTAGGTGAACTAAGTTCGCGCGACTTTATAGAGAGTACATGGAAAGGCTTCGCATCTTACCCTATCACTAAGGCATACAAGTCTATCAAAGTCTAGAAGTGCACCAAAAGGTGCTTCAAATCAATTGTTCCATCATATGATTCAAATGTAGGGAGTTTTTCACTGCTTGAGCACTTGCAACTAAATTTCCTAAGAGAACAAAGTTTTGCTACCAGCACTTACAATCGCAACCTCCATCTTTCCACTCCCGTATGTGTCTAATATCCTCTTAGTGACTAGATCAGCTATGCGATTGTGATTGACACCCTTAATAGGTTGATCTACCAAAGGAGTTTTCCTCCTCCCTTCAAGTTATGTTCTATAGATAAGGCTTCATTGCTTCTAAGCTTTATCTCAGTCCTCATCAACTCAATCATGCCTATCATCGGCTTACACGAGGCTCTTCCTCGGTTTATATGCTTCTTTTGTGCATGAGGAGCTTAGTAATCGGATATAGAGACTTGAGAGTGAAAGCTACCAAACTCCTTACTGTCTTCACAGGAAGCATAGGACCTATAGAGTAGAAATCTCCATCTTCCATGTAACTATGCCCTAAATGCTTCATTCTACTCTTGTAGCAACTCATAATGTCTAGCCAATTGAATGTTTAAAATTTGGAGTTCAATTTCTTCACCAACTTAACTAAGGGAGCAATCGAGGAGGTCCTATGCAAGATTTCCTAATCGCGTCCTCTAGTTGTAACTATGGCATTATTGTTGCCATCTTAGACTTCCTTATCTCAGACATTTGCTTCTTTATCATTTTCAGCTACTTGGCTTCCAACAAGCTCAATTGCCATGAAGGCTTGTAGATTAGCCTATTATTATTGCCTAGATTTGGTGGTTTTAGCCATCTTCTCCCTCAATTTCTTGATTCAAGATGCAAGAAACTATCAATCTTGAATGAAACAATTCCTACATACAACACCAAGTGTTGTCACCTTAATTTCACCAATATAGATTTCACTTTAGTCCTAAGAGATGGGCCTGAATTTGCAAGAGAGATAGTTAATGGGTGTTAAAGAGTTATCCAATGTGACCACTCTGATGCTTAAGTCATCAAATCTATGGGATTAAGGAGAAAGGAAGAGAACAAGAGGGCTTGTACGTGTGTGTGTAAAGTACCTCATCTATAGGGTTTGACCCTTGTTATAGGCTTTATAGATAAATATGTTTCTTTTCTCGAAATAAGTAATTGCATATTCTAAACAAATATGGTTCAAGATTCACGGAGATAATGTGGAGCCCTAGCTAATCCCATAGAGTGATAAGACTACAATGTTCCTTTATGAGCTTTAAAAAAATTACTAAGTCAAAATAAGAAAAATCTTTAAAATCGAAGAAACTATTTTAGTTTGACTATCAACCAAAGACCATCAAGGTTAGAATAGATTTTGATAAAAAAAAAAAGAAAAAAGTATATATGACATTTATCAAATTCTAGATACATAACATATAATGTAATCCCTTTTTTTTCACATAAAAATATGTAACTTAAGGTAAAAGTCCTCTAATTAAGACCATTTAAAAACCTTAACTACATTTCTTAAAGTAACTTCGAAATTAAACTACCTTGAGAACTCGTGAATTCTCTAAGCTAATTTCCCAAGAAAGACCTTTAGTAGCCTAATCAAGAAGTATCTTAGTTAACTTCTCATATGAGTTATTCAATTAGCTAAGTATAAAAGTTTCCTTACTAGCTTCATAAGTAAATTATGTAAGTAGTTTAGTTTAGAAGTCTCCTAGGCAACTTCCAAGAGAAGTTGCTGTGATAGCTTAACCAAAAAGTTACATGTTGTCTTACCTAGTGAGTTATTTAGGCACCTTAATCCATAAACTCTTTAAGTAGCTTCTAAACTTGATTTCTAAGTTCTCTTAATCACCTTTTCATGGAATTTTCCTAAGTAACCTCTCCTAAAAGCTACTAAATTAATTAACTTACCTAACAAGTACCCTTAACTTACAAGATGAAATTGTAAATAAGTATACTACAATTTAAGCAATTATTACAATGAGTAATCATATAATTAATTTAAAGCTACTATGTGGACAAATTTATGAAAAGAAAAGATGATCTATTCATTATGTGAAATATTGAAAGATAGTCCAAAACCACTAATGGAAATTTTAAAAAATCAATTTAGAATCATAAATGTGATTCAAGTGCTAACATTAGAATCATTAAGAATAATTAAATTAGATATATTGGTAGTTCAAGTCTATGTAAACAACAGTTACTATAAATACAATCTTAAGATTATTGAAAGCACTAAAATGTTTCTTGAAATCTAACATGTTGCACCAAGACCATCTTGTTTCTTTGTTCAATTTTCATCCTAATTTAATTACTTAATAGAATATTTACAAAACTCCAACATCTTCAAAACCTATGAAAGTATGCTTTAGAGTTTAGTAGGATATAAATTCAAATAAAGTAATTGGATCAACATTAATTCATCAACACATAGTAAAGTCGAACCTCATAACTAGTTAATAGGAAATTAAGTCAAAAACCCTCAAATGGATAATTGATGGCTATGTAAACCCCACAAATTTCCTACAACAGGAGTGCGAAGTTAATAGAGTCTTCCAAAAGATACCTTTAGTATTGGCAACATAACTAATCCTCAACCTGAGAGGCTACGCTCAAAAATCCTAATATAAACCCTTAAAACTCTAAATGGAAGTCTTAACCCTAGTTTTACCTCTACATTCAAAAGCCCTAAAATCCTATAAACAAATGCCAGTAACTCCTAATCTAACGAAACTAACCCCAAACCCCAATGGGAAAGGGATTGATAAACAAAGTTCAAGAGTGCTCCCTAAAAATGATAAAGGGTAAGCTAAACCAAAAAAGAATATTGGTATAGATAACCCTAACAATAAATTCAAAACCTTAAAATAAATATTGTAGCCTTTAAATGAACCTTCATACACTAAAATCCTAATTGAAATCCTAATACGTGCAAGCCTTTAAATTGTAAAACCCTAATCTATGGTCGAAAACCCCTAATCCAACTAGTGTTCTCTAATTAAATAGTAAAACTATTCATTAATTGAAGACTAATCACTTAATTGCTCTAAAACCCAACTCTACCCTCTAAAACGCACTCGAACAGCAATAATTATCTTAATTCCTTAAAATAATTAGATAAGATGACCTAATGGGCTTAACAAACTTAATTTGACACATTAAGCCCCAAAGTACACCTAATTTGTGTCAAGTGTACAAGTAATTAAGATTAAGAAACTTAATTATACCTTAATTCGCTAATCAAGGTTTTACATCATAGTTAACTATAAGTCAAGAGAAATTAATCATATAAAGCCAAAGGAATTATATAAAATTTTCTCCTTTATGATGCCAACCTTATACTTAGGGAGATAATATGAATCTCATAATCTTTTGGATCCAAACTCAGAATTTGATATAGGAGTTAATAAGTAATCCCTAGAAATGCTCAATATATAATAATAAATCATAAAATAATAAAATCCACAAATGAAAAGATTAAACCCTAAATAATAAGTCACAAGCCCTAAATAATAAGTCGAAAAACCTTAAAGAGAGTCAAACCCTAAAACCTTAATCGTAAGTATAAAAACCTTAAAAGCCCTAATACGTTGGAAACCTCAAAACGATTGGAAAATATCAAGAGATTAAGTAAAACCTTAATTCAAAGTCCAAAACCCTAATTCAACTAATAAACCCTAGTATAGTCTTAAACTATTCACTAATTGCAAATAATTTCTCAATAGCTTAGAAACACTAAATCGCAAGCCTCGTACGCGATCCGAAAATCCTAATCAATCCCGAATAATAAAGGACTCTAACAAAAGAAGTAATATAGGTCAATGAACTTAATTATTGTGATAAAATATAGTAAGACCCTAATTACATACTAATTAGGCCTAAATTGCTTAATTAAGTATAATCACGATTAATTAGCTTAGTTACCCTTTAATCCATCTAGCAACTCTCGTTACATCATAATTAATAGCAAGTCAAACTCAATTAAAAACAAAATATAAAGGATTAATTGATAATTAAAGGACAATTGTCCTTAAGGAGACAAATTCCCTCTTCATTTAACAAAAAGCAAACAAGGTACAATAGTACCAAGAGGGGATAATGTACCCTTATCCTAAAGAACCTACCTCTTTTCCCCTGTAATCTACCTTCAATATTTGCCCTTTCACTCCTCCAAAACCCTCATTTGATACCATTCTTTACACATAAAATACCTTAGGAAATACTCTTAAGAAACCCAAACAAAAACCAAAGAAAAATGGAAAAAAACAAAAGGAGCTGTTGGGCCCCCCTTGGGCACCTTAGCACCTTTTGGCCTTACCGCCACCACACTCCATTAAATGACAAGCCAATACACCAAAAGATCACATATACACCCTAGTTTCTTACAACAAACATCTGACCTCAAAAGAATAAGTTTCAACTTCATTTTTTAGTGGAAAAATTGGAACTCTTGCAGGTCAACCTAAGGTAAAACTCACCTAACTTGACTTTCTTGTTCAGAGTTTGAGATTAGAAATACTATATAAATATGTTATAATTATGTACATATCATTTTAGAGCCTTATAATTACGCTTTCATTCATGTACTTAGCTAGTTTGCTATTTATATTCTAGAGGTATAGGAGATAGTCTTATGTAGATAACTTAAAAAGATGTTGATGAAACTCCATGAAACCTTAAATACCATCCATCTAACCACCCCACCCCTCCCCCCCTCCCTCGCCCGATATGTATCCATTTTGTTTTCATTATGTTAGGTGATGTTATTAGCTTAAAACAAGTATAAATATAATTAAAATAAGGAAAAACACATTAGAATAAGTGTTGAATGAAATAAGTTAAAGGAAAGCCTAAAAGAATCCTACTTAGCCACCACTTTCATGAAAGTTTCAAATCTGTAAATTTTGATTTTTTACCTTAATAACGTGATTATTTAGTGTTAAGTATGATTAAGGACATAATTAACCAAGTTAAGTAAGGTAATGATGAGTTAATGGCCTAAACTAGTTAAGTTAGTAATTAAGGCCTTAGGAATAGTGTTAGAAACCCTATTAATGAGATTAACCAAATCTAAAACACTTAGTAAAAAGGGTTATTTGGTGGACTCATTAAGATATTTGGCCTATTAGAATAAGTTAGAATCAAGTTTAGGGTCCTAGAATACAAATTAAGTCTAAACTAGCTTAGTTAGTTATTAAAGCCTTAGCAATGTGATTAGAAGACCAATAAATGAAAAGAACCAAATCTAAATCCTAATAGAAAATAGACTTATTTTAAGGCTTTTAGTAGGCTTAAGCTTAAAATAATAAGTGAAGTTGGGTTTAAGGTCCTAAAATGCAAGATAAACCCCAAACCCCTTAAAATAACAAGGAATAGAGCCTAATAACTTAGTGACTAAATCTGATCCCTAAATTAAAAGGCTCATAAAATAAAATATAAAAGGTCTATTAAGTCTAAAAGCACATTAAAGCCATCTACTATAGGCCCTTAGTAGGCAAGGACCATAAATTAGTAAAAATTGCTCATTTAGGTCCACAAGAGCAACACCAAGGCTTAAGGTGAAAATTTAAAGTATTGGGTAAAAAAGTCCACTTAAAATACCTAAAAGGAAGATTAAAATATTAAGTGCAAAGTCCAAGATAAAAAACTAAGCCTAGCCCAAAACTAAGTACAAACCCTAAAGTGACCAAACTCACCATTTGGGTCCACGAACTTATAAGGCCCAAACCAAAACCTTGCTGATCCAAATGCCTAAAAATAATCTCACCAAATGAAATAACACTCGAAAACAATGAAAATCAACTATAAGAACACAAAATTCCAACTTAAAATGAGAAAGTTACGATCAAGATACAAAATAAGTAGAAATAAGGAAATTATAGTAAGACTAGTGAATATATTACGTTTAAGATAAGTCTTATTTACTTTAGTTACCTTACTCAAGTGATTTGGGATACCAAGTTTGAGACTACCAAAGACTCTTAGGAATACTTGACTTTAAGGCTAAGTGAGTATACTACCTCCTATTTTACTCTGTTTTGTGCTTGTAGTTAGTACAATATCTAATTATATATGATAATTGAACTTAATGCATGTTGGGGTATATGGGAACTTATGTGTGCCTATTTTAGTTGACCTATGCTTGCAAAATATTTTAAGATATTTCAAATACTCTTATTACTGCATTAGAATGTAGGGAATTGGAATGTATATAATATACTTGCTTGACCACCCAATGAATCCGGAATTAATAAATATTTGGCTTCTAATTAAACTGGACATGCATTACATCTTATAACATGAGTTAAAGGGCATTAGCACCACATAGTAGAGTAGGAGATTATACTTAGATGGATTCATATTGATATTATATATTGTGATTGTTTATCGTATAACGTATTTCATATGACATGTTCTTACCTTGACCTTTGGGAACTACTCGACTCAAAGAGTGTAGCCTTCTACTTAAGGCCGAGCTATGTCTACTATTGAAGGTAGTTATATTGTTAAGATATTTCGTATTAGACATGAATACCTAGGTCTTAATATATCTAAATACTTCCCAACCCGAGCAACAATGGGTGTTAAAACCATACTATATACAATTACTAATTAACTGTGTATACTATTTGCATTGCATATGATTGTACATGCATTCATATGTTTAATAAATAACTTACTTGTTATTATTTGATGGTAAGGTATAAAAGTTACTCACTAAGCTAGATGTAGCTTACTTCTCAATAATTTATTTTGCAAGTCTTACAAAGTTAGGGCTAGGCTAGGATTTGATTGTAGAATGCTCCATCAAGCTGAGCAAGTAGAATATAAGTTTATGAAAGCAAGCAATATAGTCAAATTAAACTTTTAAAGTATTTAGTGGCATTATGATTTTCAAGATATAGATACCCTCTCTTATTATTTGGTAGGTAATTCCGACTCTCTATAATTTTGGTGACTATAAATTGTTAAATCACTTGTAGACATATTAGTTAAGCAGATGTATGTAAATTAAATAAGCATCCTTAGAAACTTATTAGTTAAAGCTTTACAACCTCTGACTTATAAGGTAATCTTTATATCATGGGTACACACATAATATGAAAATTTTAAGCAAAACTACCAAGCTCTCTTCTAGAGTGTTACAGGCAAAATTCTAATAGATGGACTAATATAAGATTATGATTAAACCTTAATCTTTCATATGGTACAATAATAAATGAGATGATAATTCAAATTACATCCTAAAGATAATTCTAAGTGGAAATAAATAAGGGAAATAAACGAAAGTTGAAGTTCCCTTTTTACCCCTTAAATGTCGTCCCATGTAAGAAGAAGAAAGGGAAAAAGTTAACATTTCACACTTACAATCTTCCTTAATAAGCTAAGTCTAAAATATTTACCTTAACTTCTTCACCAAGTTGGAAAACTTTAGAAACAAGCTTTGACTTTTAAATTACTATATCTATATGTTAAATAAACCAACCTTTCTTAAGAGGCTAAGTAGAAGATTATGTAGAAAGCTTATTGACTTTTAATTTCAACTACTTTCTCATGAAGGATCACTTAACAAATATCTATCAAACCATTTTAGACAAGTAGTTAAGCTTATAAGGGAAGATTTGACTTGTAGTTATTCTAAATTTCTATAAATTAATTCACTTAGCTACATCATATTCCTTTTTGCTATTTTCATGTTAAGCTAACAAAAATTAGAAGGCTTAATGGTTCCTTCCTTCCTCTCTTCATGATGTCACCCCTATCCCATTCTACACACGTAACTACCTCCCTTCTTAGTTAAATCTTTATACCATCAACCTCAATACATATTGATCCAATACTAAAAGTGTTCATCTCAAGGAATCACACATATATGGCCTTAGGATTTGTGAAAACTAGTATCTACTAAAAATGTTAGATAAGAATCATACACTAATCCTTCTAAGAAACTTCAAATTAAAAGATTCTTTTAGTCAATGATGTAATTAGTTTAAAATTAGTACCAAAAGGAATTAGCAAAAGATTTAAACAAATATATCTAAGGATCAAATATTGTTCTCCTCCTTAATGTGTTTCAGCCCACTTAGATTAATGTAGGTAATAATATTTTTCTTTTTGATTAAATTGCAAAACATGAGCTAGATCATCACATGTAGTTGAGGAAATTATCTTTTCTTTGATATTATGATGAATCAAGTAGAAAAATTTTCTTTGCCTTTAACTTCTTAGGGTTTCAACATACTTAAGAAATAGGGGAACCCATATTGTCATTAGATCCAATTATATGATATGAATCAAATTGGTAGTCTTGTTTGAAGTTACAACTTGAATCCTTTAATTAGGGTTGAGCATGGTAAAGGATTGTTGAAAGAATATGGTTTATGTTTATGTACAAGAAAATGAATGAACTTGGAGAAGAAGTGAAATTTACAAGTTGAATATAAATTTGTAAAATTTAGGATGTTTGTATTCATAAGGAATCAAGATCATGAGATTGATAAGATGAAAAAGAAAATGAGGATCAAACCTTAAATCTCATACTTCATGAGCAAGATAAAGGGAAATTTTGGACAGGTGGAACTTCCATTTAACTCAATTATCATTGGTAAATTAATCTATATTATTAACAGAATATTAAAAATATAATTGTGACCAAAATAAACTAATGAAACCAAAATACAAATCCTTAAACATATAAGGTGCGTACCATCCATAAGGAATAGGATATAAATCTATCTTAAGTATAACATACTTTAGGATCTCAATTATCTTAGTTAGGTAATATAAGATTCAAATAGCTTTAGTGATTATAATACTTATATTATTGGCAACTATGTTTTATATAGATGATTCAATTTTCGAACTCAAGATATTCTAAAGGCTAAGTTATATGAGCAATTGTGCTCAGGTGAGAGAGTTCTAATGATTTATTATCTACTTGTTACTTGATATTTATGTGCTGCTTATTGTTTGATATTGTTTGTCTATTGAAGGACTGATTGCTTTGCATATTATCATCCATATGATCACCAAAATAACCAAAATTATAAATTATTAGCCTAAATAACCAAATATATTTGTCGCATATGTTTGACCCTACAAGTATACAAGTTTGAGTGTCTAAGCTTTGCCAAATTTCACAAATTGCTTACAAAATACCTTTTGGAAACATTTTTCTTAATAAGCAACAGTTTTGCAAAACTTCAACATAGCTTAAAGAAAGTCGCTAGACTTAAAAAAGCTAAAATTTCTAAAATTCCTCATAAGTTTACAAAAGTTGCCTTTTTGTAAAACCTTCGTCTAGTGAGAACTTTAAGGTAAAGCTACTGGATCAATATTGGTTAATTAATAGTGGATGGATTATGTCAGGGTCCATTCAATTTGGCCTTATGGCATTATTAATGATTAAATGAAGGTGGATACCCGAGTCCACCTAATACGTAAATGTCCTGAGTTAAGGTTCACCTATGAGGGTCCTGTCCTGAGTCAGGGTCACCTAACACTTGGACGCGAGTGTAATCAAAGTATAGGCGACATAACTCTACACATTTCATGGTTTCGAAGCTCCATAGATATGTTGCTTGCACTCATCCAGCATGCATTCATTTTGTATGTAAATAGATTACATATTCATACTAATAATGCTTGCTAACTTGATTGAATGATAATGGTGAGAAACGAACTTGCTGAATGGTGATTTACTCACTTCCCAATAGTTGCTTTTACAAATCTCTCAATATAAGGATTAGGCTAAGATCTAAGTATAAAGTGATTCCAACCCAGCTTCTAGATGTTAGACTTAGTATATTAAGGCTAGAAAACTATATAAGATTATTAGTTGAAGTTCATAAACTTCTATACATTCATTTGAAATCAAATTTTCTAATCTTATGAAACTCTATTTTCAACTTTTTTGAGATTTAAAGTTTTATCTACCTTTTTTTATTATTTGGTAAGAGATATAAATTTTCTACTGTTTTGATATATTATGAAATATTACTTCCCTTAATTATTTTCTTTATTATTTAAGTGTACGTACTATGAATAAAAGTAATTAATGTTTAGATAGAACCTTGTAATATTTAATTTGTAAAACGATCTTCATATTTTGAATGTATAAGTAATATGATAGCTTTAAGATATATTTTTTTTAGCCCCCTTTTATGGTCTCCTTAGTACCTGAGGTCCAAACTTCTCGGTGTCAAGGTTGTTAAGATGTCGGACAAGTTTGCCAAGTTGTTGGAGTAGTCACACGAATCGGGTCGACACTCCGTGAACGAGGTCAAATTGTACAACTTGGGACAATTGGAAAGTCGGGGAAGGCCAGGGAAAGTCAGGGAAAGTCAATTTTGGATAATAGTTTGAACCCCTCAACATTAGTAGCCATACCCTCCAGTCCTCTGGCTCAAGCTCAAATCTAAAGTCTAGCAAGATTCCTATCAATCAACCCCATATGGTAGACCTGAAATTTGTAAAAAACTTTATCAATAACACCAAGGCCATTGGACGATTGAACTCTTCGTTGGGAAGGGTTAATCCATAAGTGCTTTTTTTTTTCATTTTCTACCATTCTTTTATCTTATTTCCTTTTTAATTATTTTTTATTCAATAACACGTACACAATTGATAGAGCAAATAGTAATCTCTCAAGAATGATAATATATTCACATTCTGCCACGTCCTATTTAAGTTCCTTATATGTATTCACATCATGGAATTTGAGTCGGTTAAATTACTAACTAGTGGCCCAAAAGGCATCGAACTCTTATGGACTCATCATTACTATTATTATACTTTAGGCTTATCGTCTATGTTTTAAGCAGTGCTATCGGATTCAATCCGAATAATTAACGCGGAAATACAGACGGTCAAGTTTTAAGCAAAATTGCACCGGGATTCGTTATATAGTTGAATAAATTCAAATTGGATTGGACCGTAAGAATCAATTCCTCCCATTTCTCTTAGAAATCAACTTACGTTTTGATAACACTAGTTTTGGGCCATACTTAAGGGGGCGTATTTCCCACAAATTGCATTCGATACTAAAGCCCAATGAGATAAGTATAAAATGTACAGGACGACCCATGACACATGAACAAAGCTCATTATTGTTATTACTATTTTTTTTAAACTCATACTCATAACTTATTGCTCCCTCACACTTTGATCTAAAATAATTTACAAAACATACCATTAAGTTGTAGACTTGGCCGTGCATGTCGAAACATTTTCGACACTTCTAGAGGAGCAGGTCAAAGGCAGGACTTGAACGACAAACATTTGGAAGACAAAATCTTCATTAGAGGTACCTCACACAATTACATATACATTCATGGCAGCCGACACCTAATTGGACTTCCAACATGAATAAGGAAAAAAAATGGAAACAACTATTTGCCAGTAGCATAACAAAATCAATTATAATCTACTATATTTATTGCTACTAACTTCTGTTTTCAACGAATACAGATCAAAAACATTGGCCCCTTACAATCTCACCTCCTTATTGAATATCCAACTAAACCTTGCGCCATGCGGCCGCATCTTGCGGGCACGCGCATCCGCCCGCTCCTGCAGCCTTCTAATCCTGGGTGGCAGCCTGCATACAAAATCCTGGGCGCGTCTTCCCTCGGCTGTCAATCCCTCCAGCTTCTCTAATTTCCACCGTCCAATCAAAAATTCCATTATATCCGCATAATCATCGGCCGTGTAGATCCCAAGCCGCTGAGCGACAGCTGAGAAGTGCTCGAATAGGCAAGGATCCTGGCCATCATACATTAGATGCGCAGGCATCGTGATCTTCTTTTCCATCATGTCAGCAATGGCCAGCATCGCGCCCGAGGGGTCAACTTCCAGGAGCTTTTCGACTATCCGAGCATAGGCATTCTCATGGCGCTTCTCGTCCGCCGCAATGGTGCCACAGATGCGTGCAAGCACCGGGTCGCCACCCTCCTTAGCTAAACGCGCTGTGTTGCCGTGGGATACGAATGTGGCACGTTCTTGGAATGAGGTGTAGACAAAGCCCAAGTAGGGGTTGTTTTCTGTACCAGGATTCTGCCATTTTCATAATGAAGCACAAGTTGTAAGGGCATAAAATTAGGAAATAACAAATTTTGACCTTTCCAATTTCCAAGCAATGCATGTGTCATATGGAAAAAATAAATAAATAATTGCAAGTGGACATTGTTTTGGTCCAAAATCTTATGATACTGCTTGATGCCATCGTGTTAGGAATTTGAAATTCCATAAAAATATTATTATTATGGACATGGGAGACAAAGGGTGCAGGCACTTCTCGGTGGACCAACAAAGGAAATAAACAATATTAGTACAATTTCTTCCATAAATTATATTAAAAAATTCAGCCATTTAAGATAATTTGCTATAAAATTATTTTTATAATTATCTTTAGACTTCTTGTTCCTGATAGATTAGATCGGTAGTATCGAAATCAATTTAACAAGACATACCCAAAGTCTGGCTACCAATCTTGACTTAAATTCGGATCTATCAATGGGTACAAGTAAATAATAGGACGAATATCATATTATATAAGAGAATTGCACTGTGTTTTATGCTCTTTTTTAAGAAACAGGAATTTCAAACAATTAAATCGAATACAATCCGTTGGTATACTAAATATTATGGTGACTATAATTGATCGCATATTTGATGAGTAATCAATGTATTGAATTTTACTTATTTTTTCAAATATAAAATCAGATAAATTGTATTTTGTAATCTTAATATTTTATTGTTTTATCATTTCATCTAAAACCAAAATAATAAAATAAGATGCAAAAATGCTTGTTGATATACCTCAAGCATAAATTATTAAGTATATGCTACATTGAACTCTGTACCGTTAAGAATTAATAATAATAATAATTGAATTACTAATAACTTCCCATTTCACTAAAAACTATTTTTTTCAACTGCATTATAAACCAGCAACATGTCTTTCAAATGCCATTATCGCTTGCCGAAGGTCTTCTTATTCGGAATTCAATTACTACTTTATATGTCCAAGGTTTTCTTATTCCGCATTTATGCAGTGGATGGATAAATTCATTAGCCAAAAATGCAGTATCAACAAAGCCTGTGATTGACAATTCATACAAATATAGAATGGACTTACCATCCCGGATCCGATCAAATATTGAACCGTTTTCTCAATGGCATGCATGTCCACCCGACCCGACAAATACAAATAAGTCCGTAGCAAATCACCATGGCGGTTCTCTTCAGCGGTCCAGCAGCGGGTCCATACGGCCCACGGGTTCGGGCTAGCCCCAGTTTCATCCCTAACTCCATCAAGAGTGTTGATCATAGTCTGATAAGTCGGCAGAGCATCCTCGGTGATCATGTCCCCCACCAGCACCACAAAGTATTCATCTGGAAGCTCCGCCGTCCGAAGTCGCAGCTCCAACACTTGATCATGGAACTCATCCAACGGCTGCGATGAGTCCGGCACAAAATTCTGAGGCTGCCAACATTGTTCTACTGGTTTTAGGAGTGGCAACACATGTTGGGTGGCCCAGTTCTCGAGGGACATGAAAACTTCCACCCTTTCTGGTGGCATTGAATGTGTCTTTTGGTGTTTTAAGGTTTGCGCTGGTGGGGCTACTGGTGCTGCCACCGCGGAGATGGCAGCCAGTGGTCGCCGTAGTTTCGGGTGTGGGACACGTGGTGTCCATGGAAAGCAGTTTATGAGAGAGTATGAAGTTTGCATGGCTTGTGTGGATCGGTCCCTGGCTGTTTGTGCTAAGCAAGTGTAATGGGAATGGGGAATTTCACACTGAAGGTGGCTACTTATTTATAGGAGTAGAAAAACTGGGGGTGCAGTTGGTTTTCATAGTCTATAGGAGAGAGAAACCTGTGGGTTTTAGTAGCAAATAGAGGAAGAAAATTTCCGAGTTAAAAAAGCATTGGCAAACGTAAGAGCACATAGCTATGGGGTCCCATCAGAAAACCTTGTCCTCTAATTAAATTACATAGTTAATTGTTTTCGGCGAGGCGGCAAACGTGTTTGGGACAAAGAACAGCACATAGCTGGGGGTCCCATCGGAAAACCTTGTCCTCTAATTAATTACATAGTTAATTTTTTTTGGCAAGTGGCACTGCAATTAGTTCAGAGCTGTTACAGGGCTCTCGTTAAAATGACACGACCTTCACACCTTAATGTCACGTGTATTGTTGGGATTTAGGAGAGGTCGGGTCCACCAACTCATTCTTTTGCATTTATTTCGTGATTTGCTCTAACTGCACACGTATTAGCATTTCCCTCCCCATTACGTGGCTCCTAAATTGTCTAGTTTCTTGTAGTCGACCAGGAGAAAAACGAGCAAGAAAACCCTCTTGCTACACTAGTATTTAGTAACAAGGTTTTGACTTTAGTAATATTTAAATACCTTTCTGAAGAGATGGGTAAAGAAAAAAGAAGATATCTTTATAAATTATTTTATGAAGGTGCTAAAATTTTATAGTTTAAAGGTATGAATAGAATAAATAAAATTTTATAGCATTGTAAAATTTTATAAATGATAAGACAACTTTATAAATTATAGTATTATAGCCAAACCTTATTATAAACCTATTATTAGGCTTATGGAGAACGTTAATTTCCTTGTTTAGATGGACATTGGTAGGATGAGATATTTTTATAGCTATGGGACCTATATTGGTGTACCTATGTTGAGATATTATTCTAGATGGATATTTATAAGGATTGCGTACTAATATCAGCATTAATTCTTAGTGAGGCGATGGTCCTGACGTAATTTATCTAAACTAAGCTAAATCAGTAAAAGTTCGCTAAGATAATAAATCAATGGATTGATTACATATAAAACATTATTAAAACTTGCTATATCGATCCCAATATACTTGCTTGTTAGTTGAAAGAATAAAAATTTTGCACCATTTTTGGAGAAAGGTAGCAAACAATATCAAGTTGTAGGTACTCGCTTTTATCCGCTTTAGAAAATTGAAAAAAAAAAAAAAGAAAAAGAAAATGCCAAAACTGGAAAAGTTAGGAAATCCCCCTAAAAAGGAAAAGCCAAAATGAACACAAACAATAGTAAAAAACGACAAAAGGAGAAAGAAAGAAAAAACTAAAAAGATTTTTAAAAAAGTGGAAAAGGAAAGAAAATTCAGAAGAGATAATGAAATAGAAAAAGAAAATAAGTTTACATAATAAAAATGACAAAAAAACACAATCTCCTGGGCACGAATCCATTTTATGCAATTTACAATGCATATTATAATCTTGTGAATTTTGAAGTTTTTCTCTAAAATAAAATAATTTTAATCCAATCTGTACTCAATCTATTCACTTAATAAGTAATATAAATGTTTAGGCAGGCTAAAATATAAGCAAACAAAAGATTGAGTCCCCAATTTGTAAGACTTAAAATAATTTAAGTCTAAATTATTATGATTTATCAAAAAAAAAAAAAATCACTTTACATCATCTAATAATTGACAATGCAACTGGTTAAAAAAAGTAAATATATGAGAGATAAAGCTAAACCTATAAAACAAGTCGAACCAATGCAAAACCACTCGGCTGTGATTCTACAATAGGATGAACCATAACTCCTAAACTAAGGTCGGTTCACCTTGGCCCGCCAGCTCATGAGCTAATTCAAGGGTTTGTAAACTGACTTTTCCAATATTTGTATGTTTTTTGTTTTTCTATTGTTATATTCCTACAAAAAAAATTCAAAAAGAAATTTGTTATACATTATACACATATATTATGTTATATTACAATGCACATTAGGTACATATATAACTTTTAAGCAATGCATTTTATATTTCAATGTATGTTATGTAAATATATAATGTATATATACAATAATAGGATTTATGTATATCATATCATACATTATGTAATATATATAATATACTATACATATTTTACATATAAATGTTAATATATATATATATATATATATATATATATTGCAAATATGAGGAAAAAATAAACAATCTGATCCAAGCCCACTAGTTAGGTGGGTTGGTAGGCTTGAATTGCTAAGACCAATATAAACTATTGGGCATTAAGATGATTTAGGCTCGCCTTATATAAACTGATTCATGATTTTGAACCACCTCTTCCTTACATCTAAGTTAAGCTTTAAATTTTATCTTTTGCACGTTGTTTTATATTATAAGGTAGGATTTGAATCCTAACACATAGAAAGATAAACTTTTTATACTTTTATACTTCCATCTTTTATGGAAAAAGGTAAAAAATAAAAAGATGGAAACCCCTCCTTCTTCCCTCACAAACCTATTAGCCATGGACAACAAGAGCAAGGAATCCAAAGCTTATTAAATGCAATTTTCAATCCCCATTACTTCAAATCAAGTATGTAATTAAGGTTAACAATTTGTATTAATCAATCGTATCTCGTATCTATGTCTAAATACATCCATATCTTGAAATTCTTAACCCATAACCTAACCCATTTGATAAACGTGTTTTATGTCTAAGTTAAACATTGTCGTGCTCTAAAGCACCAGAGTCATAATAGTCCTCGCCATATAAACCATTCTAGAATAGAAGCTGCTCTCGAAACTGTTATCGTAAACCTGATTTATATAAAGCATTTATAACTAATCCGCTTTAAAGTAATTAATTCACATAAAAACAATATGATTTTACCTATGGGAGTCTTAAATTATGCATTAAAATTCAAATAATTCGAGTATAATTAGCAAGACTAAGTAACCTAATTTGTTTAATATGGGCATAGTTCAATACCAAAAGATTGGTAAATAAAAACAAAAGCTTTAGAAGTTCAACTATTCTCCAGTTTATACCCTCACTCCTTAAGATCTAATAGTCACTAACTTCATGATAGTTGTATTACAGCTTCCTAGTTAGTATGTGTAGAAGATATCTATAGAGATATAAATAACTAACCGCTCAGTAAGTTAGAATGAAGATATAAGACTATACATCAAATACAAATAAGGTGTAAACCCCGTATTTTACCAATAGGAAGCAAGCGAATAAATTCAAGGCATAAGTGAAACTAATGCGATTAACCTAATAATTTATGAGTAAGTAAGAGATATTAGTCGAGGAGATTCCATGGACTCAGATATTAAAAAATATAATAAATAACAATAATACAACTAAAATGGTATAATTTTACTTTATTACGTATTATTTATCATAATCACGTAGAATAGGCTCCGTAAATTTATAAATTTTTAGAGATAAGTTATTCATGTAATAAAATTACTATGTGGCATAAAATAACATATAGAATATAAATATGTATGTCATGTGTAATTTTTATGTATATACATATATTCGTAATTAATTAAAATAGTTGAATAATAGTGTTTTAAGCTAAATTAAGCTAAATAAATTCATTAAAATTAACAAAAAATTATAAAAACACTTGGGAACAGCTGGGAATATTTCGATTCAGGCATGGCATAATCATAAACAGCTGTTAGTAACTTAAGTAAGATTAGTATGCTCATTTCCTTAATATAAAAGGCCAAATTTTGGAAGAGAGTGAAAGACAATTCATTTGAACACTCTAAATTGTTTTGAAAAATCTTGATGTACTCTCTAACTATTCATACATGCAATTGAGGATATGGGAAAATTCAATATAGGGTTTGGTGATTGAATAATCAAATTAGGAAAAATATACAAGAATTAGTGTGTAAACTAAGCTTAAGGGAGTACGTGTGTCTAAGGAGTAACTAGGAGCTGACTACCTTTAGTATTAATAAGATAACTAATCCTAAATCTAAAAGACACTCTCAAAAACCCGAACCTAAAAGACACTCTCAAACACCCGAACTTATACTCCTAAAACTCTAAATGGTAATCCAAGCCCTAATTTGACCCATATACTCAAAAGCCCTAAAATCCTATAAACAAATACCAATGACTAATGTCAACTCCCAAGGTCAAACTAATCTAATGAAACTAATCCTAAACCCCAACGTGAAAGAGACTAATAATTGAAGCTCATGAGAGCTCCTTGAAACCAATAAAGGGTAAACTAAGCCAAAAATGAATATTGATATTGATAACCCTAACAATAAATTCAAAACCTTAAATTGAATACTATAGTGCTTAAATGAACACTAGAACACTAAAATCCTAATTGGAATCCCAATACATGCGAGCTTTTAAATTGTAAAACTCTAATCTAACTATTGTAATATAATTAAATAGTAAAACAATTCATTAATCGAAGACTAATCACTTAATTACCCTAGAATCCTTATCTACCCTCTAAAACATACTCAAATAACAATAATTGTCTCAATTCCTTAAACTAAGTAGACAAGATTATCTAATGGGCTTAACCAACTTAATTAAACACATTAAGCCCTAAAATGCACCTAATTTGTGCCAAGTGTACTAGTAATTAAGATTAAGAAACTTAATTATACCTTAATCTGCTAATTGGATTTTATATCATAATTAACTACAAATCAGGAATGATTAATCATATGAAGCCAAAGTGATTATATAAAAATATCTCCTTAAGAATGCCAACGTTATACTTAGAGAGATAATATGAACCCCATAAACTTTCAAATCTAAACTCAGAGTTAGATATAGGAGTTAATAGGTAATACATAGAACCGTTCAAGATATAATAATAAATCATATAATAATAAAATCCATAAATAAAACAATTAAACCTTAAATCACAAGTCACAAACGTCATAATCCTATGGGAGGCTTAGTAGGATTACCTAAAATTTTCTTATTATGTGTGCTCGTATGATATGAAAATCACCTTACAAATAAGAGATTGCAAGACTTTAATTAATTATCCACTAAGGTTTCTGACTTTGAACTTATTGTACAATAAAAATAGCTATAAATATCCAATATTTTATAGTTCCTCTGAACCAAAGAAAATTAATATACCCTACCAAACGATAAGATCAAGTAATAAAGTAAATCTAAGTATAAGAATAGTAATTACATATAATGTTTTAAATCAGCTATACAATCTATCATCAAATTCTACCTTCTAAGACATTTCAACACTGGTACTCAATACTCGGCTCTTAAGCCATGCCCAATTATTTATCAACCTATAAAGGAAAACCTGTTAAGGAGTAAGTTATACGAGCTTAGTGAGATATCCCCCGTACTACACTGATAAGCATATTATCAAACAATTAATTAACAAATATATAAATGCATGAATAAGCAATATGCCAAATAATATAAACAATTGATTGGTGCTACATACAACATCGAATTTAATGCCTTCTGAAGTAAGGGTTGGAAATTCATTAGAACCAATCACAATCGGGTTCTAACCATTAGGTTTTTAACCATATATAAAAATTCCATATTTCACAAAATATATTTTCATTTCCAAAAATCTAATAGTACATAAATTTCCAAGTCTAGTGGTGAGATAGCCCTCATAGTCCACTCTCACGCCCTAAGTGATGGTCTCTAGACTCAACCTTTGACTACCCACAATTGGCATCTTCGGCGCCAAGAAAACCTACAAGCCAAGGATAAAGTCTTGTTGTACCAATACTCTTACACTATACTATTCAAATCATGTGAGAATCCCATCCCTATAAAGCCCTTCATTATCATCTACATAAAGTGAAGGTTAGAACATTATATGCAATGTTCGTACTTATGCATGATCCATTTAGTTTAAGATAAGTCGAATATGATTAAGTCAGTTTACTCTGTGATCAACCAATATCAACAAACCATCCAAGTATGTAACAATAAATCAAACAACCAATTATTTAGCTATTCACAAGAATTTACATAACACACAACCAATATTTAAGCAAATGCATAACCGGAACTCCCATACATTAAGTTATTAATATTTAATTTAAATATACTAATTATAAGCATAAAACAAGTATAGAATCATTAGGAGTACTCACTCGGCCATGAGGTCTATTAATGGTCGTAATAGTCTACTTGGTAAGTCAATATCCATATTTGGATTACCCGACATTTAGTGAATATGAAAGGTAGTAAGTATTTAAATAAAATGATTAATCTATAAACTTACTTAATAATAACTACCTAGATTAGCTATTTATTTGTATAAAATTCTTGGTTTTAGGTTTTTCGTCAATCACATGTAGCTTTAACTCTTATTTCTAAGAACTTATGGTCGATTTTTATTGTTTTCGAATATATTTTTACATAACAAGATCCATTTCGAACGTTGTAACTCGCACTTTTTATTAAGGTCCTAAAATGTTACAAATTTTATTATTTTGCTCCAAATATTTTTAAATTATTATTTTAAGCTTTTCTTCATGAATTTATTATTTAATTAATTTCTAAATTTATATTTTTGAAATTTTATTTTTTTTAGTTTATTTTATAATTATTTACTTATTTCACTATTTTAAGGTTAAATGCTTATTTAATTCACTTTTTGTTATATTTATAATTTTCTATTTAATTAATTATTATTATTTTTATAATTTTTGAATTTGGTTAAATAAATATGAGTGATAACGTGGTAGCTTCCTATTGGTACACATATATATTTTCTAAATTCTGTTAATTTTTACATTTTTCCAATTTTACGTTATTAATTAATATATACTTACACATTATTATAATTTATTAATTATTAAAAATTAGTTCTTACATTTTCCTTTATTTTAATGTTTACGTATGTATTTGTATATATTTATATATATTATCTTGTTTTAGGAAATTAGTATTTTGGTATACATATACTTATATCATTTAGACAGGTACATATACTTATATTTATACTATACTAATACTATACATATATTTATACTTATACATATACACATGTAATTATGTTTTCTTACTCTATTTTTATGTATGTATTTGTATAATCCCATAGTACATCTTACATATATATATATATATGATAACATAAATATACTAAGTACCATATGTATGTACATGTACTATATATATATATATATTGATATCATACATATATGAACACATATACACAAAAATAACAACTTATACGTATAATTTTAATACATGTACATATAGTTCTATTACAAAGATAGTAAAATACATATAATCTCTATTACATACTCCTAATATATACAAAACACTATAAAATACATATATAACAAAAGTACATATAAATTAATATTACAAGACAAATCAAATACAATATAAATACTAATTAATTACTCTTTTGGTATCTTGATAAGTTGCAAAAATGAATGCCCTTCTTCTTCTTCTTCTCGAAAGTGTTGGAATAATGGAAAAGAAGCAAAATTAGAAAGTTGGCAATGGAGGAAGTAGGGTTAGTTCAATTGAGGAGAAATTAAACTTAACTTTGTTTTTTAACTTTTGGGACAATTGTAAGAAAATGGTGATGTAAGCTTAAGAGATATGTAGCTAGCCAAGAAAAGAAAAGTAAAAGAAGAAAGAAAGGAAAAAAAAAAAAAGAAAAAGAAAAAGGAATAAGATGATAAGGGATGATTTGACTTTGACCGTTATCCATTATCCTTGCTTTTTATCTTCTTCATTTAATCATACATAGAAATCAAAAGAAGCAAATGGCAACCATAAGATTTGCAATCGACTAAAAAGTGGAAAGAGGAAAGAGTAAAAGGAAGGAAAGAAAAATTTATCCTCTGACTTTTCTAAAAGCATCTCTAGCTTTTGGATAATATTTAGGATAACATAATCATAGAAGGAAATATAAGAGGAAAAAAATTAATATATACTATTTAATACATAAACATAAAATATGTAGTAAAATTAAATCAAAATAATTAAATCAGTATAAAACTAACACACGTATATACATATATGAAGTCATAAACAATCGTAAAATAATATTCGTAATCTTGTCAATTTTGTTAATTAATTGGTTACTCTTTATGTTTATAAATATTTAGGAGTTATTTTTACTAGTTCATTAACGATTTTACGCGATTTTACAAGATTATGCATATTAATCAGTAATCATATCCAATTACGATTTTATTACTATTGGGATTAATTTATATATTTTATAACTTTAAGGTTTTAATTTTAAAGTTTTTATTAGTTTTACGTTCAATCTCTTTTATTTACGCATTAATAGCCTCTAAATAGAGCTTCCAAGTTTTACAATTTATAAACCTATATTCTATTCTTAACTCGGTTTAACAGGTAAGTGTACTTATTATTTTATAGCACGGATGAGTATAAAGTCGTTTCCACTAGGAACAAATGCAAACACTAATACTAATTAACCTTCCTATTATCTAACAATCCATTTATCAAGTAATTAATTATTCAAACATTAAATTACCAACTAAACTACACTAATTCACAAGCTAATGCCAACTAATACAATGGTTACAAAAACAATTACTAACAATACACTAAACATGTAGACTTGCTTCACCACTTAGCATAATATCACCATTGATCTTATCTCTAATGATTGTTATCTACAAGGAATCACTAGTATGTAAGCATTCTTCTCAGAATTACTTATGTCTAATCCTAATTGTGTCTATTAAAATCTCTTCTAAATTAATAGCCAAGTCAGACCGCATTAATGATATGTTAAATTATCAATTTCCGTAAAAATGCAGTAATTTTCCTAATAATATCTCTACTATCAATAGTAAGGTGTTCCAATGAATTAGATTTATTCAATAGAATTATCTCTCAACATATTCTATTGAAATCTGGCCTAAGTTAATATCGTGTATTACACCATACTTAGATTAATTAAGTTTAATTCATCAAGAATAACAACATTAGGAAACTACTAGTCCATGCACTTGATCATACTAAGTGGATGTAGCAAGTCCTAACATACCACTTATGCATGATAAAATAATAACATACACTAGCAAAAATCATAATTAAAAAGAAATAAAACATGGAATAAAAAAAAAAGAAGTAAAAACCCTTTTTTATTCCACTATAGAAATCTCATAAATACACGAACAATAAAGTCTCGTTAACTCTCTCGAGTATTTTCAAGAAGAGTACAATATACACCAATGATTGTACAAAAGAAAAACTGAACAAAATACAAAAATGGTAAAAAGATGGATGAATAAGTGTATTATGGGTTGGTGATGTGATGTGTTATGTTATGGTGTGATGTTCTTGTTAATATTGATTGTGATGCTCTCTCTTTTATTTGAAAATTGTGGTATATTTATATTCTTCTCGTCAAAGAGTTCTAAATACATCACTTCAAGATACCCCCTGGTATTAAGACTTGTTCCACTTATCAATTCGTATGAACAAGTTAAAGAAGAATAGTCATATCTATTCCTATCACACCCATGACTTAAGGTGTAATAGTATTGGAAAACAAAAATCTCTACTAATCACGGTCATGATGATGGATGTGAACTCCTCGTCGCAAACATTTGACTCATCATGCTCGTGATCAAGGGAGTGATCATCTTGCTGACATACGATCACGGCCGTAACTAATAAAGGAATCACAATACTTCACTTAGTTATGCCCGTGATGAAGGACGTAACTAGTATTGGACATTCAAATCTTTCATTATCATGCCCATGATTGAATGTATTTTGTTTTCTAAATAAAGCTTTCCTCTCTTCACAACTGTAATTACCTTAGATGACATTGTTTTTATGTAAACTTTATCTCTTTGTTCTTGAATCATCTGAAATCAATATATTACACAATTAAGTACCAAAAACTTTAGAAATGAACACAATTATGAATAATTTACGCCCAAATATGTCTCGAAAGTATAGAGTAATTTACTCTTATCACATGTACATAAGGTTTAGAGTTTTTGTACGTGATTAGGGTTTATATTAATAAATTAGGGATTTCATATTCATTGTAGGTTTCGAATTTAAAATTTTAGTCAGTTTTAAATTTATCAGCTCTATTGACTTAAGGAAATTACCTACAATAATCAAGTCGACTCTATACTCAAAAAGCTAAATTTGCAGGGTAGTTTGACAAACCCTAAAGAGAGTAAAACCCTAAAAACTTAATCATATATATAAAACCCTAAAAATCCTAATAAATGGAAAACCTCAAAACAATTGGAAAATATCAATAGATTAAGTAAAACCTTAATTGGAAGTCCAAAACCCTAATTCAACTAATAAACCCTAAGTGTATCCCTAAATTATTCGCTAATCGTAACTAATTTCTCCAATCAATAGGAAACCCTAAATCGCTAGCCTCATATGCAGTCTAAAATACTAATCAGTCTCGAATAATAAAGAACCATGACAAACGAAGTAATATGAGTCAATGAACTTAATGTCAAGACCCTAGTTATACCCTAATTGGGCATATATTACTTAATTAAGTACAGTCGCAATTAATTAGCTTGATTTTCCTTTAATCCATCTACCAGTTCTCATTACATCTTAATTAGTAGCAAGTCAAACTTAATTGAAAACAAAAGACAAAAGATTAATTGAGAATTAAAGGACACTTGTCCTTAAGAAGCAAACAAGGTACAATAGTACTAAGAGAGGACCATATACCCTTATCCCAAGATAGCCATCTTTGGTCCCCCTTAATCCACCTTCAATATTTGCCATTTCACCTCTCCAAAACCCTCATTTGATACCATTTTTTATGCATAGAAAACCCTAGGAAACACTTTCAAGAAACCCAAACAAAAACCAAAGAAAAAAGAGAAGAAAACAAAAGGAACTATTGGACCCCTCTACGCACCTCAACACCTTTTGGCCTTACCATCACCACATTCAACCAAATGACAAGTCACTACCACCAAAAGATCACACACACACCTTAGTTTCTTACCAACAAACATTTGCCCTCAAAGAAGTAAGTTTTGACATTTTTTTAGTGGAAAAGTTAGAACTTGTGTATACCACTTTAAGGTAAAATTCACCCAACTTAAGTATTCTATTTACACTAGTTTTACCTATGATATCTTGAGAGTTTAGGATTAGAAATACTAGATAAACATGTTATAATCATGTACATATCATTTTAGAGTCACATAATCACATCTTCCTTTATGTACTTAGCTAGTTTGTTACTTACATTTTAGAAGTATAAGAGATAGTTTTATATAGATAACTTGAAAAGATATTGATTAAACTCCATGAAACCCTAAGTACCATCCATGTCGTCCCCTTCTTGATATGTATCCATCTTGTTTTTACCATATTAGGTGATGTTGTTAGAAATACAAGTAGAAATGTGATTAAGACAAAGAAATACACTAGAATAAGTGTTGGATGGAAGAAGTTGAAGAAAAACCTAGAAGAACCCTACTTAGCCACCACTTTCATGAAAGTTTCAAATCTGTAAATTTTAATTTATTAGGTTAATAACATGTTTGTTTAGTGTTAAGTATGATTTAGGATGTAATTAACTAAGTTAAATAGGGTAATAATGAGTCAATGGCCTATACCAACTTAGTTAGCAATTAAAGCCTTAGAAATATGATTAGAAGCTAAATAAATGAAAAGAACCAGATTTGAATCCTAATAGAAAATGGACTTATCTTAAGGCCTTTAGTGTGTTTAAGAATCTAAAATGCAAGATAAGCCTAAAAGCCCTTAAAAGAATTAAAAATAGAGCTTAATAACTTAATGACTAGATCTGAACCCTAAATTAAAAGGCTCATAAAATAAAATATAAAAGGTCTATTAAATTCAAAAACCCATTAAAGCCATCCCCCATAGGCCCCTTAGTAAGCTAAGGCCTTAAACTAGTAAAAAAGGCCCATTTAGGCCCATAAGAGTAACATTAGAGCTCGAATTAAAAGTTATGGAATTTGATAAAAAAAATTAAACTAAAAATACCTAAATAATGGCCCAAAAGGTCAAGTGTAAGGCCCAACACCCAAAATTAAGCTTAAAGCCCAAATCTAGGCACAAATCCTAAAGTAGTCAAACTAACACCATTGACCAACGAATTTGTTAGGCCTAAATCGAATTCTTACAAGTCCAAATATCTTAAAAGGACTTCACCAAATGAAAGAACATTCAGAATCGTATGAAATCAACCATAAGAACGCAAATAACAAACTTAAAATAAGGAACTTAGAGTGAAAACAAGTTTAATCGTACTCAAGATTAAGGCAAGCTTTAGTAATTAGGTAAACTTTTAGGTTCTTAAAGAAACCCTCTTTCAGTTACTTACATATACATTATTATTATGTTTTAAGTGGCTTAATTTCTAATTCAAGAACCTCAAAAGTCAAGATAAGTAAGAAAGTAAGCCAAGTATGGGAGTTTTGATAAACTGCTACTTGCTTGTATTTGATAATTGCTTAATGTTCTATTACTTACACTTAGTTGTTTGTTAAGTGATTGGTTGTTCTGTATGCCAACATCCATGTGATCGCCTTATTAAAATTAGTAAGTTTAAATATTTGGCCAAAATAACAAGATATACATGTCGCATGTCTGTAATCCATTAGTTGTGGACTATGATGTCTATAGCTTTGCCAAATATTCTGAAAAGTTTACTAAAATACATTTTAAAATGCTTTATAATTCAAAGAAATATTTATTAGTGAATACTTATAGCAATCTCCTATGACATTTTACTTATTAAAGTAAAGCTAGTAGACCATCTTCAGATGATTGATAGCGAGTAGCCCGAGTTGGGACTCGCAAGGTTTAGCCCATAAGGCATTGTATGGATTTGTTGATAGTAAGCTCACGGGGTGTTGAATTGATTGTTGATATTGCATAACCCTAGATGAGATTTATCTAATTGATTAGTATGGTATTCTTGACTTAGATAGTAGTCTAATTCTATCCGTTAGGGTAATACCCACAAATAGGCTCATGCAGGTAAGGCGAGATGCCTCGTGCAATTAAGTACGAGGTGATGTGCCTAAGAGCTCAATTATCACTAAGACTTACCATAGAAGATGAGAACCAAATGGGTCCTTTGAATTGTTAAAGAAAATAAAATGGTAAGGTCAGCAAACTAAATGCAATAACTGACGTGAAGTTGCTAAAAGGATACGACTCACCTATGAACACAACACAACTTGGAACTTCACTTAATGTAATGTACACTAAGGTCTATCCGTCACTAATCTTGAGCTATTCGGCAAGACTATATAAGAGTGTAGAAATGGACTTAGAGAGGAATTTCTCGTAAAGACCCATTATATTCAAAATGTCTATAAGGAATGTAAGATGATCCCAGCTACAAAGAGAAGGAACTATTTATAGGAAGTTCATAGGGCAACATTACAAACAAAGAAAATTATAAAAAGGTATTCATGAAAAGAGATTCCTAATACATACAAAAAAGGGTAAATAGGACAAATGACAAAAAAGGAAAAATAGTACAGTATTAGGCGAAAAGGATAGGTGACAGTAAGATATTGGTTCCTGGCAGTAAATGTAAGCGTCACCATATAAAAGTAATAGACATAGTAGGTTGACAAGCAAGGGCCGATGTGAAGGGGGTCTCATCACTTGGCAAGTGGGCTTCAGTACTCGATACCTCAGCCTCAACATAAAAGGGGTTCGAGTAATAGGTATAGTGTCGTATGAATAAGGTCCTTAGCTTCAGCACTAGGTTGGTCAGCCTCGGCATCGGCATTCAACGAATAATATTCAACTTAGAGCCTTACAAAGTAGGGTATGGCTGAGATGAGCCCTAAAGGAGTTCTTCCACCATTCTCTTGCAAACTGCACCTTGTCCTTGGCAACCAAATCAAAGAGAATTCTTTAGGCAAGTGATTGAAGGCTTTAGAGGCACATATGGGTGAGAGGACCAGTAGTCAACAGTCCATCAATTCCTTAGAGTTGTTAAGGATTTACACTCAAATCTTAGCTATCTTCTTCATCGAGTATATAGGGTGTTAAGTCAACTACATTAATGACTTAGCTATCAATGTACATTCTCCACGATCCATCCTTCTTTGGCACAAGTACAACTAATACGACATAGGGGCTCATACTCTCATGAACATATCTACGATCCACCAACTCGTCTACTTGTTTCTTCAGCTCGATTACTTATTCGGGATTAAGCCTATAGGTAGGTCGGTTCGGAAGCATAGCTCTTGGCTAAAAGTCAATGCAATGTTTAATGCCTTTTAAAGGTGATAAGCCTTTCAGCATCTCGACAAGAAATAGGTCAACATACTCCTATAGTGTTATCTGCACTTCAGCAGGTAAGCTTTCGGCTTCTCTCAACTCCAAAATTTTCTGGACTTAAAGGAGCATACATTCCTTGGCCTTAACTTCTTAGGCAAATTGAGCTTGGGAAATCACTAAGAACTTCCATTGTAGTGATCTAGCAATCTTATCTTCTACCTCTTGCACTTCCTCAAAGGGGTCAATATAACCTTCTTCTCGTCCTTTTGGAACAAAGAAATGTTCTTATACCCATCGTATAATACCCTTAAGTCAAATAACTAAGGTCGTTCGAGGAAGATGTACAAAGCGTACATAGGAAGAAAGTCATACAATACCTCATCCTTATACCTATTGCCAGTGGCAATCGATGCTTTAACCTACTCAGTAATGGGTAACGCTCCTTTCTTGTTCAACCAGTGAATCTTAAACTACTTAGGGTGCAGAAGGGTTAGCAACTTCATGGCCTTCACTAATCCCTGCGCTAAAACATTGGTATAGCTTTCTCCAGCAATAATCAAGACACATAGCTTGCCATTCACTCGGCTATTCGTGTGGAAGAGATTCTCCTTTGCACATTCTCGTTGGCCACAAAAGTGCTGAGAGATTGACACACAACAAAATAGTACTCGGCTCTTGCTTCAGGAGGTGTAAGGGTATTGGGGTCTTCCTAAAACTCCTCTAGCATTGGGACAACCTCCACTTCGAATTGAGGCTTATCTCCCTTGATCGTCATGACACGTCAATTCAGACATTGACTAACCACGTATCCATAACCAAGACATTTAAAGCATTTGATCTCTTGAGTCTTCCTTCTTGAGCTCTAACCTTAGTCTCTTAGGACCTTAGGTTCCTCGGCCTTTCCCTTACCTCAGCCCTCTTCAGGTCGGCTTGGCACTTGCCTACAGCGATCCCCATAAATGTAGATGATGTATATCTATACCTTCCATGGTTATGGAGCCCTTGGATGTGTTGCTTGCATTCACAGCGTGTACGTTTATTTTGTATGTTGCTAAACTGCATGTTTGTTAATAATGCTTGATAACCTACTTGAATAATAGTGGCGAGAGACGAACTCACTGAGCTGTGGTATGCTCACTCCCCAAGAGTTCCTTTTTGTAGGTAACAAAAAGCCGAGACTGGGCTAAAATCAGAATGTAAAGTGTTCCTTAAGTTACTAGATCAAATGGATAAGATTACTTTAGAAGACTGTTAGTTAAGCTAGATCTTTACAATATTTAGTAACCTATGATGTCATTGAAGTTTAATTATTCCATCTTATTGCTTAGTAGTGATTTTGACTCTATGCAATCTTGGCTAATCTTAGCTAAAGTTAGTAGAAAAGTGCATAAATTTTAAAGTTATAATGGATTTGGTATAACTAGAGGCAAATTCAAAGGATTCAGGATATGTACTATACTAGGAAATTCAATTAGAGGCAAAATCAAAGGCAAGTTAAAGTAAAATATATAGTTCCTATATTACAAATGCTAAATTAGAGGATAGTTTTCTAAAACTATAGGGTTAGCTAAAATCAAAGGGAAAATTAGAGGATGTTGTAGCTTAATATGACATGCAAGTTTAGTAAACTACTTAAGTAATCTTAACATATGGGTACATATAACCTATAAAACTAGTATCTAAACAACTAAAAAACATATGCAATGTAGTAATTACTACTAATCTAAGGATCGAACATGGGTTTAATATAATCTCTTGTATATGTATGGGGCAATTGAAGATCATTCAGGAGACAGTCAAGTCTAGCAACCTAGTGAAGTGCATATAAGTTGGGATCCATGTGCCACAATATATTGCAGTACTATGTTAGAGTACTTGGAGACTTGGAAGTGCATTTTGTTGTGCTTGCAACATAGCTAAATGTGTGCATGCCTCATGTGTGGTTGTTTATTTAAATTGTGAACTTAGAGTGTTGCTTTGCTTAGTCATGTATGAATTACTTTGTCTTGAAAAATTGTTGCTCACCTTTAACTAGACTTAACTTAAGATTGACCCTTAACCTAACTGGACATGAATAATAACCTACTAGGGGAAGATTAGGTGTGTCTAGCTAAATACCAACCCCTTCAATGAGAATAGTTGAAATGATCATTTCCCTACTCTTAATCGAACTAACCGACAGGAAAGATGGTCGCAATAAGGTTGAGGGTCGTGATTTGAAGGAAGTCTCCAGAGGAGGGTGTTCTCTATCGTATAAACCTAGGTTTGGTATAATTTGAGTTACGTTAAAACTCCTTAATCTGGGTTAAAGCGAATGAAATTTCTTTAACCACATAATAGACCGAATAATATTGTACAATGTTGCATTTACCTGTTGCATTGCATTCCATTTTAATAAAATGTTTGAAAACCATGTCTTTGTTTAGTGTACTCTTTTGTCTTCGTCCCGCTTACTAAGCTAGTTATACTCACATCCCTATAGACTCTTTTGCAAATACCGAGTAAGGGTTAAGGATGCAGCAATATAATAATCCATAGTTTAGTGTTCATTAGGCTAAGAGAGTGAAGAGTTGGAAGACTTATTGGATATGGACTTTTAGGCTATCCTTTTATTTTTGTAGAAACTAACTAGGAATTCCCTGGAATGCTTACTAATTTCCTACCTTATGGTAGATAAACTTTAAGACCTATGACTTTTGTAAGCTCTTAATGTGAATTAGAACACTAAACTTGTAAATACATATGTAAATACTATTATATTGCGAAAATCAAACTACAGGTTATCTTTAGCAAGTATTTTGAAAGATTCTACCACAAGTTTTGTTAATGACAAGTGTCAAACTGGATGCTTCAAGCTAGCTAAGTCTTATACACCTTATGTAGGCTATATCTACAATAGCAGCTATGAGGTTAGTTTTTATCTTAGGTTAGTTTATACAATAGGACTGTTACAACTTCTCTTATTCAAGATATGACAATTCTATCTTGGTATCAAAGCACGGTTCTAAAGAACCAAGCTTTAAAGCATCTAATTAAAATGAATTGGACATTAGGCTTATTGATAGTAGGGTTATTAATGGGACGTAAAAAACTTAAGACGTGTAAAGTTATATATAAGCTATTTATGTAAAAGATTTATAAAGTAATAACGGTAAGTATTATATGACATGAACTAATTACTAACTTAATTGTTTTTAGATTCATAGGAATGGTCTTATATGTGCATGGTTACATTTTAGCTGGGAAGGTGATGAAACACCTATTAAATATTGGATTCAATTGTAAAAGTTATTACTAGATATGACCAATTGGATGTTGTTTCATACTATTGATGAGATTATTGATACTTATAAGCATGAGATGTCTCTTAATATGAAAGATGACTTAAAGTTAATGATGGATGAGTTAAGCCCTACATATAATGAGTATACTGCTATAGCTGCTTTCAAGAAGAAGCATTTATAGGATAAGGGGATTTTGTTTGTGATGACTCCTATATTATATTTTCTTGCTATTGTAGAAGTGAGTAAGAGTTATCCTATAGGTTTTTATTAGGTGCCTTTAGTTGTCCCATACATTCCTAGAGATTATCCTCCTGGTGTGATTAACTTGTTTCCTAAATTTCCTATAGTAAAGAATGTAGGCATAGAAGTACTATTGTAGTCTCAAGAAGCTTAACCCCCTATAATGCTACCTGAGAATCCATCCTAGAATGTCTAGCCAAATGTAAGATTAGGTAATGAGGAGGATCCAAAAGGAGATCTAAAAGAGGAATTTGAAATAGAGATTGAAGTAGAGACTATTCTAAAGAGTAAAGCAAAGGATAATGGGGATGAAGTGCAAGAAGTAATTATGATACCTAAAACTCAGAAATAATAATAGTAAGTTCAAACTTTGAGAAAGATGAATAGGATTATTGGTTTCCTATAAAAGATGTAATAGTTTCAAAAGGTTTGAAGAACTGAAGGAGCTAGTAATTAGTGGCATTACATGACATACTTTGTTTAGGGCTTTTAATATCATATGACTTAGTTTCTTTCAATGTATCTAAGTCCCCTAATAACTTTTTGATGTACTTTTAACCTTTTGAATATAATTTTGTGTACTTTTTGATGTTTTGACTCACTGGAAATGTAAATGATATAAATAAAGTCTTATACAAACATACAAAATATAAATAAAAGCGATGTAGATAAGTGATCAAGTATGCAATCTTGTGTTATAAGTAAAGTTATGTAATCTTTTAGATATAAAGTTCAAGTTGTCAAATGTATTAATGAAAAGTGTATGTAAATATGAAGCAGTGAAGCATATCTTTACTTTACAGTACTTGTATGAGATATAGTTATGACAATTAATTACAAGGATAAGTGAAATAATGATATAATGCTACAAGTGAAGTCTTTATGATCTTATAATATATAGGTGTATTTGAGCAAATCATGATTATTTAACGAGTGTTACAAGAACAATATTGTTCTATGTACAGAGATATGGTATTACGGGTTTTATGTGGGTAGAAATTCTTGCTGAGAGATTTGTTATTATTTGATATATTGTATATATAAGAAATTTTCAATCTATATGTAGATATGAACTTACCTGGATCTTATACTAATTATTGGTATATATATTTATGTACAGGGTTGTTAGTTAGTTACTGTAATTATAAACATGGCTGAGGAGGCGAATAGAAATAGGAATTACCAATTTAAGAATGTTGTAATGCCTCCTAATTTTCCTAATCCTCCAGAACTGCCTAGAAATAATGTACCACCACCTCTGTTAAATATGCTGCACCTAGCTTAGTTTGGGCAAATGTTGGCTAATATGTATACTATGGTATAGCAGTAGGGAGCATTGATTCAACATCTGATCATAGGTGGAAATGCCATGAATCAAAGGCCACCAGAGGCTAAACTGAGAGGAATCCAACCTCAAGAGGCGAGTCGACTTCCTGAATTTATGAAGGCTAATTGGTATTTCAAAGGTGAAATGGGATAGTCTACCCTAGCTGATGACTGGTTAGGGCAAATCTAGCATAGTTTTGAGGCCTTTAGGATTCTAGATAACCAAAAAGTTTCTTATGGATCCTTCTTATTGAAAATAAGAGCACGAGTTTGGTGGGAGTCAAAAGCAAGATCAATCACTAGCCCCATTACTTAACAGGTATTTAGAGAGGAATTTAAGAAAGAATATTTCCTTATAAGTGTACAAAATCAGATGACCCAATAGTTGATAGAAATAAATAAGGGTACTATGAGTATACAATATGAAAACAAGTTTAATAAAATGTTACAATATGTGCTCGAGTCATATCAAGATAATCAAGTGTTAAAGAATGGATCTTTTCCTTAATGGATTTGATGTAACTATGAGATGTAAGTTAATGGACCATGGGTTCACTACATATCATGAAATTGTGGATAAGGCATGACAATTGGAGAATAATCGATTGGCAATGCAAAGTGAGTGGAGCAAGAAATTGAGAGGAGTTACTCGATTTAGACATGCTTTTAAAAGGTCATCTCCAAGAGTAAGTAATAGCTCGGGCTAGAAGGGAAAAAATTGGCAGTTGTGACTAATGGCCCTGCTTAAACCAAAGCATGATATAGTTTCTATGATGAGGCGAGAAATGTGAAATGCTAGAAGTGTGGAGTGCAACATTTTCCCCGAAAGTATGCTCAGTTGAAAGGCAAATGCTTCCTCTATGGTAATCCAAATCATGTTTCAAGAAAGTATCCAAAAGTGTTAAAAGTGTGGAATGTCAAGATACTTCTCGAGATATTGTGGTCAAACTGGATAAGGGAATAAGAAATCTAGTAGAGTAGAGACAACCATTATAGCAGCCCGGATGTTTGCAATATACAGTACAAAAGAGGATACTTAGGAGTTCGATGAATGGATAGAGGAATATTATCATGATGGTTCAGATGATGAAATGGATATTGATGAGACAACAAATGTGTAGTGACAAATGCGTAACTTAATAACTTTACTTAATTATAAGTTGAATGCAAATATTGTATACTTAGGAAAGTGTTAGGAATCAAGAAAATATTCAACTTAATGTAATATATATGATACATAACTGTAATAGTAGCAATTATTTCAGGAAACATACTTATAAATGGACAAATTGTGTATGCACTATTTAACACAAGAGCCTCATACTCATTTATTGGTCAAGAGTTTGTCACGGAAAATGAAATTAACACAGTTAAAGTTAAAACCACCTATAAAGTAAGAACACCTATAGGAGAGCAAGTGTTAACATGGAAAGTAGTAGATAATGGACATTTGCAAATACAAGGAAAAGAATCCCCAATAAAACTATAGGATTACCATTAAAGAGTTATGATATTATCATGGGAATAGAATGATTGTCCAAACAAAAGGCTAAAGTTGATTGTCAAAATAAGAATATAATCTTAGATGAGAGTAAGGTGATATTTTTAGGAAAGATCGAAGTGCAAGGCTTGAGATTATTGTATCTAAAGTGAAGAAATGAATGAGGTTATTGGGAAGTGGCAACTTTGTTTGATATTTGTTGTAGAGGAAAAGAAGGAGACTCCAAAAGTGATTGAAATACCTATAGTTTTTGAATTTCCTGATGTTTTTCCAAATGACTTACCTGGTTTAGCTCCGCATTAAGAGTTAGATTTTACTATAGAGTTAGTACTAAAGACTGAGCTGATATCAAAAGCTCTATATCGGAGGTCACTAATGGAACTCTAAGAGTTAAAGAAGCAACTTTATGAGCTATTGGATAAAGGGTTCATTCGACCTAGTATGTCTCCATAGGGAGCGCCAGTCTTTTTTGTGAAAAGAAAGATGGAACAATGAGACTATGTATTGATTATTGGGAGATAAATAAGGTAATGATTAAGAATAAATATCCACTAACATGAATTGATGATTTATTTGATCAGTTGCATAGAGCCACTATGTTTTCAAGAATTAATTTAAGATTTGGATACCATCATTTACGAATTAAGCCTAAGGATGTGCTAAAGACAACTTTCAAACAAGATATGGGCACCATGAGTTTTTAGTGATGCCTTTTGGAATGACGAATGCACCAGCTGTATTTATGGATTTGATGAATCAAATCTATCAACCTTACTTAGATAAATTTATTGTTATGTTTATTGATGATATTCTAATATATTCAAAGACTAAAGATGAACATTCAAATCATTTACATTTGGCTTTGCAAAAGTTGAAAGATAATAAATTGTATGCTAAACTAAGTCAATGTGATTTCTGGTTGGATCAAACCTCACTTCTAGGACATATAAGATCAGGTGAAGAAATCTTAGTAAATCCTGAGAAAGTCAAAGTGGTGGCTGAGTTGAAATAGTCAACCATGGTGTCGGAAGTGAGAAGTTTTCTTGGAATGGTCGGTTATTACAAGCAGTTTATAAAGGATTTCTCTAAGATCGCAAGACCTCTAACTTGGTTGACACAAAAGAATGTTATGTTTGAATGGAATGATGAGTATGAGCAAAGTTTCCAAGAGTTAAAAGATCATTTAATTTTAGCACCTATACTTATTTTGCTAGATCCAAATAAACCTTATTGTATGTATAGTAATGCTTCTAAGGATAGATTAGGTTATATATTGATACAAGATGGCAAGGTTATAGCATATGCATTAAGGCAATTGAGACCTCATGAGAAGAATTATCTAACACATGATCTAAAATTGGCTATTGTGATGTTTGCTTTGAAAATTTGGAGACATTATCTACATGGGCAACATTGTGAAATCTATATGGATCATAAAAGCTTGAAGTATCTCTTTACTTAGAAAGAGTTGAACTTGCAATAAAGGTGTTGGTTGGAGTTGATTAATGATTATGATTTGACCATAAACTATCACTCTGGTAAGGCTAATGTTGTAGCAAATGCACTAAGTCGCAAGAATTATAAACAAGTGGCCTCATTACTTACTGATCAATGTGAATTGAAATGAAACTTCAAGAAATTACAGATCAGGTTCAAATGGCATGAGACTAATGTGAAATTGATTAATTTAGTGGTATAACCCACTATGATGGAGAGAATTAGGCTTCACCAAGGTGAAGATCCAAATTTGAAGGAAATTAAGGAAAAGTTTAATGTATGAGATGTACCTAGTTTCAAAATTGATACTGAATGCAAGTTAAAGTATAAGAATAGAGTTCGTATGCCTAATGATCGTAAGCTAAAGAATGAGATCAAGGCTACAACACATAATAGTAGCTATACATTGCATGTCAATGCAAATAAGATGCATTGTGATCTGAAAGTATTGTTTTAGTGGAAAGGCATAAAAAAGGATGTGGCAAAATATGTAGCTAGTTATACCATGTGTCAACAGGTGAAGGCAAAGCATCAGAGGCCTAAAGGTTTGCTACAACCATTAAAAATATCTTAATGAAAGTGAGATCACATCACTATGGATTTTATAGTAAGACTCTTAAGGACAAGTGCAAGTCATGATTCAATTTGGGTTACTGAAAATAAGTTGACGAAGTGCACTCACTTTTTACTATACCGAATGAGTGATTCAATAGAGAAGCTAGTACGATTGTATATAAGGGAGATTATTAGATTATATGGTCTACTAATAAGTATTGTGTCAAATGGAGATAGCCATTTTGTATCAAAGTTTTGAGAGAGCTTACATCAATCTTTAGGTACTAAGTCGCAATTCAATACAACCTATCATCTTCAAAAAAAATGGACAGTTGGAAAAAATTATTCAAATACTTAAGGATATGTTGAGAGGCTGTATTTGGATTTTGGTGGTGACTGGGATCAATATTTTCCATTAGTAAAGTTTGTCTATAATAATAGTTATCAACTATTATTATAGACCCAAATGGCACCACATGAAGCTTTTTATCGAAGGAAATGTTGATCACCACTATATTGGGAAAATGACAAATATGGATCAATAGACTTAATATGATTCAACAGGTGAATGATAAAGTGAAGATAATACGACAGAGGATGAAAGTAGTACAGGATTGATGTAAAAGTTAGGTAGATCTAAAAAGAAAACTTGAAGAATTCACCGTAGGATATCATGTTTATGTTAAGATAAGTCTGTTTAAAGGATTCAAATGCTTCGGTACCACATGAAAAGTAAGTCCTTGATACATCAGACCTTTTGAAATCTTAGAGAGAATAGGAAATGTAGCATACCGAATTGCTTTGCTACCAAGTTTAGCTAAATACTATAATGTGTTTCATGTATCAATTTTATGAAAGTTCATGAAGAATTTAGATTTAATTGTGGAGTTAAAACCAGTGGATTTATAAGAAGATTATACAATTAAAGAGAAGCCGATCGAGATCTTAGAGAATTGGATTTAAAAGTTGAGAAGTCATGAAGTTACATATGTGAAGGGTCAATGAGGTAGCGGCCCAAGAGCGTAAGTGACATGGGAACCAAAGGCTACCATGGAGAAGCGATACCCTGACTTTTTTCCAATGACAAGTTAGTACTAGTGTGTTATTAAGATATGGTTGTGATGTAATGATATGATAGTTAAATGAAAATTTTGAGGACAAAACATTTTTGTAGGGGAGTAAAACTGTAAACCCCATATTTTATGAATAGAAATCGAATGGGGCAAATTTAGGGTATCGGTGAAACTAACTTAATTGACCTAATAATTTATGATTAGGCTTAAGACATTAGTCAAGGAGACTCCATAGACTTGGATAATAAAAAATATAATAAAACAATAATAATATAACTAAAATAGTATAATTTTACTATATTATGTATTATTTATTGTAATCGCATAGAATAGGCTCCATAAGTTTATAAATTTTTAGAGATAACTTAAACACATAATTGTAGACACCTTATTTTTTGCTATTTTAATTTAGTATTTTTATTGGGCCAAGTTTAAAAATAATAAATAAAATAATAAAAAAAAAGTGCAAGTCGTATCAAGTCAAATCGTTTAAAGTTGAATCAAATAATGGTGTGTACTCAATTTAATAAATTTTAAGTCGTTGAAGGATCGAGCTTCAATGAAAAATATTTTAGTTTAATATGATATAATGTGGATTTTTATCTAACTTATATTAGGCTAAAATAGACTTAGGATTTATTAGGTAGATTATTAAGCTAAATCAAGTTGGATTGAGTCGCCCGAAAAATAGAAAGCTCAAATTAAAATATGGTTTCTAAAAATTAGGTCAAATCTTTAAAAAATCTAAATTGTATTTTCCGTATTTGAGATTCATTATTGTATCTTTCATAGGGTTTGTTGAGATCAAATCTATATCTAAAAAATACAAAAGATTTAATTGCGTGATTTATAAATAGTAAGTTAACTGTAAAGTTTAAAACGGTTTTCTTTTTTTGAATTCACACACACATGCACATCTTCATGATACATACATTCACTAGCAAATTCACAAACATACTTACAAGCCATTCTACACCCTTGATCACACAGTCGATAAGCCCCTGACACACCACCTCACTCCACATTGCACGATCGAACACATCACTACAGTCATACTATACTCACCTGCACACATAATTGACCACACATCCCCACACTAGATAGTCGTACGTCCCATATCGAGTACGCCTCATAATATATGTCCACGCCACACTAAAGTCACACAATCCCTTACTGCACTTCACTTAAAACTGATGCATGCCACTCACTTAACACTATGCCAGCACACTCTCCACATCTCACGCACACAGCACACGACATGCAAGCCTTGCTCATGCCACTCAACATTGACGCTCACATACAGCATCGACCGTACACATACGTACAAATACACGTATAAAGACAAAGTCACACACTAGTACACTGCCACCAATACACAATAACGTACATCCACTGACATAGTCAACAGAACAAGTTGCACGAGCATGATGCATAACCATGCGCATGATCACGATTTACTGCTATACACCCATATGATTAGTACACGCATCAGGCACGCGAATGTAGGCCAGCAGCCACAATTCGATAACACGAATATGCCGATTACACATGACTCGACCCATTTAGGTAATAAAATTATTATTATTTATTTAATTATTTTATTTTATTAGTTAGTTTAATTATTTTTACTAATTTATTTTTTGGTGCAAGGTTTTATATTTTTTTTTTACAATTGTCATATTCTTTGTTATAATTTCTTAAATAATTTTCAATTTTTAATAAATTTAGCTAGATTGCATTTTTTAGCTATAAATTGCATTTTTAAAAATCGTGTATCTTTTTCTCCAAGATCCATATCTTCAAAGAAAATACGTATCTTGCATAAAAGATTTAGAAAAGATAGATTTTGACACAAGATACATATCTCAACGTATTATGCATATAGGATTTAAAAAAAAAAATCGATTTTGACACTGGATACGTATCTTAGTATATCTTACATGTAGAATTTAGAAAATATATCTTTTGATACGTAGTGAGTTTTTTTTTTTTAAATAAAAAAATCTTAACCAGAGTTTTTTAAATTGAAAAAGATTTAGTTAGTTAGGTTTTTTTTTTAAAAAAAATAGATTTTTAGAACTAGATTTTTTTAGGTTTTTTTTAATAAAAAATAATCTAGCTAAAAATGTAAACCTAGCTACTTTTCAAAAATAATAGAAATTCACCTACTAAATATTTTAGAAAAAAAGAACTACGTTAGTTTAATCCTAATTATTTGATACAAAGGCACATTTGGGGCAACTGTCTAAAAAATAAAGAAAAAATATTTTTTTTCTTTTTCTTGAAATTCGTAATAAAAAATAATAATAAATTCATTTTGTTTATATTCTATATATCCGTACATATCTTATTATTTTTTAGAAAAAATTATAAAAATAAAGCCCATTAATTTTGTTTATTTTTACACAAAGACTTAATCTTAATAAGTTAGCTCTCGAATATAATTTCATTTGATTAATTTTCTAAAAATCATTTTTTTAGAAAATATGCAGATCAATAGCCAAATTAAGGTTTTCCTACTCAAAAACTCTAATTTTACTTTTTACCAGTTAAACTAATTGGTGACTCCAATTTTTAAAATATGTTTTTAGAAAAATATTTTCTTAATTTAATATTAAGTAATTTATACTAAATAGATTAAGCTTAATATAAGTTAAATTAAGAAAAACCAAAATAGGACTCAAAAATTATCAAATCACTATGTGGCATAAAATAACATATAGAATATATATATATATATGTGTGTGTGTGTGTGTGTGTGTGTGTGTCGTTTGTAATTTTTATGTCTATACATATATCCATTATTAACTAAAATGCCCAAATACTAGCATTTTAAGCTAATTAAATTCATTAAAATTAACAAAAATTATAAAAATATTTGTGAACAACTGGGCATATTCTAATTTAAGCATAGCATGATCATGGACAAGTTTTAGTAACTTGAGTAAGAAAAATATGCCAATTTCCTTAGTATAAAAGGACAAGTCTTAGAAGAGAGAGAAGTATAATTCACTTGAACACTCTAAATTGCTTTGAAAATCTAGAAACACTCTCTAACAATTCATACATGCAATTGAGGATCTAAGAAAATTCAATATAGGGTTTAGTGATTGAAGAATCAAATTAGGAAAAATATACAAGAATTAGTGCGTAAACTAAGCTTGGGGGAGTATGGCTATCTAGGGAGTAACTAGGAGCTGACCACCACCACCATCACCACCACCACTACTACCACCACCTAGACCAACAACTAGTGCTTGGCCATATCGACAAGGTAATGGCAGCCAAAGATGGCTAGAGCCCCATTTTCTGACGAGGCCCTTATTCTTGTCTGATTTTGCATAAAATCTTAAAATTACTAAATGTGCCATGAAATTTTGACAAAATTTATTCCTATAAATTTTATGTATAGAATCTAGGAAAAACTACAGTATATGTGCTTAAGAAATTGACAAAATCAAACAATTTTCGATATTAAAATAAATGGGTCTAATGATATAGTTTCAACTTTGAAATTTTTCTATAAAATACTCTATAATTATACTAAATTACAATGGAGAGATTTTTTCACAAAAATATTTTCTATATTTTTACTAAATTTTTGTGCTTAGAATACTACTTAAATTAGTAGTTTTAGGTAAAATTAATGTATTTTCTTAAGGAACTTTAATTGGATTTTGTATTCAATCATTTAGAGGAGTGTTTATATCATATTGGATTTGTATAACTAAGATTTAAGGTCAAAAGTTATAGAAATCCATGAATTTGTTCTCATAATGGGTAGTTTAGTAGATTATGGTTAATAAAATGCAATGAAACGGTGAATAAAACTTGATATATGAAAAATTGGGAAGTGATTAAGTTAGATATTGGTGAATGGAGAATCATTCTCAGCTGATCTTAGCTAAAGTTACTAGAAAAGTGCATAAATTTTAAAGTTATAGTGGATTAGGTGTATCTAAAGGCAAATTCAAAGGATTTAGGACATATACTATACCAAGAAATTCACTTAGAGGCAAAATCAAATGCAAGTTAAAGTAAAATATAAATTCCTTGCATTACAAATGGTAAATCAAAGGATAGTTTTCTAAAACTATAAGGTTAGCTAAAATCAAAGGGAAAATCAAAGGATAGTGTAGCTTAATATGACATATGAGTTTAGTAAACTACTTAAGTAATCTTAACATATGGGTAAATATAACCTATAAAACTAGTATCAAAACAACGAAAAAAAATATAAAATGTAGTAATTACTACTAATATAAGGATTGAACATGGGTTTAATATAATCTATTGTATATGTATAGGGGTAGTTAAGTATCATTCAAGAGATGGTTAAGTCTAGCGACCCAGTGAAGTGCAGGTAAGTTAGGATCCATGCATCGCAACATGTTGGAGTACTATGTTAAAGTACTTAGAGACCTAGAAGTGCATTTAGTTGTGTTTGTAATATGGCTAAATGTGCGCATGTCTCATGTGTGATTGTTTATTTGAATTGTGGACTTGGAGTGCTGCTTTGCTTAGTAATGTATGAATTGCTTTGTCTTGCAAAATTGTTGCTCACCTTTGATTGGACTTAACTTAAGATTGACCCTTAACCTAACTGGACATATATAACAACCTATTAGAGAACGATTATGTATGTTACACCAAATAATGGCCCCTTCAATGAGGATAGCTGAAATGATCCTTTCTACATCCTTAGTCAAACTAAGTAATAGAAAAGGAGGTCACAGTAAAGTTGAAGCCTATGGTTCAAAGGAAGTCTCGAGAGGAGGGTATGCTCCATTTGCATAAACTTGGGTTTGGTCTAATTTGACTTACGTTAAAACCCTTCAATCTGGTTAAAGCAGATGAAATTTCTTTAACCTCATAATGGACTGGATAACATTGTATGATGTTACATTGTATTTTATTTTAATAAAATGTTTAAAAACCATGTTTTTGTTTGGTGTACTCTTTTGTCTTTGTCCCCCTTACTAAGTTAGTTATGCTTATATCCCACTCTTTTGTAGGTATTGAGTAAAGATTAAGGATGCAGTGATATAATCATCAAAAGGTTAGTATTTGCTGGGTTAGAAGAGTGAGAAGCCAAAAGACTTATTAGATATGGACTTTTAGGCTGTCTTTTTGTTTTTGTAGAAATTAATTGGGAATCCCCTAAGATACTCACTAGTTTCCTATCTTATTACAAATAGACTTGAAGACCTGTGACTTTTGTAAACTCTTAATATGAACTGGCACACTAGACCTATAAATACTACTATATTATGAAAATTGAACTATAAGTTGTCTTAAGTAGGTATTTCAAAAGACTCTACCATATGTTTTGTTAAATAACTATGTAAGTCTTATATGCCTTACATAGGCTATATCTATAATAGTAGCTCTAAGATCAGCTTCTATCTTAAGTTAATTTACATCATGGGACTACTATGACTTCTTCTATTCAGGGCATAACATAGGTTTATCAACAATTATTTAAATGTAATGTATCAAACAAATACCATCGCACAATATTATTTGGTCTACCATGATATTAAAGAAATTTCACCCACTTTAAGCCAAGTTTGAAGAGTCTCCAATGCGTAAGCAATAGCTTACGATCAAATCGAACCTTGTATAATGGAGACATCTTTCCTACTATGACTATCCTTCGAACCACTACCTTCATCCTTACCGTAACCTCATCTCCTTTTACTTAATTTGACTAAGGATGAAAAAGGGATCATTATGCTACAATGTTATCCCTTTCAAAGGTGTCGATATTTGGTTAGAGAAATCTAAGCATCTCCTAATGGGTTATAATACATGTCCAGTTAAGATTTCAATTCGTGTATCGTTAAGGCCAATTTAATGTGATCAATCATTATTATGTAATATAAACAATTGCAATCTAAACCAATAAGCCAATAGTATACTATCAAGCTTAGAAATACTCATACACAAGCATGTACACATTCAAGCTATCTATAAGCACAACCAGGTATAATCTTAAGCCTATAAGTACAATGAAACATTATTCCAAAATATAGTTATGTATTGATCTCAAATTTACCTAGACTTCTTCACTTATTCATTAATGTATGACTTATGTCATACCTTCACCACTAAGCCCCATAATACAAATATCATATAATTATTACATATAAGCTTTATTTTATAACTCAGATTATTAACTTTAGTTTAAAGTTTTACTTTACTTAGTACTCTAGGTTTTAGGTCTCTTATTATTAAGCTTACTCTAAGCTAGTCTATAATTTAGCTTTTGATTTAATTCTGATTCATCTTTTAATGTAGCTCTTGATTGCAATTTTATTCATAAGCCTTAAAACATCTTCTAGTCCATTCTTTGAAGTTCATCTAACTATGTCTCAAGTGTAAAAAGTCTTTGAATTATGTTCCGATCAACTTCCTAATTCACTTTATACACCCTCTCTCTAATCTAGCTTCTAAATTAGCCTTTGATCTAAACATTCGATATATTTTAGCTCAATCCCCATAAGTTTTATTCACAACTAGATTCAAAGTACCTCATATAACCCATTTCCACTTTAGTTTAAATCAAACTACACTTGACTCCTTTATTTGAATACTGCACATATTACACATATATCAACCCTAAGTCTACATTATTCGAATCCAATACTCCCAACACTCTAAAACTCATCTTTCAACATTATTCAACATTACAAAATATCAAAATGCTCCCCAAATCAAAATCTAAGTCAATTCCTTGAGAAATCACTAAATATATTTTGATAAATTGCCATTTAATAGAATTTAGGGCCTAAAAATTAGATAAAAATATTAAAAATAGTTTAGAAAAAATACTCCTCATAATAATTTAATATATATAGTAGATGCATTACAAAAAAATTTTAGAGCCAAAACAACATCAACAAGGTTTTTAAAAACAAAAGCAAAACCGGCTCGGGTTTAGTGATTTCTTAAGGCAATATATTTCGACATTCAATTCCAACAAAATAATCTTTTTCCACAAACCACATATGAAAATATGCCATAATACAATTTTTCATGATTTTTGGACCAAAATTACTATTTTTCCTAATTTTATGAAAGTCAAATCAAATTAGGACATTTACTGGAAGTCAACCTTATAGCCACCTCGAGCCACCACCCTATTATTGGTAGCACTGGGTGATTGCTTCTCCTTTAGGCACCATCCTTGGTTCACTCCCAAGTTTTGGTTTTCCCCTTGCACTCTAATTGTACCCTAATTACACCTATTTTTGTCTAAATTCCCTAAAATATTTACTCAACTCTTCAGAGTCCTCTATTTTTCCTATATGCTAGAATGACTAAACTAACATATGGACTATTGTTATGAATTTATAGAGTTAAGCTAAGTCAATTAGAGTGGAATTTGTTTGCTAAGTGTCCATTTCCTCATTAATCATAGAGGTTAAGCATCTTCGAGGCTTTATAAAAGTGATTCCAACTATGTCCAAGATGTGCCAGGCCCAAAAGACAACATCACACATTGCCAGATAATTTTTATTAAATTTTTGCTAATTGTTTATTATTTTATTGTATTTAGTATAAATTAGGTATTTTTTAGGTAATTTCAAGCATATTTCCTACACGTAAATTTATATTTAATACAAATAAATACTCCTAAATATTATTTATATTATTTTATGATTTTTAATTTGCATATATTTTATCTTTAGTGACTCATTAGTTATTGAAACTTGTTTTACGCATTTTCGACAAATAATGAGTAATTTACATATAACCTATTAATATAGTATTTAATTATTCTTTTTTCTTAAATCTAAACTCATGGAGTTACTTCCACTAATAATACTAACTTCATTATAAAATTTGAACTCGATCGAATAACTTTTGCGATGGCCCTAAATTTTAGTATTGCTTCCAAATCATCTGATTGTTAATTGATAGTCAATTTGGTGGAGTCTTACACACCCGTTATCAATTAAAAAGTTGTAATTAAATATATAAGATAATTTTAAATTCATAAGGAAAATGATGATTCTAAAATTAATATTCTATAAATAAGTTGACATGATCTTAACACTTATACAGAAAATTACAATCCAACAAAAGTTTAATAAAGTCTAATCAAATATAGTAAATATAAACATTGATTGACTATATAACACCTTAATATTAAGTTGAACCATGTCTCGGTAGTATATTACTATTAGTGGTAACTTCCTTAGGGAGATGATCATCACATAAAAAAAATATATACTTATAAGAAATAAATGATGCTAAAATATTTATAAAAATAATTTAGTTCGTTACATTCTCCATAGAAGCCAATCTTTTATATATAAAAGAGTTTCTTGTTTCCATAACGTTTGACTTCAATAAACTACAATATTGATCAAGAATTTAACTACATACAAAATGCAAATTCTAAAGCTATCATAGAGATCAACATGCTTAAGATATCATGTGCCATTTTTGTAACTCGAGAATATTGAGATTGATTAGAATTCTAATAACTTAAAATACCCAATTCAACCATCATCTGTCGCTCTTCATATAAATATAGCTCTAATTCAAATTTATTTTCACCTCTCAGTATTTGAATGCTTGTTATTGAAATTCCTAAATAAAGTAAAGATTATAAACATCATAACATATGAATTTAAATATAATATACGTACTTATAAAAGGCAAAGTTACATATAAATTTTATGTTTATTTATCATTAATAGAATCTTGAGCTCTTGACGTACTACTACATCATTTGGAAGTATACTTGTGCAATCCTTCTTCACATATTCATGTAAAAGAAGAAATAATGCTCTTCTTACTTTCAAAATATTGCCTTACAAGATTTATTTAATAAACGAGTTCAAAAGAATTCGTATGTTGAATTTGAGCCAAACATGAACTTTGTCGTGCTTAAAGGGGTTTAGCCCATTTGTTTCTCATGTCAGCTCTTTTAGGACACAATCCCATTAATAATCGAATTGTGCTGTGCTTAAGTTTAGTGTCCCAAATCGCCATCCTTATATTAGATCTTCTAAAATACTTTAGGAATATTTACAAATACAATAGTTAAGATTATTTGGATTTTGGAGATATCTTATGACATCATCTATCATCTTTTTTTAATTGATCTCAACCATTGATCAGTGTTATCAAACTCGAGTTAACCCATGTTCAACGTTGGTTCAACTTTTGGTTGAACCTTATTTTTTCTTTAATTTTTTACCCCCTCATATATTCAGGTCAATCACCTAGTCTAGGTCCAACAACACTACCATTGATTATACATAGAAACTTACAAAATAAATTTAGAAAATTTTAGAGAAGGCATCTTAAAGGATCCAAGTAAATGCTCACAATTGATATTGCCTCATCAATTGGATTAAAATATTGTTAAAATGGACTAAAAATGCTATCAAAATTGGATTAAACTAACAATAAACCAAACTTAAAAATGAGAATCAAAGATCACATTTTTCCTATTTAATCAATTTTTAATTTGAAATTAGCAGATAGAATATATAATTTAAGCTCCTACAATTACAAAACGTTAAATTTTCGCTTCAATTTTCAAAAACACAAAACCCATTACTCTCTCTAAGAATTAAAATATTTTCAAGCAAACTCAAAGGGAATTGAAATTGAAAAACTAATCGACATCACTCTAATCATCAAAGCTTCAAGTCAATGGCATAAAAACAAGATTCAATTGAAATTCAACAATGAAGAACAAGAACATAATTACGGTTTTGATTCAATTAGAGTTTTTAAACAGGTCATTCAAGAAAATTGATCAAGGGCCTTTGGAAATAATCCCCTAGGAGTCACCTACCACTCCTTTAGATTCGATAGCCATCATAATCTCATTTGCTATTTGCATAAGCCATGTAGGTTAGTATTTCCACTTTTATTTTTATTTCTTTTTTTCTTTTTTCATGGAAAAATGCTAAACTGATTCAAAAATGAAAAATAAAATTGATAGTAGTTAATGTAACAAATAGAGGATGAGAAAATCCTCTCAAAAGATGAAGAAAGTGATCATCTATATTGTGGTAAAAAAGGACTAGCTACTTCAAATGATAAAAGGAGTGATGCAGTCTCAATAAAAATTGGTGAAAAGCAACATCCTTCAACCTCTAAAACAAAGTTATCTTTTTGAGACCTCCTTCTGGTAAGTAAACCAAGAGCTTCTTCGAAGCATTGCTTTAAGAAGGATGTTGAAAAGAAGCAATGGAGCAAGATTAGGAAAATAGCTAAACCAAAATGTAGAACTAAGAGTTTTTTATGTGAACTTTACATAGGAAGAGAAAAATATACTCAATGCACCATAGCAAAATACTTTTATTCTAAAAGTCCTCGGTCCAAACTTTGTGTATAAATTCATAGCAGAATAACTAACGAGAATGTAGAAGGGGGTATCACCAGTTAAATTGATTCATGAGAGCTAGGGCACTACTTGGCTTGTATATACAATCTAAATGAATACCAATAGGTTATAGATAAGGGCCCTTGGTTCATTAATGGACATTACTTTGCAATAAGGGAGTGGGACTTGAAATTTCAACCAAAAATTGCCAGTTTTAGTGTAATGGTAGTTTAGGTTCAAATCATCAGACTCCCTATTGAAATATTCTCCTCAATTGTAGTTAAACATATTGTAGAGAAAATTGGGCAAATGATTAAGCATGATATTTACATTATGCATTGGAAAGAGGAAGATTTGCTAAGATTTGTGTTCAAATGAACCTTGACGAACCCCTTTCACACACAAATTTTGTAAGTAATGTGCCATACAAATTAGAATTTGAAGGTCTTTCGTTTTGTTCACTATGTGGAAGACTAAACCATAACAAAAGCTTTTTCCCATGCAAGAAAACAAATGATGTAGGAAAATCATCAAAAAGTGAAGAGAATCTTATGGACAATGATAGAAAGGCAAATGAAAAGACTGGCTCTTCCTCTACACCAGAAAATGCGATGCCTAATAAAAAATTGACTGATGACGTGACTATTGATGAAGGTACAACCGCCAAGGTGCAAACAAATAATAACAAAGAGACGGAACAAAATGTATTAAGTGATGTAAGTAACTAAAATAAGGACCAAAATAATGAGGAGTACAGAGAATTAATTAAAGTACGACCTAGGAAGAATAACAAGAAAAGGCAAACAAAAAAAATCAAGTACTACTACAAGGCATGAAAAAGCATCTAGAGTGTACAAAAAGACATAAAGTGCTTAGAAACATCTAGTTAATGTTGAAAGAAAACATGACTCCTAAAATTGTAGCTCAAATAATACTAAGCGAACGAACCCATAGGCTTGAACATTAATGACCAAATGAAGGAAAACCAATAATTACAAAGTTTGAAGAGTGGAAAAGGTGTTGAGAGCTAAAAAAAAAAAAAAGAAAAAGGAAACACTTTACAAACTAAGACCTAATGGAATGAAAGAGTAGGCAAAGAAAACATCTCCATAAAAAAACTTGCACAACAAAATGGCAACCACAATAGAGATAGAAGTCTCCCCTAAACTCTTATTCCATAAGGTGCCAACCCCTTAGGTGATGTGAGATTACTTTTATGGCAAGTCCAAACAAAAGTCTATAGGAACAAAATGGTTGTAGAACTCATAAAGAGGGTTAACATGGCAACAAGATGGTTATTAGAGAGGATTCTAAAGGTTCTATTTAAGCCAACCTTCCTAAGGGGGAGGACAATACAAACTACAACAGTAATACTAGATACAACATATGAGGTGAAGTTAGCAATATTGCTTACACTAGAAATAGTAGATGTAGAAAGCTAGGGAAATTCTAGCAAGACTAGAAGTAGCATGCAAGTCCATACTCAAAGAGATCATGATGAGAGGCCTACTCCTTATGGAAATCCAAAAGGCGCCTTACATAGAGCAAATTTAGAGGGGGGAATCCAAGTAGTTCCTACTTCCTTCATGGCAAGTGAACACGATGATGGCAATGGTAGAGTTAAGGTCATGCACATAGAGGATAGAAGTGTTAAGAGTCAAGCAATGCAATACTAAAGATATTTTCTTCAAAATCTTGTTCTCAGTTATAGAAGAAAACACCATGGATACACTCTCAGTAAACTTAAGAAAGAAGCCTTCAAAATGATGGCATAGAATGCCAGAGGGACCAGATCAATTGCTATGGAAAAGGTTATTAGTAAGGTGATAGGTATATATGAACCACAAATAGTTGTCATCACTAAGACTAGGCTCAATAGAAACAAATCTGAGAATTTAAAGAGATAACTTCACTTTGAAAATATGGCCTGTGTTAAGACAAAGGGATTCAGTGGTGGCATTGTAATTCTATGGGACTCCTTAGAAGTTATTGTGAATGAGAAAGATGTGCATTGCCAACTAGAAGCTAAGGTATTTAACTGCTATATTAAATTTTATCTCTCTACTATTTATGCTACCCCTCTATTTGCATGTAGAAAGCTTCTCTAAGACTTATTGAAAGATATCTCTATATTGTTAAATGGTCCATAGGTCCTTATTTGATACTTTAACAAGATTCTTTATAGGGAAGAAAAAAAGGGTAGAAGGCCAATAGACTAGTATAGAGCAAATCTTTACCAAGATTTCATGAATGTGTGCTAAGTAATAGATCTTAGCTTCGTTAAGCTTCACTTAGACAAAGAAAACAAAAGTTTTAGCAAATTTTATTCAAACTCATCTAGAAGGCTTAGGCTAATTTCTCATGGAGAAATCTCTTTCCTAAAACAAAATTCTTCTCCTTAAAGTGTCCCTAATTTGATCATTGCCCTCTACTCCTAAACACCAATCCCAAAGTAGGGCTGGTCTAAGACATCTCTAGAGTCTAGCCTTTTAGATTCTAACCCATGTGGCTAGATCACTCGGACTTCAGACTGTTTGTAAAAAATAACTGGATTTGGCCAAGGTTTCAAATACTACATGACTCAGCTAATTTTACTTAAAAAATTAGAAAGTAGAATGTTAGAGTGTTTGGCATTATACACGATACAAAGAAAGTTGTTACTAATGTTAAAAGGGAAATTCAACTTAGACCCTCCCATATCCTTTTTGATCAAGAAAGTTTCCTAGAGAATGAAATAAATAATATCCTTGATAAAGAGGAAAATTTGTGGGTAGTTGAAGCCAAATCAACCTACATCTTGAAAGGAGAGCGAAATACAAGACTTTTTTTTTCCTCCCCTATAGTTAGAAGATCCAAAGTGCATATTCTTAGGTTGTATGATGACCATGAGAATTAGATCCAAAACCCTTCAAATCTTAAGGATCTTATCAACCAACATTTTTCTACCTTATTCTCTTATGAAAAGCCTTCATGTAGCTTATGCCACCTTAGCTAAATGGATGAAATAAGAGCTACTTTAAGTAATACCCTAATGATATTGAAATAAAAAAGGTCATGTGGTGTAATAGAAGCCATAAAACCCCTAAAATGGATGGCTTCTAAGTAAGTTTTTACAAAGAGTGTTATGATAATGTTAGAAGAATAGCCTATGACACAATGAAGATTGTCTTCTAAGATGGAGTGGTACCTAATGACCTTAAGAAAACCCTTATTGTTCTTATTCCTAAATTGGTAGATGCTAATACATTAAAGGAGTTCATACCCATTAGTTTATGCTGTTATGAACCATGACCAAGAACAGACAAGGCCGATCGCTGGGTGGGTCAAAGCTTACAAAAAGCTTAAAAGAACTAATGGAAGAAAGTACGAAAGGAATGAATGACGAATGAAAGGTAAGAAAAAACCATGACCAGCTTTAGAGGATATAACACACCAATGGAACTTTTGAGAACTCACGACATAATTTGATATGACACATGAATCAATTAAGTGAGATTACTCGCCACCTAACCTTACTCAAGGGTTAAGATAAGAGTGATGCCGAGAGTAAATAGGGTGTTTCCGTAAGGAAGAAAATACTCTAAGTGTATTATGGATAATTCGTATCTTACAGCTACAAGGACAAGGGTATTTATACTCATAAGTTAGGGCAACTTACCTAAAAAGAAAAAGACAAAAAGGGTATTTCCTAAGGAAGTAAAGAATAAAATACAAAAGGGTAAAAACGAATATACAAGAAAAACAATCATTAGTGCAATGCATTCTACACATAATACTAAATACATGGCAATGCTACATTGGCAAGGTTATTAGAAGATGCGGACAAAAAAGTACGAATAGCTGGCTTGTCCGAGTAGGGATGGTTTAGTCAGTCTAGAGTCTCTCTTTCTCAGCTTCTTGACAAGGAAGATGTTGAGTAATTGGTCAGCTCAGCGCGAGTGAGTAATCTTCAATTCGGCGTAATACTGAAAAATGGGCAATTATATGGCTCGGCATGAAGAGTGACTCGACAAGGAAGTACTCGACGTCAATAAGGGTTGGTTGGAACAAAAGAATTCATCATGCTAGTCCCTCTATTCCTCGAGCTTGGCTACAAGTCAAAGATCTGGTTACCTGATTCTTATCATTCCCTCTAGGTTGTTTTGGATTTGAGATCAAATCCTAATAGTCTTCACTCAGTTCTCCGTCAAGGTGATACAGATTGAGGTCGGCAATGTTGAAGGTGTTAGAAACCCTATAATCCTTGGGCAATTCCAATCTATAGGCATTATCATTGATCTTCTAGAGGATTCTAAAAGGTCCTTCTACGCTTGTAGATAATTTGTTCCTCCTCTTATTTGGAAACCGTTCCTTGTTGAGGTATAGCTACACCAAGTCTCCCAGCTGAAATTATTTAGCCATCCTACCCTTAGTCTTTTCTCACATCCTTTTAGCAACTTGGTCAGTGTAACGAGTGACCTTGTCATAGATGTATTGAAAGGATCATGTTCTAGCCGAGGCGTCATGGTCCTCTTATGCAAATATAGGTGCTAGGGTATGACCGAGGGGCAACTCAAAGGGAATCTGCTTAGTGGTGTCATGTACTGTTTAGTTATAAGCAAACTCAACAATGGATAAGCAGACATCCCAATCAACTAAGTTCTTGCCCACTGCAGCTCAAAGTAGAGATCCCAAAGTGCAGTTAACCACTTCTATTTGGCTGTCAGTTTAAAGGTGGCATGAAATACTAAATAGTAGTTTGGTCCCCATCCAACGCCACAATGTCCTCCAGAAATGACTCAAGAACTTCAATTCTCTATTGGAGAATACTCTTCTCAACATGCTGTGTATCCATTTAATATCCTACAAGAAAAGAGAAGCAATAGCCAAAGCATCGTTAGTTTTTTAGCAGGATACGAAGTGTGCCATTTTACTGAATTGATCCACGATGACCGTTATAGAATCTTTACCTCGGATAGTTCACAGAAGTCCAAGAACAAATTCTATGCTTAATTCAGTCTACGGCTTCATCAGGACAAACAAAGGCATTGCTTTCCCTTACATGGCTCAACACTTAGCCTTCTTACACATGGCACAGCCTTCAACCACTCATCTTACATCTCTCCTCATTCTCAACTAATAGAATCAACCATTCAACAACTCACAGGTCTTTCTTTCTCCAAAATGACCTAAGGGTCCTGTAATGTAGGCTTCCCTAATCAAGTTTCCCTGATCAGTATCTCCCTTAGTGAACAAATCGGCATGTATAATTTTTCGCCTTGGAACAAGTAGCCATCCTCCATATGATACTCATCCACTGTCTTCCCATCGACGCATCGCGAAATTATGGGTTCGAAGCGTGGATCCTTAGAGTACTGTTTTTTTATACTTGCAAACCCAAACAGTCTAATCTATATCTTTAATAAAAGCGCATATCTCCTTGAAAGAGCATCTACAACTACGTTGCTCTTTCCCTTCTTGTACTTTATTGCAAAATTGAATCCTTCAAGGAATTCAATTCATCTCGCTTGCTACTTCAACAACTTGGTCTGACTTCGAAGGTACCTCAACAATTTATGGTCAGTATATATGACAAATTCTCTTGGTAATAAATAGTGCTGCCATACTTGTAGTGCTTAGATTAGTACCAAGAGTTCCTTATCATACACGAAGTAGTTCAACTATTGTCGTCGGAGCTTTTCATTATAGAAAGTAATTGGTTAGCCTTTCTACATCAAGACAACGCTTATTCCAATGCCTGATGCATCACACTCCAGCTCAAAGATTTTCTCTAAGTTAGGTAAAACTAACACCGGGGTAGAGATCAATCTTTTTTTTATCTCAGCAAAGCTCCTCTCCTCCCTTTCTCCTCATTTGAAGTTGGTGTTTTTCTTCTTTAGTCCAATAAGTGGCATAGCAAGGGTGCTAAAATTCCTAATGAATCTTCTGTAAAACGAAGCCAGTCTGTGGAAACTTCTCATGTTGGCACAAGTAACAGGAGTTGGCCACTCGACAATTGATTGGATCTTTTCATCATCGACTCGTAAGCCCCCTCTACTGACTACATAGCCCTAAAATACCACTTCCTCCTAGCAAAAGCAATATTTCTTTAAATTGTTAAATATTCTCTTGGTATGGAGAATATCTAAAACTACTTTAAGATGTTCACAGTGACTTGACATGTCGGTACTGTAAACCAGCATGTCATCAAAATATACCATGACACACTTACCTATGAGATATCTCAGCACGTAGTTCATTAGTCTCATGAAAGTACTTAGGGCATTCGACAAGCCAAAGGGCATGACCATCCATTTGTAAAGTCCATGTTAAGTCTTGAATACAATCTTCCACTCGTCTCTTAGCTTCATGCGGATTTGATGGTAGACGGATGTAAGATCAATCTTGTTGAAAATCTTAGCTCTATTGAGTTCATCCAACATGTCTTCTAGCCTCGGGATCAAATACTTATATTTGATCGTAATCTTGTTCACAACTCAACTATCTATATACATTCGCCAGGTTCCATCCTTCTTTAGCACTAAAAGTGCCATCACAGCACAAGGGTTGAGACTTTCTCTAACATATCCTCTCTCGAGCAACTCATTGACTTAACGTTAAAGCTTAGAAGCCTACTCAGGATTCATTTGATAAGTTGGCTTATTCGGTAATGCGGTACTGGGTACTAAGTTAATGCAGTGCTCTACACCTCGAGTTAAGGGCAACTCCTTGGGTAACTATTCTAGGAATAGGTCGGCATATTCACCTAGTAACCCCTTGATTTCCTGGGGTAGCTCACCTCGCTCCTTCATTTCCAACAGTCACCTGACCAACAAGAGGGTCAGCTCATCAACATTGATGGCCTCTCAAAACTCGGCTCTACTCTACTCATCACTAAAGCCTTCTTCAATCCGTAAGCAAGTTTTGTCTGTAACTTATTAACTTCTCTCAGCGACATCAAATTCAATATGATCGTCTGGTCTTCCTTCTCAAACATATATGTGTTCCTATAGCCATCATGTATAACTCTCTTATCAAACAACCATGGCCTACCCAACAACATATAGGAAGCGTACATAGGTAATATGTCGTAGAGAATCTAGTCAGAGTAGTTACCTATAGTGATCAGCAATAGTATTTGCCAAGTGACACGTTATGCTCCTTACTCACTCAACCAGTGCAACTTATATGGCCTTAGATGTGCAATAGTCAATAACTTCAGTTTTGAAACAAGATCAGCTAATGCCATATTAGTGCAGCTTTCACTATCCACAATGAGGGTGCACACCTAATCATTTACCTTATATGTAGTATGGAATAAATTCTCTCTCTACTCCTCCTCTCGCAAGGGTTCCACGTTCATAGTGCATCGGATAACCATGAGTAATTTACCTAAGTCTTCAACAAACACGTCCTCCTCAATCAGCTCTTTCTCGACATTTTCTTTCTCAGTTGGGTCCTCCTCCTCCTCAGGTTTTTCATCCATACTATCCACTTCTAACTTCGAGACGTTTCCCTTGATGTTACAGGTGGTATGGAATAAATTCTCTCTCTACTCCTCCTCTCGCAAGGGTTCCACGTTCATAGTGCGTCAGATAATCATGAGTAATTTGCTCAAGTCTTCAGCAAACATGTCCTCCTCAATCAGCTGTTTCTTGACATTTTCTTTCTCAGTTGGGACCTCCTCCTCCTCAGGTTTTTCATCCGTACTATCCACTTCTAGCTTCGAGACATCTCCCTTGATGTTACAGGTGGTATGGAATAAATTCTCTCTCTACTCCTCCTCTCGCAAGGGTTCCACGTTCATAATGCGTTAGATAACCATGAGTAATTTACCCAAGTCTTTAGCAAACACATCCTCCTCAATCAGCTGTTTCTCGACATTTTCTTTCTCTGTTGGGACCTCCTCCTCCTCGATTTTTTCATCCGTACTATCTACTTCTAGCTTCAAGACATCTCCCTTGATGACTATTGTCCTACAGTTTGAGCACTGAGCAGCCATATGTCTGAACCCTTGACACTTCCTACCAGACCCAGCTCATCTTCCTGCCAAACCTTTACCCCTTCTCATAAGTTCGAGTCGGCACTTCACCATCAGGTCGGCCTTTCTGCTCAACTCGAACATCAATCTTTCTGTTTGACTTTGTACTCAACTAAGCTCTGTGACTTGCCTATACAGGTCAACTAATCAATACGTTAGTCATTAGTTGGCTCCTCCTTTTCCTTTCAATTCGCTAGGCAATCCTAATAGCTTCATCCATTGTGTTAAATTATTAGAGCTCCACAATGTCTTGAATGTCTCCTCTCAACCCAGTAATGAATCTTGAGACTATTCGAGCTAGTGGCTCCTCTACTTCACAACGTATCATAAGTATTTGAAATTCTTAAACATACTCATCAACTGTTCAGCCTCTTTGTCTTAGCTCCTGAAGTCGAGTAAAAGTATCTTGACGATAGGTTTTTAGTACAAATCTGTTTCTGAGTATTCTCTTCATCTTTAGCCAAGTATTAATCTCTTGGTGTCCCTCTCATCTCCTCATGGCCTAACAATTCTTCCACTACATGGCGGCATATCAGAAAACTCGATAGCAGTAGTTCTTACCTTCTCATAGTACTCATATTGATAGTAATCAAACACACACTCTACTTTCTTTTCCCATTCCAAGTATTCATCAGCATTCCCAGAACCATTAAAACTCGAAATTCAAAACTTCACATGGTTGGATGCTTTAGGGACCCATATACGCTCTTCTTCAAAATACTCCTCTTCTTCCTCGTCTCCTATGCCTACCAAATCAATCTTTCTCCTCACTCATCTGTTTACTCCCCTACCTCAAAAGGGTCGAGCTAAGTTCTGACCTCTACCAGGCTAAGCAACTTATGGGGTGTTTTGTACAACTTTAGTAGGTTGGTAAGACAATGCATTTACAGCTCGTGTTAAATCCACCAAGAGGTTAGCTACCTTATCAAGTCTCTCATTGGTGCTTTTAGGAGTTCCTTGGGATTGCCGTCCATGGTAGACAACTTTACTATCATCGCCAGTACCAACATTCATACTCGGATCAGTCATTTTTTCCTCATAGATTCAAAGCTCAAACAAACACTTCAGGAAATTAAAAGTTAACAACACAATGCTTAAATGAACACAATAACTTGCTCTGTTTCACATACATAAAATAGAGTATAACAGAACTTTAAAAACACTTGTCAACTCGAACAAAACCTTTGCTCTGATACCAAGATGTTGCGAACCATGACCAAGAACAGACAAGATCAATCATTGGATGGGTCCAAGCTTGCAAAAAGCTCGAAATAACTAATGGAAGAAAGTGCGAAAGGAATGAATGACAAATGAAAGGTAAGCAAAACCTACAAATAGCTCCAGAGAATATGAAGCACCAATGGAACTTTCGAGAACTCATGGCACAATTTGATATGATACACAAATCGGTCCAGTAAGCTTTCTCGCCACCTAGCCTTGCTCAAAGGTTAAGATAAAAGTGATGCCGAGAGTAAATAGGGTGCTTATGCAAGGAAGAAAATACTCTAAGTGTATTAGGGATAATTCGTATCTCACAGCTATATGTACAAGGGTATTTATACTCATAAGTTAGGGTAACTTACCTAAAAAGGAAAAGACAAAAAGGGCATTTCCTAAGGAAGTAAAGAACAAGATACAAAAGGATAAAAATGAATATATAAGAAAAACAATCATTAGTGCAACGCATTCTATACATGATACTGTACACATGGCGATGCTACGTTAGCAAGGTTGTTAGAAGATGTAGACAGAAAAGTACGAACAGCTAACTTGTTCAAGTAAGGATGGCTTAATCAATCTAGAGTCTCTCTTTCTTAGCTTCTCAACAAGGAAGATACTAAGTAATCGATCAACTCAGATGTGAGTGAGTAATCTTCAATTTGGCACACTATTGAAAAATGGGCAATCATATGGTTCGACACGAAGGGTGACTTAGCAAGGAAGTATTCGGCCTTAGTAAGGGTCAGTTGGAACAGAAGGATTTGTCATACTAGTCCCTCTATTCCTCGGGCTCAGTTGCGAGTTAGAGGTCCAATAACCTAATTCCAATCATTATGCACCACCATTTATAAGGTCATAAGCACAATCATGGTAAATAGAATATCGCCTTATCTTAACTCTCTCATTAACCCTTAGTAGTTCGATTTTATTCCTAAACAATCCACCAAAGACAATATTATTATTTTTCAAGAACTTGTTCATTCCCTACACAAAAAGAAGGGACAAAAAAAGTTGATGATTGTGAAACTTAACCTTAAAAAGGTCTTTGATAGGGTTAAATGGGATAGTGTAATACATACTCTCTTAGCCGTATGCTAGCCTGATAGCTAGATAAAATTGATTGGCTCCTACATAACATTAGTCTCCTACCAAGTTATCCTAAATGAAGCCTATATTGATCCCATCATCTCAACTAAGGCCATATGTTAAGGAGATCCCCTCTCACCAAACTTATTTATTCTGATTATGGAAGTCCTTAGTTGAATGATCTATAACTTAGTTCATATAGGAATCTAAAAACCTATTAGATTTAGGGGATCAAACCTAAAACTCTCCCCTCTTCTATTTGTTGATGACATTCTCCTACTTGGTGAAGTGATAGTAAGAAATGCTCACATGATGAAGAGCATCATGGAGGAATTCAGGTCATTCTCAAGGCAAAAGGTAAACTATGCAAAATCATGCGTCATTTTCTCGAGGAATGCAAATGAGACTGAAAAGAAGGAAACTTGATACAGGCTTGTGGATAAACATACAAACCTAATATCACAGGTAACTAAAGGGGGTGGATCTAAGCTGGAAGATGGCTCAAAAAGTAAATGATATTCGAAGGGTAAGCAGGGGTTCCTGTGCACCAACAATGGATATAATGCACCAACACCTCATACGAGCTTGGGTCACACTTGATATAATGCACAAGTATGGATAGAGGTCACTTGTCACTAGTCCACGCTTGAATAGGCTAAATAAGAGTAGCTCAAAAGTAAGCAAAAAGAACACTTAGCTCAAGAGAGAGTAAAGAGTTCAATATAATCTTTTGTGTATATTGATTATGCAGTTATTACATTATGTAAGTATTTATAGTACCCGGTTAGGGTAGTCTTGAGTTACAAAAATTATAAAGAATGGATCCTTATTTGCTAAACAAAAGGAGAAATAATTTACAGGGAAATGAAATCATGTAAAAGAACGTCCTCTATTAAAAAGGGCAATACGGGTGTCAAAAAAAGGATAGTACACACGCGTTTTACTCAGTCTGCAATTCTGACAATATTGTAAGCCGAGCAAGGGTAGTCCTTTGATCAAGTCTGTTTGGCATCGGCAATTCAATGCCTTGACTGCTAGGGCTGGACAGGGGTTGGATCAGGGGCAACTCACATTCGGGTCAGCTTCGACCGGTTGGCCCTTCACAATTGTCAACTTAGCCTCGGCACTCTAAAGATGGCTGTTTTCTTGATTTGGTGCTTGGACTGGGGTACAGGAAGGGTCAGCTCTAAGTGGGTTAATCACCTTAATAGCTTCATGGATGGTGTGGAGAGTGAAGTAGCTTGGTCGATCGAATTGGGGAAAATACTGCTCCTCAATGCTTAACTCTCCCTAAGTAGCTTGGCAGGCTATGTACAAAAGCCTTTAGGCTCGAGAGCGAGTGATCAATCCTTGATCCCTATCATTCCCTCTAGGTTGTTTAAGATTTGGGATCAAATCTGGTTCAACTTTAAGTTATTTGTCTTCGGGAGTGTAAGGTTGGAGATCAACAATGTTGAAGGAGTCCAAGACTCCATATCCTTTAAGTAATTCAATGCTATAGCCATTAGGATTGATCTTTTCAAGCACTTTGAAAGGTCCATCGACCTTAGGAGACAACTTGCTCTTCCTTAAGTTTGGGATCCGATCCTTACTGAGTGTATCCAAACTAAATCACCTGGCTAAAATTCTTTCTTTCTCCGTCCTTAGCTCCGCTTCTTGAGCTTAGTTTTAGCCCAGCTCAATTGCTCCATAACCTTCTGATGCATAGCTCTGATGGCCTCGACTCATTCTGCGACTGGCTAGTCAACATCAAGCCTCAGCTGGGGTACTTAGTCTATCAGGAGCTCCGGGTTGAATCTATAGGTGACCTCGAATGGAGATATGTTCATTATGCTGTGGGTGGTTTAATTGTAGGTGAATTTGATGATTAGCAAACACAAATCTTGATCAGCCATGTTTCATCCGATAGCAACCAGTAGCAAAGTTCCTATAGTTCAATTGACAACTTCAGACTATCCATCGGTATGTAGATGGCAAGACGTGCTATACAATAGCTTTGTTCCCATTCACCTCCAAAGTGTCCTCCAAAAGTAGCTCATGAACTTGGGGTCTCGATCTGAAACAATGGTTCTGGGCACGCTGTAAAGCTTGATCACCTCCTATAAGAAAAGAAAAGAGATAGCCAAAGCGTCGTTAATTTTGGAGTAGGGTACGAAAAGTGCCATCTTGCTAAACCGATCCACAAACACCATGATGGAGTCCTTCCCTCAAGATGTCCTTGGCAATCCTAATATGAAGTCCATACTTAACTCGGACCATGGTTTACTTAGGATAGGTAAGGGTAGGTAATATCCTTGCTCAACTTGGCTCTTTACCTTCCTACAAGCCGCACACCTTTCCAGTACAGACTGCATGTCTCTCATCATTCTTAACCAAAAGAATCTAGCAGATAGTACTTCAAGGGTTCAACACTAGCTAAAATGTCATGTTAATTGTCCTCCATGCACCTCACACACCAGTAATTCTCTCATGGAATAGGTTAGGATACATAGCCTTCTCTTCCTGAATAAGTATCCGCCTTCCCTGTGATAGTCATCCAATGTTCGTCCTTTCTCACATTGAGCGTAGATAAGACCAAAGTGTAGGTCCTCAACATATAATTCCTTTACAGTTGAAAACCCAAGTAGCCTTGTTTGCAGCTCGATCAAGAGGGTATGTCGTCTCGATAGGGCATCAACCACTATGTTGTTCCTTCTATTCTTATATTTTACGACATAAGAAAAACCCTCCATGAACTCGACCCATTTAGCTTGTCTCCGAGACAACTTTAGCTAACTCTTAAGATATCTCAAGGATTCATGATCAATATAGATCACAAATTCCTTAAGCAGTAGATAGTGTTGCCATACCATGAGGGCTTGAATTAAGGAGTAGAGAGTATAGCTCCTTGAAGTTTTTCACTGAAGTAAGTAATAGGTCGGCCTTCTTGCATCAGCACAGCTCCTATGCCTAATCCAAATGCATCACACTCAACTTCAAATACCTTGTCAAAGCTTGACAGAACTAAGATGAAGGCTATAATTAGCCTCTCTTTCACTTCCTCAAAACTCTTCCACTCCTCTCCCCATCTGAATTTAACATTCTTCTTAGAGAGTTCAATGAGTAGGGCCACAATCGTATTGAAATTCTTTATGAACCTACGATAGAATGATGCCAGGCCATGAAAACTCCTCACAGTAGAACAAGTCAACTCGAGTCATTCTATGATCACTCTTATTTTCTCATCATTGACTCGGATGCCACCTTCACTCACAACAAAACCTAAGAAGATCACCTTGGATCAGAAAAAGTCGCATTTCTTCAAATTGACATAATGTTGTTCAATTCAAAGTTTTGCAAGGACTCTTCGAAGATGATCTTGGTAAGTCTCCAGGTTGGGGCTATATACCAAAATATCATCAAAGTAAACTAATACAAATCTTCCTAATAATTCTCAAATCCCATGATTCATCAAGCGCATAACTGTGCTCGGCGAGTTGGACAGCCCAAATAGCATCACAAGCCATTCACATAAACCATGTTATGTCTTAAATGTGGTCTTCCACTCATCACCTTCACGTAGTCGAATCTGATGGTATCCAAATTTGAGGTCAATCTTAGAGAACACACTTTCTCCACTTAACTCATCTAGTATGTCATTGAGCCTAGGAATAGGATAGCTATACTTGATGGTGATTCAATTAATTACTCCACTATCGACACACATTCTCTAAGAACCATCCTTCTGTGAAACTAACAAGGCCAAAATGGTATAGGGGCTAAGGGACTCATGCACATACCCTTTCTTTATAAGGTCGTCTACTTGTCTCTATAACTCGACAACCTGTTCAAGGGTCAGCCTATAGGCAAGTTTGTTTGGTAGTACAGCTCCTGGCTATAGGTCAATTACATGCTCGACGCCTCCGATTAGGGGTAGGCCCTTCGGTAGCTCCTCCGAAAACAGGTCAACAAATTCCTCTAGTAGGGTTTTTACCTTGGCAAGCAACTCCTCCCCAGATCTCAACTCCAGAACTCTTCGGATCAACAAATAGACCGGTCTTTGGAGCTCCATCTCTCTCTTCAATTCAACTCGAGTCAATACCAAAGCCTCCTTCTTTAAGGCTCAACTCAATTGGGACTGCATGACCTTCACTTATTCAACGGTCATAGGACTCAATTTCATCCTTCTTCCTTCATGCTTTACAGAGTATATATTCCTCCTTTCATCATACATTACTGCTCGATCAAACATCCATAATTGTCCAAGTAGAATGTGGGACGCACTCATAGGCAGCACATCACAAACCACTTCATCTTGATATTTTCTAATGCAGATTGGTACAAACACTTGCTTATTCACTTGTAGGGCTTCCTTGTCACTAAGCCAATGAAGCTTGTAAGGATTCAAGTGGGGCATGGTCAGTAATTTCAACTGCTGGACCATAACTGCCGAAGCTACATTGGTGCAACTCCTACTGTCAGCAATCAGCGTGCATAATGAGTCATTTACCTTGCATCCAATATGGAAGAGATTTTCTATATGTTCATCTTCAAGTACAGGAATAACACTCATTATCCTCCTTGACATTAGAGCAGTCAACATAAAGTTGCTTTCCTTACTATCGATAACTTCCTCCTTGAACAGCTTAATCTGTCCATCCTCCTTCAACTCCTCTACTTCCTCATCAATACTATCAACCTCAATGGTCAACGCCTCGCCTCAGATCACCATTGTTCGCCTGTTCGAACACTAAGCAGCCATATGTCCAAATCCTTGGCATTTGAAATATTTTATCCTACTCATCTTCCTCCCTGAACTCTAACCTTTCTCAAACTTCCTCGGAGGCTCCTTCTCCTCTACTCAGGTGGTCTGAGCAAGTTGGGTCTCAATGGCCTTGCTTGGTTCCATTCACACAAGTCTACTCGGAACAAGTTGGCTATTGCCAGGACAGTTGACGAATGGTCGGAATCTTCCTATTCGACACCTTTCTATCCTCTAAGTAGCTTAGATTACATCATCAAGCATACTAACGTCCAAGGTTTCTAAGACATCCCCAATCTCATACTTTAACCCACTAATGAACCAAGATATAGTTTAGTCTTATGGCTCTATGACTTCGCATCGAATCGTTAACATTTAGAATTCCTTAATGTAAACATCTACACTTGATCCTCCTTGTCTCAATTCTTACAATTTTTTGAAGGCATCCTGTAGATAATAGCTCGGCACAAACCTTCTCCGCATGACTCTCTTCATTTCATCCTAACTCCTAATTTCTCATTCTCCTTCCCTTATTCTAGTAGCTTAGAAGTTCTTCCACTACAAGGCGACATAATTAGTGAACTCCAACATAGTAAGTCTAACCTTTGCATTATCAAGCACTTTGTGGCATTCAAACTGCTTCTTAATCTAATCCACCCAATCTAGGTAGTCCTTAACATCACCACTTCTATAAAAACCCAAAATTCGCATCCTCAATCCTTCAAGTCTAGGGGCTCGTACATTTCTTTCCTCAAGCTCGTAGTACTCCTCTGCTTCATCATCTCCTTCTACTTCCTCCTCAATCTTTTCAAACGCTAGCCTTCATCTAATGTCCCTATCAACTCCTTCAGCTCAAGATGGTCGAGCTAGGGCATTAACTCAGTGAAACTAACTATTGCCTCATCCTTGTTGCTCACATTTCCTAATGGAGCTATTTCTAACTCATGTTTCCTAGTAGAGCTACTACTTATCTTCTTAGATAATAGTTACCAGACTAACTACCAAGTCAGTAAGCTTATCTAAGCAATCGCCCACCGACTGAGGTAAGAAGCTTCCTTCCTATCTTTAGCCATTTCGAGTACTACTTTCTTAGTTTCCCAAAGTTCCTTAAACACTAAAATCTGCCATTGTTGGTTACTTTACAATGACAATTACACAACAAATGAACAATCAACCACACTCTATTTTGCATATCGAAAACAGGGGAAAACAGAGTACAGAACACTAATCAACTACTAAACTTCAAAGCTAACAGAAGAACCATTATCTTAAGGGAGTAGCAATAGACTACTCAAAGGACATAGTAGCAAAATCTAACTTTGAACGTAGTCAAGCTCTGATACAAAGATGATACGGGCTTATGGATGAACACATGAACCTAATATTACAAGTAACTAAAGGGGTTGGATCCAAGCCACGAGATGGCTCAAAAAGTAAATGTTATTCAAGGAGTAAGCAGTGGTTCCCATGCATCAATGATAGATATGACGCACCAACACCTCACACGAGCTCGAGTCATACTTGATACGATGCACAAGTATAGCCAGAGGTCACTCACCACTAGACTACGCTTGAATAGGCTAGATAAGAGTAGCTCAAGAGTAAACAAAAAAAAAACACTTAGCTCAAGAGAGAGTAAAGAGTTCAGTATATTCTTTTGTGTCTATGGATTATGCGGCTATTACATTATGCAAGTATTTATAGTACCGGTTAAAATAAGTCCTAAGTTATAGAAATTACAAAGAATGGATCCTTATTTGCTAAACAAAAAGGAGAAATAATTTACAAGGAAATGAAATCATGTAAAAGAACATCCTTTGTTAGAAAGGCAATAAAGGTGTCAGAAAAAGGACAACACGCGTGTGTTTTACTTAGTTTACGATCTTAACAATATTATGGGCCAAGTAGGGGTGGTCCTTTGATCAGTCTGTTTAGCGTCGGCAGTTCGGTGCCCTAATGGCTAGGGCTAAACAGGGGTTGGATCAAAGGCAACTTACATTCGGGTCGGCCTCGATTGATTGGCCCTTCACAATTGTTAGCTTAACCTTAGCACTCTAGAGATGGTTGTTTTCCTAATTTAGTACTTGGATTGAGGTGCAGGGAGGGGTTAGCTCCAAGTGGGCTAATCACTTCGCCAGCTTCCTTGACAGTGTAGAGAGCAAAGTAGCTCAATAGATCGAACTTAGGAAAACATTGCTCCTTGGTGCTTAACTCCCTTTAGATAGCTCAATGAACCATGTGCGAAAGCCCTCAGGCTCAAGAGCAAGTGATAGGTCCTTAATCCTTATCAAAACCTCAAACCTCTTTTAGTATCAACCCTCAAAGAGATATGGATAAATATCTAGGGATCCCTGTCAAAGAAATTGGTTGTCTCAAAAAAGATGATATGTCCTTATTGTTGAAAAAGTATAAAGAAAGATTTTAGAATAGAAAGTAAAAATGCTTCTTGTGGTTGGGAGAAGATTGCTTACATCTTGTCTTAGAGAGCATAGTAAACTATTACTGTCAAGCATTACCTATACTAACTAGAATCTCAATCTAATTAAAGAAACATAGAGAGTTTCTCTGGTTAACCATAAAAGAGAAAAAGGAAATGCATTGGATTGCTTGGAATAATGTGAAGAGATCGAAAGAACATAATGACTTAAGCCTCCTTGATTTAAAAAGAAAAAAAGAAACTAAGCAAACTTTGCCAAGCTTGCATGGTCTCTATGGAAAGTGGGAATCTCCCTATAGGTAAGAATGATTAAAAGCAAATATAAATTCACAAGTAAAGGCTTTAGAAAGAAATTAGGTTCCCCTTTTTATAAATTTTTGAAAAGCAGCTATAAATGGCTGGGGAGCAAATTAATGATAAAAACTGCCAATAGTAGATAAGTAAACTTTTGGAGTGACAATTGGTCCAGTGATGGCAGTTTAAAATGCTGGCTTTATGGGTTGCACAACCATGAGACTAAAAACATTACTCTTAATCAAGTATGGGAGGATATCAAAAGATGGAAGGAAGAGGTTATTCAATACCCTTTTGATAAGCACATCAAAGCAAGGCTTGGAAACGTTTACCTTTAATAAGACAGTAATGCAAATGATACTACAGTATGGAAATTTGACCCAAGTGGTGAAGTTATGGTCAAATTTGTTTACAATCATATACAAGATGATAGTACCAAGGACAAGGATGATAAAAATTAGGAGTGGATATGGAATTAACAGCAACCCCTCAGACACAACTCTTGGTTTGGCATATATTAATGAACAAGCTATTAATGAAAGACAAGATAAGAAAGAGGGAAATAAACATGAGCCCATTTTGTGTCTTCTATAGGAGCAAAGAGGAAACAATTTCACATCTATTTTCAGAATGTTGTGTAATAAAGTAAGTTTAAAGATCCTTAAAGATGAAAGACCTCGTAACTAATGATTTAAATCTATCAAGTTAGATCAAAAAATTAGCATACAAAAGGAAGCTAAATTGGAGAAAACATAAACCAAAATCTGTAGACTTTCTCTTCATGCTAAGAGCTATTTGGAGAAAGAGAAATAAAAGAATCTTTGTGAATAACCATGGGGAAAAAAATTGGATTAGTAGAGCTAGAGTTGAAGCAAATGAATGGTGGGTGAATTATAAAAAGAGCAAGATGAAGACTTATGAAGATAAAAGAAAAACAAAATGGATACCCCAAAAGAGAATGTAATTAAATTAACTGTGATGGAGTTGTCTCTCCTGAGAAAGCTAAGTCTAGCATTGGAGTAATCATTCACGATATGAACAAAAATGTTCTTAGGGGCATGCAAAGAAAATTTCCTTGTGCTTCCCCCTTGAAGTTGAATTATAGGCTATTTTTCAGTCTCTAAAATTAGTCAACAACCTTAGCATTAAGCATCTAGAGATGGAATCCAACTCAACTCTAGCTATTGATAATTTATCTCATGTTATAAAGCAATAAGATTTTGGCATTCAAGTTATATAATTATGCAAAGATTTATATATAAAGTTTAATTCCTTCTCTTCGTGCAAGATCTCCCAGGAAGCTAATCATGTTGCAGATGCACTAAAAAAATCAAGTCAGAGCAGAGGTGAAGACTTGATATTCTATGAATCTATGTCGGACTATGCTTTAGAACTTATCCTATTTTATGTTTGTGGTTTGAGCAATGTAAACACTAATGTTTCTAATGTTTTGTAGCTTAGATGAATTCCTGGAAAGACACTATTTATTATATTTTCTGACTAATTTATGAAAGTGTTTTGAATTACCAAAAAAAAAAAAAAAATTGATAGTAGTTTAGCCATATGATATGATCTTTATCAAATGAGACTATGATAATTAGATTTTAACACATTGTGTGTTGTTAATACTTGTTAATTTATGTTATTAGATTAAGAGCTACATGGATTTGATAGGTTGATTTCATCAATAGTATCATCAAGGAGTATGAATCATACAAATAAATATGTAATGGATAGTTAGTATAGAAAACATACAGTCTTCGTGTGTAAATTTATTATCATTAGCAAATAAGATTCATTATAAGACTAATAGGTTTAATTTGTCTACTTAGGCATGAATATCATTTATATTATCTATATTATTTAAAACAAAGACTCTACTTTCGCATTTTTAGTGTATACATAGTCTTTTATGTTTTTATTTTTTTAAGCTACTAAGTATTTCATATAAAGATAATTTCCTTATAGCTACTCTTTCTCATATGTACATCATGTTATTTGAAACTATCCACTTTCCATATCTTTATATAAGCTTTATTTTCCTCTTTGATCTCACCACATAATGTTTTCCAAGTAGTAACCTGATATTACAAACTCATCACTTCTTTTTTTTTTTTGCTCTCACAAGATATTTTCAAGTTTTTCAAACTCAGTTAATTCAATAGTAAAACTCACAACTTTCATTAGAATAAAATTCACAACTTTTATGGCTTATTTCTCACTATGTATTACTTAATTGGTAGGCTTATATGTCTCTCTTCTCAATTTTTTTCGGCTAACAAGGAAGGGTTATGCTTTATCTATTTACTAATTAGGTGCTTGTTTGATCTCCGATGGCACTTTGAGATGAATTTTTAACCACTAAATATATGGTATAAATCTTTTAATTAGTCCAATATCTTAAATCCTTTTGTATAAAAACTTTAGTCAATGTGCAAACCAATCAATGGACTAAAGTTTTTATCCAATATATTACCATAAAATATGCCAACCAAAGGATACCTTAATTTGTAGTAGCATTTTGTGTTGCAAAACATCATTCCTTTCTTGTTTATTATAGAAGTTTCAACGTTTTGATATATAAAAGATAAAACTTCTCTTTTTATATTTTTCCTCTTTTGAGAGCCAAGTAGTTCACAAATAACATAATAACTTCTTTTTCTTTTTAGAAGCTTCTTTGCACTTTTGTGCACTTGATGCCACCTCAAATTTACAACTTTACCTTTAATTTATTCTTTCTTAAAAAATATTTTAAAAATCATGCACTCCAATTGCATTATCTATATCTATATAATTTAAGACGATTAGTTAATGTAAGACAATTCTTTTTAATTTGGATAAACATTATATTTACTCTTGAACTTTATTCAATTTTATAATTAACTAGTCGAAGCTTAAAAATATCAATTTGGTACCCAAACTTTATTCATTTTTCACACTTAACTACCTAATCTAAGGATTATAAATAAACTTAAAAATTTTGTAAGTAATGAATTAACACTTGTAAACTTCAAGGAGTATTGATAAGCTTTAAATTAACTATATTTTAATTAATGATTTTTCATGATTTTCCCTTTGATTTTGAGTTTATTTTTAGATAATGATGCTTAATTAAGTAAAATTTTATTTTCTAGGTTTTTAAATTATTTACACAAAAAAATATAAACAAGTTTCACTCAAATCGAAACTAAAATGAGCAAATTATAAAGGCTTAAAAATCGATACAATCGAACAACATAATTATGTCATTTTCAAGAGAATTTGGAGCTTATTTTCAAGTATCACAGCCAGTAACACGACCAAAGGACATGACTATGTCCTCAATCATATCATTCCTAGTTTTGAAAAGAGAGAGAGAGAGAGAAAACGTTAATGACAGTCAAGTACACAACTAGAGAACACAGTCGTGTCTCTAGTCATATCATTTGTACCGAACTTATTTTTCTTACTTCTTATATAAAGCTTCATTAAGGTTCTTTTAAGGAGAACTTTTGGCATGACTTTTTAAGAGTTTTTCAAACCAATAACACTCAAGAGAGCAAGGCAAAAAGAAGACTTCAATATTCAACTTCTTGTGGATTTCATTAATTTTCCTTCTCTTTCTTTCTATTCTTTGATTTTAGTTTGTTATTTCATGATGTTTAGATAGTAGATTTATAGTATTAAGGTCTTGTGAACCTAAATCTCACATGTGAGATTGATTTTATTTAGATCTAATAAAGATCTTTATTTCTTCTTGAATCAATTATGTGTTCTTGCATGTTTTAGGTTAATAATTCTATAAGTTATTAATTTAAATCTGATATTATAAAAGAAAATCAAGAGATTTCTTATATAATTAGATCTAGCATAATTAATGAGAATTTATGTAATATTAGAGATAAATTATAAGGCTTTTCCAAAATTATAATATTGTCTTTAATATTATTTTTAACAGAATTCACTATACGATTAATACAATCTTAAATTACGTTATGAGGAAGAGATTATATTAGGTAATCTAGAGATTAGGGTTAATAAACTTGAGAAAGTTATTAATTTTAAAAAGGAGTTCTCCTAATCAGGAAAAAATTAAAGATTTAATTAGATTATTTATAGAGAAAGTTACATGTGTAGATATAGGGAATCAAGATCTAGGTATGTTGTTAAGTCTTGAATTTAATCTTTGATATTTTACTTTCTTGTTTTGTTCTTGATTAATTATTAAATTAACTAAATGCTACAAATTTTAGTTTAAAGAATTTAGTTCTTGAATTGAATTTGTTCGGTTAAATAATAAAGCTAAGGCTAGTACTAGTATTCAGGGTCTTTAAGAAATCGACTAAGACTCACATCCCCTATATTAGAATTTAACAGATATGCTTGCCTCATATTAAGTATATTGTAAAAATAGTTAAAGTTTAGGTAATAAATGTAACATTAATCCTTTTTTAATTACAAAACTATAATATATAATCCTTTATGCATTTAAAATTTTCTTTTAGCTACAAAATAATTAATAAAAGGAAAATTTTGGAAAATCAATTGATATAGTAAGTACACCTCAACTCCTTCCTAATACTGTAATTTCTTTATAATTACTTCCTCCAATGCACAACATGATATTTGAAACTACCCATTTTTTCTACCTTCCTATAAGCTTTATCTTCCTCTCTACTTTCACCACATAATGTTCTTTTGAGTAGCTTCCTAATAATGGTAATCTCATCACTCTCTCTCCCTTTGTTTATTTTTTATATTTTTTTTGGTGAAAATAAATCTTTATTTATATAGATTGATAGGTGCCATAAGTAGTAACAATAATTAGGCTTTCATATCATTGACAAGAGTTCATAACACTTTCGTAAAAACTCCCTACAAGCAGGGTATTAAATTGAATAGTAGTTTGTAACATAGTTCTTTTCCTAGCTAACATATCAATAGCTTGATTCATCCTCCTACCGATGAACTTGATACTAAAGCTTTCAAACCTGGTGCTCAAGTCCCTGCATAAATTAACCACATTAGCTACAGTAATTTCCTCAAATGTTATGTTTTGGAAAATTAAATAGTCAATGAATAGAATTATGTTCTTATGTGAGTATTGGAGAGCAATATTTAAAGCTCTAGTTATCCCCTACAATTCAGCTTCCAAGGGCAATGTAAAAGCAATTTGTTGTGCATATCCTAACGGAAAGTGTCCCTTATTGTTTAGCATAATGCCACCAACTCCAACCTTTTTTTGTTAAAACTTGATAGAAACATCAACAAAGATGAAGATTGTGTTAGTCATGTGTATATGGGTAGTATGAACTTCATACCATCACTAGTTAACAAATTTGTTTAAAAGCCCTTCTACTTTTCTCTTCTTTTGGCTACCTAAAAATCCGTAGCTAGGATTTTATCCCCTGATGACCTCCTTTGTATTTCCTTAGGGCCTCTGCTACCAAAGATACTTTCATTCCTATGTTTCCAGATTGTCCATAAAAAGAATAGGAATTTGGTTTGCTAAGGGGGTTTATTTGATTCTACTCCTATCTTTGATTTAGGAAAGCATCCATTGTTCTTGATCCAATGCTGCAAACGCTATGAAAAAGAGTTTAGGAATGTTTTAGCATTGTTAACAAACTTCTAAAATTACCTAATCTTTCCACAATCCTTGAGAACATGATCGAAAGTTTCAACCTACTATTTAAAAAAGACACACAAAGTATTTAGCTAAAGACCCTTCTACTTATTTCACGTTTTGTTGGCAACGCATTGTGTAGAATTCTCCAAACAAAGGTTTTAATTTTCAAGATAGTTGGCATTCTCTAGATCTAGCACCATTCCCCATTTGTATAGTTGGATTGATGGTCCTCTTTTAGGAGCTTTTTATAAACTTGCTTAATTGAGAACTTTCCACTTACATATGGCTTCTATACTATTAGTTCACTTTTTGATGTCTAAATGTTTAGAATCACATTTCGCAATTTGTCTTTATGGAACTTCGTAATGGGGAATCCTAGATGGTTTTCATTCCATTCATTAAGGTACATCTAAGCTCTGTTGATAGTGAGATTGGTATAGTCTTTTACCAAAGGTCCAATGAAGAACCTCCTAGAAATGCCTTCATTACACCAGTTATGTAATCAAAACAACATTGTTTTTCCATGTCTTACAGTTCTTTTTACATGTTGCTCTATCCATTTCCACTCTATGAAGATGTTTTTAACTATATTAGTAGCATTTACAAGCCCTTTGCCTATTTTCCTTCTCTTGTATTTATCCCTTATAACCTTTGCCCACAGTTTTTCACCTTGAAGGGCTTGCCCAGCTAGTTTGATTAAGCATGCCCTATTCCTTAGTTTAAGATCATGGAGTCCTAACCCTCCATATTCCTTCCTTACTTTTAACAAATCCTAATTTAACCAATGTAATTTCCTCACTTGTTGTGTAAAGCCCCAAAGGACTTCTCTAGTCATCATCTCTATTTTTGTCAAGATGGTATTCGATATCCCAAAGTATTACAGGTAGTAGTTTATTGTACCTTCCACAACAGATGATATGAGGACTTTCTTACTGGTGAAATTCAATAGTTTAGCTTTCCAACTTGCCAATTTCCCTCTAATTTTCTCAACTAGGAAGCTCATATCCTCTTTTACTGTTTTCCTTGCATTATTCAAAGGGAATCCTAGATATCGATCAAACTACTAGCATTATTTAACACTTAAGATTGTTTTGATTCTATGTTTAAGCTCATGGTCAACATTTTGTGAGAAAATGACTCTCGACTTTGCTAGATTAATTGTTTGGCCAGACATGTCTTAGAATTGTTGCATCAAAGAGATTATTTCACTTGCATTTGTTAAATCAGCTTCACCAAGCAAGACTAAGTCATTTGCGAAGAATAAATGTGATAGCCTTATCTTAGATCCCCAAAACTTGATTGGTTCCATTTACCCAAGTCTACTTTTGATTGGATCAATCTACTCAAGTATTCCTTGGCAAAGATAAATAGATAAGGAGATAAGGGGTCTCCTTGCCTTTTCTCTGTACTTGAGGAGAAAAATGGTAGTTTCTCCCCATTAAAGATAGGTGAAAACTATGTTGTTGCCAATGTAGAGCCAATCAGCTCAATCTAGTTCATAAGGAAGTTTAAATTCCTTAAGGCTAGCCTTATAAAGCTCCACTCTATTTGGTCATAATCCTTTTAGAGGTCCAATTTGATTATCATCCATCCCTTTTTCCTTTCTTCTTATTGCATGTGTACAAGATTTCCTATAGTAGGATGACATTTTTGTATGTACTTTTACCTGGAATGAAACTCCTTTAAGTATGGCTGATAAGAGAGTTTAAATAAGGCCTAATTGTATTTACCAAAATTTTCATAATGTCTTTATACAGAGTTGTACAAAGACTTATAAGATGGAATTCCTTCAAATAATTTTCTTCTTAGGGCTTTAGAATCAAAACCAAGAGAGTCTTATTGATCTCACTAGGAATTTTCTTAATTTAGAATATACCCTTAATGAAATCATTAACCAATTGCCCTATTGTATCCCAACACTTAGTATAGAATATTGCATGAAGATCATTGTCTACTGAAGAGTTTCTTGGTCCTATATCAAGGAAAGCATCCTTAAGTTCTAGAGATGTAACTTCTTTGGTGAGCTCATGCTTCATTTCCTGAAAGAGCTCTCCTTCTAGTACATCAGTATTGCTAATTTTCAAGTTTATTGTTGTATGCTGTATCTGGAAAAGGTTGGAGTAAAGTTTGATTTATGTAATTCAAGCTAATTCCTCTCATGCATCTAGTTACCATACTGATCATATAGGCCATATATTGCCACTTTTCTTCTTCTTCCACGGGAAAGGCTATGGAAGAACTTTGTGTTCTATACTCCCTTCATGAACTAATTCGTTCTTGATTTAGAAGCCCATAAACTACTCTCTTGTTTCAAAACTCAAAAGATTACTTTCCTCATAAACAACTCCCTATTAATGAGACCTTGTGATGGAGTCAAGGCTATCATCTTTTGTGCTTGGTAGATTTGGTTGATAATGGTTTTCTTCTGACATTGAACAATACCAAACACACTCTTATTCCATTTCCCCAACTATTGTTGTAACAGCTAAATGTTAGTAACCACATTAAAATGTGGATATAATTAGCAACTATTTAAGAATAATTTGAACTATAGATGGTCCAACCATATTTCTTGGAATCTAAATGGCCTTATATAGGTTGTTTTAGATCTACATACTCTATGAGGTTATGTATTAAGAAGGAGGGGCACATAGTCAAAGCCTAGGCAGTTTAAGTGATACACTTTGGCATATAGAAATAACCTAGACCATGAAGTATTCACCCAAGCTCAATCTATTCGAGTTTAGATAAGGTTAGAAAGAGTTTTACTTCAGTTAGACCATGTAAATCTCCTTCCTATGAAACCTAGGTCTAGCATACCACTCTTGCTAAAGAAGTTTTTTTTCATTATGTCTTAGACTAACATAAATTGTGGAAATATACCACTTTAGATGAGAATGAGGTACCTAGATAGAGGCTATCATTTCTTGGGATCCTGCATGTACCTCATTGACAATAGCTCTTTCAACATGCCACAAAACCATGATTCCACCTCTTTACCCTAAAGCTTCGTAGCATAACATATGATGGAAGCTTAAGGAACCTTGTAGATTAATTGCTTCTTGCCTATCCAGCTTAGTCTCAAGTAAGCATAAGATGTCTAGCTCATTCTACTAGATGATTTGTTCAATCTCTTGCCTTCTTGCCCTTAAATGTACTCTCCTAACATTCCAAGAAAGAACCTTGAATGGCATTCTCCTGGGTATAATGTTATCCTGGGTCATTACTACTGGATTAAGTAAAGTATTTATCATGTTGAACTAAGCATGGAGAAATGGTATCTCATTGCCTCCTCTCATGTATTTACTAATCTCCATTTACATCTAGCATGGTCTTACTAGACTAATTATTAGTGTTAGTGCAATGTCCCATAGAGGATATATCTATTAGTTGACAATTCCCTCCATTAATTGTATAGTCATTGGGATTGTTGGAATTTGGACTGGGATTACTAGGTAAAGGTGTAGGAGTTCCATCAAGGTCTGTACAATTGGTTTCCATTTGGAAAGAAGGCTTTGTAGTGTCAGGCCATTGTTCATTTGGATGTCTAAGCCGTTAGGATTCCTTCCTTTTTGGTTAGGACATTTTGTCCTTCTAGAAGGTAATACATTCTACCATGAAGATGAGTCTCCTCGAAGGCTATAGTTGGAACTATGTTTGGATGTGAACACAAATGTACATCCCCTCTCTTGTTATTAATTCCATGGCTATTTTCGTTACATTGTTCGAGAATAAGAATGCCCAAACTAGTGCATTTAGGTTAAGAGTTGGTAGAGATGAGACTAGTGAATGAGTTGGACATAGAAATTGATTTGATATTAAGGCTCCATACTCCTTCTCTCTTTGTTTCTAGGATTTCTTTTTTGGGGTTATCATAGATGATCTACTACCCTTGTATATACCATTTGCAGCATATAAGGCTTCTCTACTTATGCTTTTACTACTCATTGACGGGGAAAAACAGTCATTCACTACACCATCAATGTGTTAGTCACTTAGTTTCCTTTCAACTGAGTTTCCATCATTTTCATAAAGAATACCCTTTCTCTTACCTTGATTGTGTATTAAATCATTATCACTAATATAGTTGATTGTTTGCCTACCCTCAATTAGAGGGATGTCAATTATTTTTTTCCTTTCCTTTTCTTGTAGTGATAACTAACTCAGTAAAGATTCCTTTTCATTTTTTTTTTTGTGTTCATTAGGCTCTTCAGTTACTTTGATAGGTTCTTTTATTGAAGTTTTCAATTGTTCCTTTCTTGTCAATGGTTTCCCTTTCACGGGTGTATCAAGCTCTGTTTTGTTTAAGCTAAGTTGATTTCTTGCTATAGGTTGTTTCCAAGTCTTCTTTTCCTTTCAACTTTTATCTAATTCCCATATTCAAAATCATTGTCCTACTGATTGTTATCCGTTTTATCCATATTTTCAACAGATTCCATAGCCTGGCTTTGCTTATTTTCCTCTAAGGTTTGGTTATCCTCATTAGAATTTTAGTTTGTCCTATATTCAGCTCTAGGCTGATCTAGCATAGGACATGAGGCTCTATTATGTCCTATGCATTTGCATTTATTGCATAGGTTGGGAATGCTTTCATATTGGACATTATACGATTGATTATCAATCACAACCGTATGGATAAGGGAGTGGTCACATTTATTTGCACACATATGCATGCAAATTTCCCTCTTTTAAGACCAACAGTATAGGTGTCATATTTTAGGATAGGTCTTAATGCCTCCCCAATTTTCCTGATGGCTACATAGGAGTTGTATTCCATAGGCAACTCCCGTTTACTTGCCCACACAGCAATGGAATCCATTTTTTTTATGGAGGCTTTAAAGTTAAGAATCCATTTCCTAATAGCTAGGAAATTTCCATTGACAAACCAAGGTCCCCTTTAGATAATCCAGTTTATGTCAGCTTTATTATCGAATGTTGCTAGATAAGAGTTATCCCTACTTGTACAAGTTTAAAGACACATATTCCCCTCTACATCCTTTTTAGTTTATATTCCATGACTTGGCATCCTAGGTTTCCTCCTATGCTTTTCAATATTAGTGTACATCTCCATTGTGAACGAGTTGCAAATTTCTCCAACTTTGTGAACTATATAATTTTTACTCCTTTTCCTCCATCTCATATCTTAAGCTCTTGAGATTGTTCACTTTCACTCTCATACTCCATGTCTTTTAGGATACTTGTTTCCCTAAAGAAGCACTTTTGATACGCTTCTAGGACATTTGTTAATACTAAATCTCTATAAGAAATTTTTGTCAAAATCTGTGTTCCTTCCAAAAAAATTGTTAAGCCATCGCTTAAACATTTATGTTGTTGACAAGCTTGGTTAGCTTGTTCATCAGGATTGAGAGAATTTTTGTGGTATATTTTCCTTACCTATTCACTTATTTATTCTCCCTTTATTTCTCTCACAAGATCTTTTTAGATTTTTCAAAGACAATTTATTACAAAATAAAGCTCACAACTTCCATAAGTTGTTCCTTTTTAAAGCAAAGTTCACAACTTTATGGTCAATGCATCCAAAACCACTTAAAAAATAAAGATTCAAAATTCAAATCATTAGTATATAGAGGAATAATATTAGGCATTAAGGATAGGTCTCAATTTTCATTAACATATTATCAATCATAATTAAAGCCTTTAGACCATTTTTGGTGTCTTACATATTTTATTTTGATTAAAAGATTAAAATCTTTCTATTAGTCATTGAAGATACCTTTCAATTCCCATCATTATAATTTCCATGAGTAATTCAAAATATAAGTCATTAGTTTATGGTGTCCCCACCTTTGCAATTTAAAATACATTTCAATTATTATTAGTATTTGATAGCAATTTTCTTATCATGAGCTTAGTGATATATTTCTTTTGTCACATAGCCTTGACGTGGTAGCCTACTATATACAGGACGACGATCGAAAATTGATTCCCCTACCACTCCAAGGCTTGCACACTATATACAAGATGTACTTTCCATTACAAGTTATTCATAAGGTACACTAGGCTTAAATATAATTAGAACCAAAATCAAATTAATTAAACATCATAAAATATTAAATCAAGGTTCAAGACATGGGTCCCATCAACAATCTTATTTAATATAAACCACATGCTATAAAGTACAAGTACTCCAAGGCTACTAAAAATTAGAAGTAGATGAAACAATAACAATTCCATAACTAGTTCCCTTAGCTCTAACTCTTATGCTCCCAAAGCCTTATACTACTCTCAAGCATAGCTCGTAGATACTAACCAAATGTTCTAAAACAACAAACGTCTAAGGAGGGTAAGTTACATCTAACTTAGTGAGAGACCCTCATGCTATACCATTGAAACCATTATAAGGTAATGATTAACAATCATATGAATGCAACAATCATATGCAATACAACAATACATGTAGCCATCCAAAAGCTACACATAGCATGGTTTTACGACCATCATTGCCTAACCTATCTGCATATAATTGGGAAAGTCCCAAATCCTATTTTATAATATCAATATTTCATATCATTTACTATTTTTAATTCTACAATATGTTGTTTCACTAGGGTTATAAAGATCAATTACCTTAATCCACTGTTTACACAAAAAATTGTTACTTTTTATGCATAACATTATTTAGATTTATCACAATCAATATTAATTACAATAACAATCATATTTATTTGTATTTAATTTAGTATATCAATATATATATTAATATACCTAGGCATAGTTCACTGTAGTATGGGGGGCTAATTGGCCAAGGTTTAAGGGGTAGTTGACCACCCTCATGAGTGTACCCTCTTCTCCACCTTTATTTTTGTCCAAGTTTTGGGATCTTATAAGGTTAACCTTGCCTAGGTCTAGGTTGATTTAAACAAATTTTAAAGACTTAAATGCATAAACTTTAATTGAAACCTTCCCTTCCCTTTAATCATTAGATTAAGGATCCAATCATCAAATTTTACCATTATCATATTTATCACTATAGTTACAATATATATTAATGGGCAAAATTGGCATTTCAATCTAAACTCTATTCTCTCCCTATGCGAGAAATTTTTGAATCTGCCTTTCTTTTTTTTTCCCTTTTTCTCTTTCATCTATGTTTTACCTCATAAGAAATTTACATGTTTAACATCAAAATTAATAAATATTATACAAATACAAATGAGATAAAAATATTAACAAAATACCATTACTGTTGATAAACATTTTTTTATAATTATTATATAAGATTATATTAGTCAACCTGATAGTTAAGCCCGGTCCAATTATCCAGTCTAGGTACAATTTCTATTGACACACTATAAATATTGGGCAAGACCTCTAAGTAAGGGGATCTCTTCGAATCTCTCATTTTTTTTAATCACTTAACAATTCTCTTCACATAAGAAGAGAGCTAATTTAGGCATCGAAGTAGCCACACCAAAGCAGCCTTTGGCACCCCCGTAACTATTTTTCTCATTTTGTAAGTGTTCGCACATCAAAACAAGAATCACCCATCAACAATTAGCGCCGTTTTTGGGAAGCGAGAAAGAAAGCAAGACATAAAAATAATCTTTAACAAAACAAGAAGATATTTCTTCTTTGGTGGATTCTTCCAAATTTGGTTTGATATATGTAGCTTTCTCTATTTCCGCTTTGAAATCCTAGAAAATTAATTCATAGTTTAATGGTTCATTTTTGCTTCATCAATTTCTCTCTCCTTCCATTCTAGACATGGTTACTTCTCTTTCCCATAACTTCATGGATGTTATTGGAGTCCTTATTACCAGTTGTTAGTTTCTCTAAAGCATGCGATCATCTTATTTTTCGAGATCTGCTCATGCACGGGCGTAGATAACTGACTCCGTAACCATCATCGAACCGTACAAGCAGGAATTTGGGATTTTGTCTAAGATAACCTTAAAGGATTGAGACAGCAATGTTATGTTTCCATAACACGATTTTTGGAAGTGATGCAAGGAAAACAAAAGGAATCATGGGATTTTTCCCTTAAAGTGTGACTATCTCCTACACCACTAGTCTATTTTTAACTGCCATCTTCGAGCATAACCACCAAACTAAACATTGGCTTGGTTTGTCAACCGTTGGTAGTCGTCTCCATCAATACTGTACCGATCAATTTTTACATATGCACGAGCTAAGTTGTCCTTGCAATTCAATCCATCCCCTCTCATCATATTCTTAAAAGCCATACTACTCCAAAGGTCCATAGCTCTACGACCAAAGTGAGACATTGATTGGTAATAACCGTATGTGACTAAAATACACTACGCTAATCTTCTTCCATGGCTGTGCACTTCAAGTTAAGCTATAGTCTATGTCAAACTACTCGTTTATGTGTCGAGCTCTTTCATGGCTGATCTTTCCATGCTACTCTAGCGAAAAGCACTAAAAAATGAGAGTGATGTCATGGTCAAGTCCAGCAGCAAGTTAAATAAAGGCCAACTGGTTATCTTATTTTGGCCGTTTAATGAATTGAGCATAAGCGAGAAGCCAAGATGACGAGTTAAGTTTTCAAACAATCACACATATGGCAGTCTGTGGCCAAGTGATTCTTACCGAGTTAAGTTCCTGAACAGAGCTATGGCCACATGTCCGAGCTTCTAGTGTACTTAAAAGAAGAGTTGCGACATTGTTGTGTAGCTACACATTGTTGCTGAGTATCATTATTATCGAGTGGCATTGTTGCCAAGAAACATTGTTGCCAAGTGGTTTGCAACAATTGTCGAGAAGTTGAGTTATTCTAAGTCATCGAGCCGAGCTCCGTGATGAGTCGTCGAGGAAGTCCGTGCCGTAAACTCCTTTCGGCTGAGTCGCCGACTAAGTTATGTAGCCAAATCGCTTACTGAAAACTTCAAGCCCAATGATAAGTACAATTCGGGGAACCGAAAGCTAACATACCTTCAGGCCTAGAGTCTAGTTTTCAAACTTCAAATCGAGCCATCGAGATTAAACACACCAGAGTTCAGTTTACGAACTTCAATAACAAGAGACGAACGCCAACTTAATCTAAGTTCATTCCACAACTTAATCGAGTTAGTACATGATGCATGAACCATAGCACGCGTAAATCCGTGCTCCAAGAGTAGTTTACATGCCAAGCAAATCCTAGCATGCGTGCTGACTAGTAGGCTTTCGATTGTTAAGCCATCTGTAATCTAAGCTAAAGAGTAACAATGGTCGAGAAGCTGAAAGGCACAAGAGGCCAAGAAACATCTTGCCAAGCTGTTTCTATCGCTTACAACAATAGCTGAGAGGTCGAGTCACCCAGGAAGGTAAGAAACATGACCGAGCTATTTCAATCAACTTTCAACAGTGGCCGAGAAGTCAAGTTTTTCGAGTCATTCCAAGTTGTCAAATTATCAGTGTTGAGTAGTTCATTGCTTCCATAAATTGAACACTTTAACGAATGAGGTTACAAATTGACATTGTCTCCAAGCCAAGTTCACGTAGAAATACCCTAGTTCACTTGGGCAGTGAGGAACATATCTACTCGCGTATTGGTTTTCATCAATAAAAGATGAGTAAAAATTCTCTATCATTACTTTCGACTCATCCAATCATTTATTTCAAGCTATGTGCTTTACATTGTTGTTCATAGCAATCAATTGTTAATATTCATACTTGACTCATGAGCAATGTATCATCTATCCACAAGACGCTCCAATGTAAATACAAAGACAAATTGGTGTCAAACAAATGCTCTCTATTTTAAGCCCATGCAGACATAATTTGCTAACAGGATACTCCTTAACAATTCTAAGTCCCACACTCAATAGACAATGAGTTAGTATAAATTTAATTTCCCGGTCTAATTGATAGATGGTAAGCTTCTTGAAAACCCCAAGCTATTTAGCTATGACGAGTAAAGTATTCTAAGTCCTATGACTGGTATGGATGACGAGTAAGTAAGCTAAAGTCCTATACTCTGCCTTAGATGACCTGCATGTTCCCTTGCCTTTTCAAGCACTCTCACCTCTTCAAGTGCTCTCATCTCTTCAAGCTCTTACCTCTTCAGGTGCTCTCATATCTTCAAGCCCTTACCTCATCATGCCCTCACCTTTTTAGGCATACCAACCTCTTTAAGCGCTTTCACCTCTTCAAGCGCTCTCGCCTCCTCAAGAGTATTGGCATCTTTAGGCCTTCGCTTCTTCAACCTTTAGGAACTCCAACCTCTTCAGGTTTATGCCTTTTTTAGGCAAACCAATACTTATAGGTGCTCCGATCACTCTCGCTTTTCGACTTTGCTTCTTTAAGCGCTCTAACCTCTTCAAGTTAAGATTACAAACCTCTCTAGAAATCCCACCAAATCAACCTCCTTAAATACTCTCTTTTCCAACTTTTTTCACCAAAGAGAGTAGGGGGCTAGTGTTTATAAGTACTTTTCGATAATTATTATATGGGCTTATATTAGTTGGCCTAATACTTTAGCGCGGTCCAATTATCCAATCCAGGTACAATCTCCATCAACACACTATAAATACTAAGCAAGACCCTCAAGTAAGACGATCTCTTCAATTCTCTCATTTTTCCTAATCACTTGACAATTCTCCCCACATGAGAAGAGAGCTAACTTAGATATTAGAGTAACTATACTGAAGTACCCTCCGACGCCTCCCGTAGCCATTTTTCTTGTTTTGCAGGTGTTCGCGCATTGGAACAAGAATCACCCATCAACGATTGCTATATTGTATCTTAAAAATATAACATGCTATTTTTACTAATGTTATATCTTAAAAATGTGATATTAGTATAATATATATGTCACATCTTCAAGATACAATATTAATATATTTATACTTATATTGTTTCTTCAAGATATAACATAACTATGATACACAAATATTAATATCTCATCTTCAAGATACGACATTAATACAAATAGTAACATTGCATCTAGTAGCGGTATTTTGGTAACTCTCTCTCTCTCTCTCTCTCTCTCACAGTGGTATTATATCTTTTATTTTGAGATTATTTTATTTTATTTGATTTCCATTGAGTCTAAGTTATTAAAATCCTATAAACATTAATATCTATACTTTACTCTATATGGTTTTCCTTTTAATGGGTGAAGCATTATTGTGTACTCGCAAAGAGAGGTTATGGGAAAAAAAAAATTATGTTTCGTAGCGTTCTATGAATTTTTTAATCATTAATTTGATGTTGTGTTTATTGTAAAGGTTGGTGGGTAAGAGTTGGTTAAAGACTCGAGTAGTTATGGTAGCAATGAGGTCTATAATGGTTGTGGAGAAGGCTAAAGAAGGATGAAATCAATTTTAAGTCATGCATCTAGGCCCATTTACCCATTTCATGTTTTGTTTTTATGTTATAATTAGTATTTGTTAAAGATAACATTCAATCATGTCATGGTTTTTATGGATTAGATCATTTGCAAAGGATGTTTTTTATTCTTAAATCAATAGTTTTGATTCTTATGGTTTAAGTTAATTGTATCATATAAAGATTGCATAAAATGAGGATGTTAAGTTTTCAAAATGAAGATTTATATAATCTTATTTCTATTAGTAATTTGAATATAGTTATTGCTTAAATGTCATAACCAACCATCCAATATAATAGTTCCAAGTTTCGAGCACAAGATAATGGGTTTAACAAAAAGTATAAGACAATGGTATGTTGTTTATGTTATAATTGTAATTTGCTAAAGATGATTTATGATCGTGTAATGGTTTGTACGGATTATATCATTTGCAAATGCATAAATTTATCTAACAAAATTTCATAAGGCTATTTTCTAATCTTTAATCATTTTTTTTTTCAAGTCTAACTTAATTGCGATACATGAAGATTGCATAAAATGATGATATTAAATTTTCAAAATAGAGATTTATGTAATGTTCTTTTATTAGAAATCTAAATGTAGCTATTACTTAAATATCAAAACCATCTAATACGATTAGCACTAGACAATGGATTTGACCACCAAAAAAAAAAAAGTACAAGATAATGGGTATGTTGTTTAATTTTTTTATTTCTTTAAACATATACAATTAAAATATCTTATTTTATTGTCCAAACAATATATTTATTGAGAAATGAAAGTAGCAATGAAAAAATGTAAACATTTTAGAAATATTAGAGTATCATTTAAAGTTCTTTATCTTTTCTATAAATGTTTGAGACTTAAGGTTATTGGATTTTATTTTATTCAAATAATTGGAGAAGCTTATTTTTTTATGTTCTTGCTGTGATTGCTAAAAGATTAGGGTTTGAAAGGTTTTTATGCAATTGCAACACTTTATTGCAATGAAATATGTATTTTTTTTATTGATTTCTTTTTCTACATAAATTTGTTTTAACTTTTTGTTACAAATCTAGATCAAGGTTTATGTTGGTTGTTGCATTTTTTGGTATTTTCATTTTTTAACATTTAGTGCTTCATTTGAACTATTTACTTTTAACGATCTTCATTGATATTTTCTTATTTAATATTTTTTCCTAAATTTCTTATTAGTTTTTAAATTTTAAAATAAGCAAGGATCCTTTTTAATGAATTTGGCTCCAAAATAATTATGGCATAATTATGCAATCATTAATAAATTATAATTTTAGTGATTATAATACTAATTTTTTTCCATCGTGATACTCTTAATAGATGACTAAAAAATAAAGTTTATAAAATCAAGGATTTGGAGGGCCGCTTAAGAGATTCTAATGAATTGATTAATGAAGCCTTTCTATCTTTCTTTTCCGGTTTATATACCCTAAAATCACCACAACTTGCTAACTCACTTCTAAAGGGGATTGATCCTGTTATTACTCCTAAACCAAATAGCTACCTCACTCAACCTCTAGAGAAGGATGAAGTAAGGGAAGTAGTGTTCTAAATGGGTAACCTTAGGTCTCCGAGTCCTAATGGCTTTAGTTGGACTTTCTATACATACACTAGAATCTAATCAGACGTCCTTCATGAGGGTTGTTAAAATTACATGCCTCCTCTCTCTTTAATGAAACCAATATTTACTATTTATAATTTTACAAGATGTTATTTCACAAGTCATAAAGATCAATTTCCTTAATTTAGGAAAAGAATTACTTTTTATATATAACATCATTTACATTTATCACTATCATTATTATGTTTACGTTTTCATGATTATTATTGATTACGATAACAATCACATTTATTTGCATTTAATTTTGTAGATTAATACATAAATAAATAAATAAATATATTAATATACTTAAGGGTGGTTTACATTGGTTGGGTTTAGAGGACGTTGAACACCTCCTTATTTTTGTCTATGTTGACTTTTGAATCTTATTAAGTTGACCTTATCTATGTCTAGGTTGATTTAAACAAATTTTAAAGGCTAAAACACATAAACTTTATTTGAGACCTTCCCTTTGATCATCAAATTAAGGATTCAATCATTAAAGTTCATGACCTATTCTTTAGCAATTGAATCCTTAGGTTTTCCTAAATCCAAAATGTATCAAATTTATAATTTTAGGATTAAGGTTAAGAACGGATTTAGATTAAATTTACCTTAATTGCTTTGATTTATTGATATGCATCAAATGAAATCTATAACCTTGACACTTTTACAAAATTACTTTTTTAAGATTATAAAGGAATTCGATTCTATTAAAATTAAGAAGGATAACTCAAGGAATGTAATAAATATACTACCCTTCCTCATGTATTCTTGCAACAAATCTTAAATCCTTAATTTCTATCAATGTTAGATGAAGAAGATTTGCATATAGAAAATACTACGATTTTTAATTAATTGGAAAGATCAACAAACTTTGCTATAAAGGGGTTTGGCAATTTCTAAAAGAGAGGAGAGGAGAAGAGACAATTAGGGTTTTCTTCTTATTCTGAATGAGAGTTTTAAAAACAAAAGGGAGGTTCCATATTTATATGGAGAAGAAACCCTAATGATATATATGTCTTTTTGCCCCTTGCTTTCGAAGGGAATTATTATCATTAGGGCGTTTCATCAAAAATCATGTTACAATTATATATATATATATATATATATGTTAGATCATCTAAATGAATATGATACATCATATATTTCAGATAAAAATTATATGCTCCTTAAATTTATGTTATAATTATTATATATATTTAATGCTAGTAGGTGTGCATTTAAGATACATGTGCAAAAGTTAAATAAACAAGTAAAATAAAATTTATAACTTACAAATTACTAAATCCAATTATATACGTTATGATTGAAAACATGAAAAAGTACATAAGTAGTTTAAAAAATACATGTAAAAAAAAAAGAGAAAAGAAACCAAATGATAGAACAAAATTATGCAAATTATAATGAATTTACTTCATTGAAGAAGTCATTATTTTATTACAAAATTAATAAAAAAAATATATTAATTGATAGAATTTTATATATAGCAAAGTAAGACTTTTTCATATAAAATGACATTATGTAGTAATTGAGTCACTAAACTCCTTGTACTTTGTAAACTTTTTAGTCCATCTAAAATTAAAGTAATATCATATTTAAGAGTTCTTTTCACTTAATTTTGCTGATCATAAAGAAAATTTCAAGTGAATATTTTATAGAACAATGTAAAGCAAAATGAAAAAACCGGAAAACGGATTTTAATGGTTAAAATGCACATTAATTGAAAAAAAAAAATTCAGAGTCCAAAATGATGTAAGACATGACTTTGAAAAAAATTCAAAACCAAAAAAAGCAATGATGGAACAAATGTAAGACATGACAAATTATTACGCTATCATTGCTTCGAAATAAAAAAATGTAAACACCGCCAGGAGATTTCACCGAAACTTTCATCCAACACTTGCCACGCCAGTGAAATCTATCTATCTTTTCAATTGGCAAATCATTACGTTGCCAATCACATCGTCCAACATGTCTTATATTTACTTTCGCAAAATACTTTCGAATTAAATTTCGTAATGTTTATCTTTTTCTAGTGTTATATTGATTGATTGTAAGCATGCTTTCCACACGTTTGAGATTGTACGTTCAATTTTAGCTCTCCATTTGATCATTATAGCATCTCCCTGTAGGGACGATTGCAAAGTTAAAATTAATGTTCGCAATAATGCCTAGTCTTGAAAGAACATAAAGCAGTTAATAGAAGCTGATTAAGTAATTAACAGTACAAATGAGTAAGAGTGGGTAGATCAAAATTCAATTTGAATCATCTATATGTCAAATTACAATTAGCTATTAACAAAAAATAGTATAATGGATGCAAGAAACAAAAGGCGAAGCATAAAAAATGAAAGACCGATTGCAAAATAATAATGAAAATAATAAATCAATAACAAGAACCCTCAAAAATAAATAAACAAATAATCCATGGTGTAAAAATTATAAATAAATCTGTAATTTACTCATGATAAATTTACCATTGACTAGTTTTTTATTTTTTATTTTTTTATAATTCAAAGTTATGTAATTACATTGATACGTTTTTATTTATCTATATCTTATCACTTCATATATTATATTGTATACACGTATAGTATAATTTGTTTGTTTTTGTTAGTTCATATATGGAATTTTTATATTTTTTTTAGGATTATTTGTGTTTTGGACGTAGGAATATTATATTGATGATATCAATAATCATTAAATATAGATCATTACCAAATTTTATTGGTAAGTGGAAATTACCAAAAAAAAGGAGAAAGTTGAATCCAAATATAGAATTTATTACTTCATTTTATGTATTCACCAAAAAACTAATAATAAATAAAAGAAAGAAAGAGAAGAGCATTCACATGTTGAATTGATCTTATTATATGAAAATGCTCACATTACATTTTTACATAATAACTATGTATAAAATAAATAAATAAAAATACAAAGGATTCGTGCAAACTAATACAAATAATTGCATTATTTAACACTTGAAAACATTGAAAATAAAAATTAAATAAAGTGAGAAGATGGCGTACCTCCAATTCACAGGGGAAGAGAGAGAGAGAGAGAGAGAGAGAATTTTCCATTGCAACCATAGAAGCTTTCAAAACATTGTTTCTTATCTCTGAACTATTAATGGTGATTGTCATGGCAAGTCACTATAAAAATCTTGATCAAACCTTCTAATGGTATTTGCAAAGAATACGGCGCAGAAAGAAATAGAATAAGATGAAAAATGTAGGAGAAAAAAGAATTAAAGATTATTAATGAGACTAAACTATATTTAACCTCATGGTATTTGTCAAATCCAAACCAAAAGGTTAACTAAGGAATAAAAAATAGTTAAAAATCAAAATGATCAATCGAAATCGAATTAAAATCAAATTAAGACCCATAAAAATATTATAATATAATTTATATTTATGTATAAAGTAATAAAAATTACATATATTTTTAAGAATTAAAAGTTAAAATTTTTTTAAAACTTTTTTTTTCTTTAATTTACATTTATTTTTTTAGCAAACTAATGCATTTTAAGAAAAAAAAAAGAAAAAAATAATATATTTTAACACAAAAAAATCCATATAGATTCTTATAAAAATCAATCGGATCAATAGATCAAATAAAGATTACTATCGGTAAGAGTCAAATTAGTGATTCAAACCAATTTTATGAAGAGATTAGGTCGAATCAAGTTAGATCAAAAAAGTCATCCCGAGTCTAACAACATTGATATCAATAAACACTATTATAATTTAACTATGCAAGATATATTAATATACTAAATTAAATGCAAATAAATGTGATTGTTATTGTAATTAATAAAAATCAAGAAAATGTAAACATAATAATGATTGTTATAAAAATAAATAATATTATATATAATAGTAATTTTCTATGTAAAGAGTGAATTAAGGTAATTAACCTTTATAACCACAGTGAAATAACATATTGTAAAATTATAAATGGTAAATAATATGAAATATTGATCTTATAAAACAGCAATTTCTAAAGATAGGAAAAAACACCAAAAACCTCTCTATGTTGTTTTAATAATATAGGTAATATATCAATAACATTTATTTTATAATATGACAAATGACATATAAAGTAGCGTGCTCGGGACAAGTCCCACTGCAGCCGATTAGAAAGCCATGTATTTTTATTTGACAGAGCAAATCGGATCCCAACTCTCCATAATATTTATACAAATAGAATTCAACTCATGAAACACATAATCAAATCGATACAAACAAGTAAAGCTTAAAAAAAAAAAAAAAAATTACATACCACCCTACAAGGGTGAGGTTAGCTTTCTCAAATCAACAAAAGAATAACAAAGGAAAAACACAGCTTAATCATGTCTATACAACATTGTCGGACAGCAGATAGTGGAACACAATCTCGTTCCACGCATCTGGCACACCCGGTAAGCACCAGTGGCTGCAATCGGGAACCGAAGGATTATCGCTCCAAGTACCAACATGGGCATCGCTCCTGTATGCACCCATGGGTGTCACATGAAGTACAGTCACCGGAATTCTCGTTTTCTTCACGGTTTTGATTACTACGTTGGAAATCGAACTCCGATCCCTCCCATTAGCTTTCGTGGAAGGCCGCCGACTCACTTTGCATGAAGCGCGTTTCCGGCCACTGTCAAATTCAAGAGAAAGTCAATTTGCTAGGCATGAACTAGGGAATTACATAAAGCTCAATCTATGTGTTGGGTAATATCATTCCTATAGATTTTGAATTTGCTTGGTGTACTCACTCCAAAAGTATTTGAGCATTTTTGACGAAAGTTCAAACCAATCCAGTCCTTCAACTTTTCTTTTGCTGTTATATTTGACTTCTCTAATCCTTTAAAGCTTATATATATATATATATATATATTTTTTCTTTCAATAAAAATAAAGTTGATATCTAAATTCACTCACACTCAGACTAATAAAGTTAGTAGAGTTAAATATCACAAAACTCAAAGTTCAACTTAATAAAGTAGCTTGAACTCGATTCTAAATTGATTATTATCGAATCAAATGCAAGTAAACATTGACATGAACTCAAGCAGTTGACAGATGAGTTCGAGGTATCACTACATGTGGAACACATAGCATGGTCAGATATAATTGAAAACGATATCAGAACCTAAAGGAATTTTATAGCCGCAACGGCAGGATTAAGATTGATTTATTTTTGAAATATCTGAAGACTCGGTTAGAAACGTCAATAAAATAGCAATAAAAGTTCCGAGTTTTAATTTTGTATTTTTCTCTATTTTTTAATTAAGCAGGATCTTAATCAATTTTTGGAAGGATTGAACTAAAGAAGAACCAGCGACCCGTATAAAATTATAGGGAAAGATACAAGCATAATCTTAATTCTCATCTGGTTAAGCCCCAGTTCAATAAGCTTCTACACAAATCGCTGGAAATATTCAGGGGAAAATTGGTTCTAAATGTATATTCAGGGAAAATCATGTACAATCTAGAAGTTATAAAATTAAATCTAAAGGCATATCTATGGGTTTAAATTAATTAAATAAGCTGTTTTGTTGAATATTCATATGATTTTTAAGGGGGAAGGGAAGGTTTATTAGGAATAATGCTATATTAGCAAAGAATTGGCCTCGTTTTGTTACTTCAATACATGTATATATATATATATATATAAATTCCTTTCGTCCTTAGAAAATTTTGGTAGATTCATGCATATATTTATTTAGGAAAGGTTAGTACAATAATTACCCCTAACTACGGTCCTAAAGAGACCGGAAATTTCTTTCTCAACAGATGTTCAGTTTAACAAACCTATGACATTGCCTGCCACCACACCAACCCCCCACCTCCCCACCACTGGGGGGCACCCTGCTCGCCCCAACAACCAAAAAAAAAAACCCTGGACGCCAAAAATTCCAACAGTAGAGGAGAGAACAGTATACCAAAACATTCTAAACACTTCGGTGGTAAATCACCCATTCACTAAATCCACCACTCGTTGGCATGACAATTTAGTACCAGAGTAGACCATCATGAGTGAATTGAGGGTTTCCGAAGACAATAGTGTTGGCATTCATAGAAACAGTATTTGATGGATTGGGCAAGAAAAACCAAAGAACAACAAACCCTGATAAATAGAGGTGAAGGACTGGTGCATTAGGTTGTGGAGATGAAGTCAGAGCTGAGGATGACAAGACAGAAAAGAGCAGACAGTGCCGTTAGTGGTGAAAATGACAAGGCTGGCCAAGGTACAGCTATTGACATTGGCAAGTGTTCACTGCTTTGTGACACGCAGCACCCCACCATCCCGGGCCACAATGAAGGCGAGAGAGATGCAGGTGATCACTACGCAACCTCCCTAGGCAGTGACACAATTGAGTGCACCCACAATGACCTCTCTGGTCACATGCATGCACTTTTAACTCCAACACACCGCCATGAAGTTGAAATACCAGCAGTTACCCAGATTGTCGTAGTGTATGGCTATGATATCGTGGAAGATCTCCCATAGGCTGCCACGTGCAAGATCTTTGGCAAGAGTGCAGATGTACATGTAAATCAGTGCTTGATCGACTGCAAACTGAAGTTAGAGGTGATTGAGTTTAGTACCCTACTACTCCAAACTTCAACTTTCGTATGTTCAACAGCACCAACAACTCACTTTCATGGTTAAGCAAATGTTGAAGGCATTTTCTACACCATTAGAATACAACCAAAACTGTAAGGACAGAGGGATGGCCTAATTTGGTATTATCATGTGGAACAAGAAGAGGTCGGGGTTACCACAGAAGAGATATAAGGAATTGCATCATATGAAGCCAATTAGTTGCAACTCATTAGATGTGTTGACGGAGCTGAGTCAAACATGGTCCATAAAGGTCTATACCAGGCAATGCTAGACTTTGCTTGCATGAGCACCACAGCAAATGTTGTCGCATCAGATGCCTCTTTTCACTTTAACGTTATCTGAGGCTACTCCGGAGAACGCTAGACTTTGCTTGCATGAGCACCACAGCTGATGTTGTTGCTTCAGATGCCTCTTTTCATTTTAACGTTATCTGAGGCTATTCGGATTGACGTGGAGCTCCAAAATCCCCTAAATTTGATTATTTTTATGAGCTAAGCTTAGGCCTATGAGTGAAGTTGCAACTCAATCAATTGGTAGGTGAAGGGAGAATGGTGACTAATGGAGAACAAGTAGTGGCTTCTATTCATGGCAAATCAGTGCATCATCTAACCCATATAGAGATGGCAAATCCTCAAATTAAAGAATTGTGTTTTAACTACAATGCCTTTACTTGAGAGCATTGCTAAAAGAAGCTCTTGTGGCAGGAGTTAGCTGAGATGTGGAATTGGAAGATAAAGATGAAACGGGGAGCCGTTGAGCTTTTTACAGTTTTATCTTGACGACAAGCTCACTATCCAGGGAGAGGATGATGTCAAGAAAATTGTTGTATGAGGAAAATTATATCTTTATTTTCTTGTTTTTTCATATTTACACATTGTTAGAAGATATTGTTAAATTTATGCATATATTTATTCAAATATAAGTTAAGGATGATAATGTTATACAAAATAAATATTCATAATCCTAATAAGGAAATAGAATTACTATCCAAAATACAGTTATAAAGATATTGGAAAATCCTCTTTTAACAACCTTCAACAGATGAGTATTGAGTCCAACAAGTACCCAGAACACTAGGGTTGTAAATGCATTGAATTGAGACAACACAATGCAGGACTCAAATTCGAGCTTGATTCGAACTCGAAGGGGTTTAGAATTTTTAACTGGAGCTCACTTCAAAATGGCACTCAATGAGCCCGAGCTCAACTATATAAGCTCATTTAGACTGATTTTTCTAAAGAAATATCTTCTTCTTTTAATATTGATAATAATAATACTGAGTTCAATTAGACTTGTAACTAGTCAAGTTAAATAACATTGGCAGGCAATTTGATAAACCACTCATGTAACTCAAGCTCGAACTCAACTCAAGCATTATCAAGATAAACTCTAGTAGATATTGAGCCAAAGCAAAATATTACACTAGTAAGTGGGCTCATTTACTCCCTTAGTTCCAATCACAAAGGAAGGGAGCGTGACAAACCAAAACACAACCTAAATATTAATTTTGTGAGCAATAACCCATTGGCTAGATCCAGCCCCACGTACATAATAAGGTCTAATGGCTCCAACACATCTAAATAGTTTTGCACATTATGCCTCAATCAATGTGCTATGTAATACAAGATAAAGAATAATGCAACTTAACTTTAGAAAAAAAATTCTACATCAAGATATTTAAAATCTTAGATGCTAGTCCAGGTCCCCTTCAAAATTCATACTTAGCATCTTCTAATTACTAGCTATTTTGTTCTCTTTTCTTCACCTTCCACTATCCAAGCATGGCATTTGTGCTACCCAATCGAACTTTTGTCTTGTTTTGTATTGAAATTGCATTAATGCCAAGAAAGCAATTTAGAATAAACAGCAAAAAAAAAATAATTAGTTTACATTGTAAGCATATTTATTCATATTGTTTATATCATGTATTGTGTCAATTTCCTATCTTGTCTCCATAATCATGTTCTTACATATCGAGTTCATCTTTCTGTTTCCATGTTAGAACTTACCAGCCCTACCTCTAACTTGTAACTCAGAAGATCATTAAGTACTTATCAAAGATGATATGAATAGGATTTGTTGGACTCCAGCCGAATGAATAAGACATACCAATTGCAAGTTAGATAGCATGGTTCTGTAGGCTAGGTATATGATAGGAAGGATAAGATAAAACAGGACATCCTGCAGAATAATGAGCAAAACACATCTTAAAACTCAGTTATCATTTCTATGCTTGCAATGCCACTTAACTCATTTATCTATCCTTATCCCCGGATGTTCAGGAATTAAAAGAGTGCCATCTGATCCATCATTATCTACATATTACTTATTAACAATGTATATCTTCTACTCATAACAGGAGAAAAATTGGTATGAAAGCCAAAACAACATAGACAAGAAGAGGCTAGGCTGGACAAGCAGAAGCCATAAAGAGAAGTCAGAATAATGATAGATATGAAAAGATCTGTATACCTAAATGGTTTCTTTTTATTAGGCATGTGAAAGATTTGATGAAAGATAAACCTGCTGCAAAATGGGATCTTTTAGAAAAGAGGAGAAGAAGAAAGAACATTAGGATCTTTGGCAAACAGCCCACGCAAGCATAACCACATTCGCTCCCATACTAGAGAGGGGACTGGCATAAGAAGATAAGAGTAGAAACTTTTTAAACTGAATTTGCCAAATGGAAATCCTGCATGGATGATGAATATAAAGCTGTCAATTGTGTGTCTCTCACTGGCAAGACTTTGTTTGTCAGGGTTAAGTTTGGAGGCACAACTAACTAATTAAAAGCTTAACTTATAAATGTAGCGCGAAATTTATATCGAAAATAACTCAGGTTAATAAAGTTTTACACATCTTAAGCAATCTTAGGCCAATTCTTTCAATCATGCTAATTACCAAAGTTTGTTTTAATTGACCATACTACCACTTTAACATATATTCTAGTGAAATTGCAACCATATTTCCTACGTTAACGACATGTAATTCATGACATGTATATTCCAGTTGAAAATTCATATATAGCAGCAGAACTGTTATTTATTTTCCACCTCATTGCCAGGTCAGATAAATACACACGATGAAGGCCCCCAAAAAGCAACAACCCTCTATCCCAAATGTCCCTAAAATTTGAACAAACTGAAAAAATAGATAAAATATCCCTAGAATTTTGAACAGACCAAGTCTGCTGAAGATGGGACCGGTGTTCACAGCATAATAAAAGCTAAGTTTCACATGTAGGATTAAAATTAAAGATGTTGCTTCTGAATGATGCACGCACTCCTTTTGTGCAAAAGGGTCAGCATAACACTGGTGGAAGGGTGTATATAGGAGGGAGCAGTAGGATAAACGAGGTTAACAAGGAACTGGATATTAGAAATTAGTGATTGGGGAACTGGATTGAGTTTGCAATTAAGGGCTTCTTGTTTACAATTTAGATTGTGGAAATGCACCTGAAATTATAGGTTATATGCCATGTAGGATTTCCATTTGCAACTTGGCTGGACTTTTAAGGGAATGGTATGACTGTTAATTTGACAATCATTATGTCAAACTAATATATGAGTTGTTAGTTTTAAATATAGCCAAATTTTAGGCTGTGGGCACTACCATTTTTTATATCATATACATAAACCAATGATGTATACAAAATGAATGCAAGTGGATTAATTATCAGAAAGAAAATGTTAAATTACCAGATGAGATGCATTCTCATGTTACTTCCTTACCTCCAATGCGAAGATTCAAAGGTGCGGAAGAATACTTTCGTCCTATTTGGGTTGATATTCATATCAACCCAAGATGCCCAAGTTTCTAATGATTTTTTGAAGGCAGAAGAGATCGACATCCCAAGCTTCAGAGATCCTCCAAGCTGAAAATAGCAACCCCTGTCTGCAAAAGCATGTTAGGACCATCTCTTGTTGTTTACTTAACCATGCAGCTCAAAGACATCAGTTTAAGCCAGATGACATTCACCATAAAAGGCAACCACACTCCAAATATAATGGTATTTTGCCAATATTTTACATCCTTGTGCTTTCTAATGAAATATATTTCACATGTTCTTGTCAAATGCTTATCAAAGCTTCACGGGCACAGGTCTGTTTAATTCCCTGTTACTTGCCAATTTTGTTCAGAAATCATGTTAAATGAAAGTCATGTCCAAAGCAAGGCCTCCAATCAGCAGTAAATGCAAATTTTTTATTTTTTTTGGCCAATGTTTGGATCAGTTATAATACATATAGAGCATTACGTTAAAAGAGATATTCAGGAGATTACTAACCTTTCAGGACATTTTCTCCAAAGATTATGCTATTGATGTTTCCAATATCTTATAGCTGAAGGCAACCCTAACTTAATTCAAATTCAAATCACAACACTCAACACACAATGCTAATACTTATTGCACTTCAGCAGTCTCATAAGATTTTAAGAAACAAGGATTCAGAAATGGTGGCATGATATGTTTTCCCGTGAAAATCAATAAGAAAAGACATATGGAAGAAAGAGATGGGTTGCTGTCAATGAAATGGCAAAGATATTAAATTCTAGTAAAGTTTATTTGCAACATGGAAGGATGTTGTCTCCATAGAGGGAAAATATCTCAGTAATTCTTGTCTTTACACCTCTTCAACAAGAAAGTTTACCTCACTCTAATATGTGTGTGTTTGTGCAAGACAGAGAGCATAGGTCTTTTAGTTGGGTCCAATGGTCCATGCTTGGGACTTTAATCTGACACAAGTATACCACTCTCCATAACTATGCCATGCTTAGGACTTTAATCTGACACAAGTATAGCACTCTCCATAACTATGCCATACAGATAAGGAATTGCTTTATTAACTAGAACTGAGTTTGCTAAATTGCGTTATTCATCTATATGTACTAGATTTCATCTTACACTACTTTCACTTGTTTTTTCAAGAGAGGTCTCTCAAGGGGAAGTTGCCACACTAACTAGGAGGCCATGAATACCATGGTACTAATACCAGTCTCCGACAGACTTTTATGTACAAAAACCCAAAAAATTGAATCAGCAACATTCTAGACATCTGGAACTAAATGTATGTGACTACTAGAGCTCATTTTTCAACATATAACCACTTCTCTAAATTGGGTACAAGCCCAAAGGATTAACAATTTGCATTATTTGTCAATTCTTCCAATAAAACCATGGATTGTATTATAAAAATAAAAATAAAAATAAAAAAAACCATAAATGGTATGCAAAACAATTAAAGAACTAGAATGATTGTCTGAAGAAAAGAACTTAAAATGTAAACTTGTTGGATGGACGGGAAATTAAAAAACTTATTATAAAGACATGCTACTGCTAAAAAATTTGAAGAAACGTAAAATGCAAAACAATGCCTATGACTTACGTTTCAAAAAGCTTAGTAGGCGTCCACCAATGCCCTGAGTTAAATATTAAAACATCAGAATTAATCCACTCTTTGCTAATATCATCCATTTTGTCAATTGTCAACGTCGATGTAACCCTTCTGGGTGAGCGCCTTGGAGCCGAGCCAGGTTGCACCAGCCAGACAGATCTATAGAAATCAACCCTGAGATCAAACGCATGAAAATTCACTCCTAAAAACCGTATCTGTTTTGTTATCTCATTCCCATTCACCTCATAAACACCGTTTTTGTCTTCCACCCCTGTCATAAGCAAACAAATGAAGGACTCCCATTGCGTCCTACTCAATGAATCACCAACAAAGACTACACGTTTCCCCCGAAGAGATTCGAGAATCACTCGCACATCAAAACTCAAAATAGCACAATCTTTTGGCTTCCACCTCCACTTCATATAGCTCCTATCTCTACGACCATTTGCAAAGCAATCAAATCCACCCTCTGCAAACGGACATAAGGAAGCATTATACAGAGGGTAACTCTCATCATAAATCCAAGCTCCTCGAAAAACATTACACTCCCTGATCGAGGAATTCGATGTGGGTATCTCCGAAGTGCGAATAGTGGATGAGAACTTTGGCAACACTAGTAAATATGCAAATGTAATTGTTAGGAGACAAGATAAGAGCGACCCAATTGCTACAAGTCCATTAAACGATGGAGAGATCCAAACTTTACAGTGATACTTCATCACTCGTTTGACGTAACACAAAACCCTTTTGTGCAAAGGCCTCAATTTACTAGAAACATTAGAATATAGATCGTTAGCCATCAATAGAGATCATAGGATATCCATTACTACGAAACACGGCCAGCAAACATGCAAGTAACACAAGATCAAAACTTTAGTGAATCATGTTGCTGAAGGAGATGGATTCAAGTGCTTTGAACTTACGGATTAGCTTCAAAGTACGTGGTTTTCGCCGGAAGATAAAGGTGTCTGGTTCAAATCGGGATCGTGAAATGGTAAAGCTGAGATTGGAGCGGGGGTTGGTGAAGGGTAATACAAAAGGACTTTGAATAAGGGGCAAAATGGTCAATATGATGGTTTCCTTACAGGTAGCGGTAGTGGTTGTTACCTGTTTACATTTTGCTGCCGCACTCCAGTATTGTGTCCGCTGTCTGGTTCATGACGGGAGCTGAAAATGGTTGGAGAGATGATAGAAATAAAAGGAAACAAATGTTATATGTATTTTTCATTTAGATTTATATAATGGACGAGTGGAATTGGAAGAAATTTTTGGCTGTTTGATTGGGATAATAAGAGAAAGAGAATTGAAATATTTGATGGATTAGTATATCACTAATTTTTTTTTTCTTTAACTTTACTTCGGTTTCCTTTACCTTTTCTTCAAATTTAGAGAGAAAAAAAATAATTCAATAGTAGTGTTGATAGCCGATCTTAGGTCTAACCCGACTTTATTCTTGCTCTCAAAATCACACCAAAAGGCCTAGACCAACATGAGCTTAATGTAATTAAGCAACCTAGCTTGATAGTAAGTTCACTTATGAGCTCGCTTAACCTATCCACTGGTCAGACTTATAGCACTTATTTACTTCAAGAACCTTACACCACCCTTTTAAGCAAACCAATCCACACATCTCCACCTAAGCTAACCCCAAATCAAGCCCTTTTAGGTGTGTCGTTTTTAAGAAAGCTCTTTCAAGCTCACTAAGACTAAGTCAATCTAGCTTAAGACAACTTTTTTTGAGATATCCTTAAGGAACCCTACATTGCTCCATGGGGCTATCTCCAGTCCCATGCTTGTCTCATTAAGAGCTCTTCTAAGCTCATGCAAGCCTTAGCTCTCCAATTAGGTCAACTTAGATATGAACCCACATGTATGCACTTTGACTTCTAAAAAATATGTATCTATTTAAGTAGATATACTTTCTTATTTAAAAAGGTTTCTAATCAAAAAGATGCCAACTCAAAAAGATATACTCTAAGATACAACTTGCTTAAAATATCTCAACCTTATCTTCTATAAATAGGTGATGACGCTCAAGATATGTTCATCTTGTCTACTTTACTCGTTACTCTACCTCTCTTCTACCTAACACTAACTTGAGCATCAAAATGCCCATATCAAACCCAACTCCAACGTGTTTTTTGCAAGTATTCTTACTTGTTATTGATGCCCAAACCCTCAAGCTTCAAGCCTAATAACCATATTCCAATCCTTGATGAAATTCTACCATCAATAAGTAGAAATTTTTCCACCTTTTTCTATCCAGTTTATCCCATTTCACTATATTATTGAAATTCCCAAACACATAATTTCCTTCTATTTTCAATTATTTCCATTGGCTTTTATCGATTTCTATTCATCCAATTATAGTGTAAACTAAAGGAAGCCATATATATTTACATAAAGATATAATTGCATAAGCTAGTAAAACTTTCTTTTTTGATAGTTACAAGTGTTTTGAGGAAATTATTGACAGTTTACATTTTGTGTATGTGTTTATATATATATATATATATCGTCAAATTCTTTGTGATGCCATGGCAATTGTTGTTTATTTCATAAGGATATTATATGCAATCCATATTATTAAATTAAAACTTGAATCTAGTGTGATACTTTGTTCTCCAAATACTTTGTTGATAATATTCTTTTTACTCCCTTTCACTTCAAACCATATCTCCTAATACAGGATTTTTCTTTTTTATTAACTAATATTATAACTGTTAGGATAGGACAAAATCAAACATGATCATCTCTTTAAGGGATCAATATCATATCATTAACATGGTGGTTTAAATGCAACTTATTGTATACCACCAATATATTAACCAACTCACTTTCTTTTCTGTTGCAACTGTTTTTTCAAAAGTACCACATAAATTCTCTATCTACAATTAAAGTTAGCAATTTGGAATCTAATAAACCACTAGGACAATATGATACCATTACAAATGGATTTGTGCAAGTAAAAATTGATATGATTAACATATAAATCATTCAATTTGGACTTCTTTGTATATGTATCCATGTTGTGATCTAAACCTTCTTATTAACCTTTTTAATAAACAAGGCCCATAAGTATGTTCCGGTCAAAGTGTACATCTGTCTAAGATAAGACGTCTAACATTTGTAGTTCAATGTTATAATCTATCATGTACTTACTCTAGTCATTCATTAGTGCTAATTTGCCTAAAAGAAAAGGTATATCATATACATATATATATATATATATATATATATGAAGGCAATTTTAAGCTTCATTTCTATTCAAACCTAGGCTAACAATTGTGCGCTCATTCTACTAACCAAGGTTGACACACACATTTATGAAAAACGAGTTTATATTGACAAAATTTAACACAAATTAATAAACAGATCAAGACTATTTGCAATAAACATGTCTGGATTTTGGTTTTAGACATGAACTAATGTTGTTGGATTTAAACGGAGACGTTGACTTGGAAATGAGAATTGGTTGAGGGTCAAGAGGATCGAATTGAACTTAAATTGACTCAATAAAAATATTATAATACAATTCATATTTATTTATAAAAATAATCCACATCTTTAAGTTTGAAAGTTGAAAATTTTCTGCAGTTTACTATTTTATTTTTCTTAGATATATGTAGACTTAAGGAAGTACTAATTCATTGAACTAAACTGAGCTCAACTTAGCCAAGCCTAGCAAGTCGTAGTAGTTCAATTGGACTAACCCATCATACCAATGACTCGGGAATTGAATTATAGGACCGGCAATTCAACCTATTAGTCTAACCTATGGAAAAACAAAAAAGAAAAAGAAAAAGAAAATAGAGTTAACGTTGGCTATTTTGCCACCTTAAATCACCCTTTGGTGACAAATAATTGAGGCCAATTCAATGGCCTTTAGTATGTTTGTCGAGGACAAATACAATATACTATACACATGACACACCACACATTAGAGAGAGAGAAAGAGAGAGAGAGAGAGAGAGATGAAATTTAATAAATTTGTGGAAAGGCATAGAAAGCAAAGACAGCAACCATTTAAGCTCGAGTAAAGATTCAAGCTTGTTTAAATAAACAAGTTTTTTCTTAAACTCTAGCTTAGTTTATTTACCAATTAAACTCAAGCTAAGTTGAGCTTAAAGTAAGCTAGACTTGAGCCTACTCATAAGTTTAAGCATACATAATTAATAAATATATAAATAAATAGATTAACAAATAATGAATAAAGGTTATATAATATATTATATATTATCCTATAACATATCTCTCTCACACGCATACACGTACAACACACGTGCGCGCATACACACACTCATACATTTATATATATATATATATATATTAGCTTTTGAATTTTTATAATATTCTAACATGTATGCACCCGCAATATGTGCACAAATATAAAAATAATGAAAATGTGAAATCTTAATTGTAGAATAATTATATTTACATCATTGCACATACATCACGAATTAGTTTTCATTAGTTATACTTACCATAAATAATATATGAATATATTGTTTACACATCATGGAAAAAAAAAAAAGGAAAAAGGAAAAGGGGGAAAGGAAGAAAACATTGGAGAGAGACATTAGGAAGATAGAAGTGTGATGAATTGATGATGGGGTTATTGGAAACTATTAGATTGAAAGTTGGGAGGAGGGAAGAGGGAATGGAATGGAAAAGCCATAAATAGAGAGGAGGAAAGATAGAATGGAATGATAGAGAAGAGAAATTAATGAATTGACAAATATACTCATTTTTATACTTTTAAGAATTTAGTTTAGTGTTGGTTTTGTTGTTATACATTATTAGACTGAGGACTAAATAGTAATTTTAACATATTACGATTACTTAATGGCTTTCTAACTTAAATAATATAGATAATGTATAATACATAGTTTATATAATATTTGTAATGCATATAAAGATCTTGAGGCTACTTATGAGTCTAAATGAGTTGACCCGTAAACCTAAGTGAATAGGCTTGTAAGTCTAAATTAGAGCTCGAGCTCGGCTTAGCATAAACAAACTTAATCTTAAACTCAATCTATGTTGAGTCGAGCTCAATTAAAGCCAAGCCAAGTTGAACTGAGCTAAAGCAGCTCGCAAGTAACTTATCTCATTTACAAACCTATAGGCATATGCAAATGAAAAAAATGAAAGTTAAAAATATTGAAGATTTTGAAAATTTTCAAAAGTCAATACTGCACCAAAATTTGAAAGTTAAACAAAGGCAATGTAATATAAGTTCATTACCTTCTATGCTTCGCTTTTTTATCTCATCATTATCTCTAAAATCTCAATACTCTATTCTCGATTTTCTACATACAATTGCACACTGTGCATGATTCTCTACACCATGCTTCCTTACAAACCATACAACACTTGCAAGAGCTTTTTTTTTTTTTTTTTTGTAGCATGCTTATTTTTTATTTTTTATATTATTTTACCAATAAATTTGAAAAAAAAAATAGAAACCTACTTTGAAAAAAACAAAATTAACCATCCGCTTATCCTACTCATTATGATAATGTACCTTAAGAAAAATTTTTTACTACTCTCTATGAAATACAAACGAATAACTTTTTTCATGGTTCTTCCTCTAACAAGAAGGGTAGCAAAGGAAAAATGAAAGGTGTCTAAATTGGGCAGTTCTTCAATACGATTGCAATGTCCACCACGACTTCACTAGTGACCCAACAGATGATACATTTGACAGTCTTCTAACTCCTTTTAGGTTCAAGATATAACATTGCATGTCGAAAATGAGGTCGTAGAGGATGAAGAAGCTAAAGATATTGTAAAAGACAATGTATAAGAACTCTAACATGGCGATCCAAATAAGCCCCTAAACTAGCAATGTTGAATATGTTTATTAAACATTTTGGTAAAATTGTAGATGAGAAGAGGAATTCTTGTGCATAATGCAACTATTGCACTTCAGGCTATACGTAGAAAAAGTGAGATAGGTATGGTACCTTAACAAAGCACTGACAAAGAAAGCATCTTGCAAAATACAATATAGACAAATCTCACATACTAACAGTTTGCAATCATTTGCATTATTCTGGTAAAATGTCGAGAAGCAAAAACTAGCCCTTACACAATACATTGCAAATGTGTGCCTCTCCTAAAGTATAGGTAAGTGCAAGAACTAACGGTGATATGAATAGGAAACATTGAATCCTAATTTGTGTACTTTCAATTCCAAAACTCTGTACAAAGTCAATCAAGAATTGTATCTTAAAGGTAAGTGAAAACTAGTAGCTAGTTTTGATATGTACAAATATATACCATAGATGGTAAGAGAATTCTTACATGAGAATAACTTGTCAATGAATAAATGATAAATGGCAACTTAATAAAAGGTCATTGGTTGTTAAAGGTGTTTAATGAATGACATATGGCACATGCAATATATAGAATTATATTTGTTATTCTAGATGAGTATCATTCATTAAGACAAATTTTTTCTATCAATTTTGACAACATTAATGCAACACAATTAATAGACGAGCTTAAAAACATGTATTAATCTACACTAGATGGAATATTTTTCCACATCATATGTACATGCCATATTTTAAATTGTTATGTTAAAAAGGGAATAGAGAGTCTAAAATACAAAATGTTGCTAATGAGATTAGCATTTTAAAGCTTGACTAAGAGACCCGTTCTACATAAAATGTGGAGGAACTATTTATTACAAAACGGTAAAGTACAGAAAATTTGAAAGGATATTAAACATCGATGGAATTCAATGTATCAAATATTACAAAGCATAGTGAATTATAAAGAACTTTTATGATACTTTTGTTTGCACAACTTACTAAAAATTGAAATCCACCTAAAATATTAGGACATATGCAATAAGTTATTGCAAGTACTTAAATTTTTCTACAATGCTATTAAGACTTTTTTCTCAAGCTTACAAACTTAATGTACACTATTTTATAATAGAATACATCAACATAATTGCAGTTCTCCTTGATGCCCATGGGAACCCCATTCTTGAAAGTTATGTTGTCGAAATGGCAGTGAAATAGCTACAGTATTATAAGAAAATCCCTTCTATCTATCTATTTTATTATCACTATTTTAGACCAATAATGTAGAATAGATGTTTTTTAGGACTACTTGAATATGTACTGCCAAATAATTTATAACATTTCTGAAACCTAAGATATGTATATTATAAGTGCAACTAATAAACTTCAATGAGCGATAAAAGAAATGAATGAGTTGTTTCAACATTTTTGATATGTGTATGGTATTCAAGCTATTGTTACCCCTTCGCTGCCCCCCAACATCACACAAGTACTCTTTTGTGGGTGAACAATTGTTAATCTAATTAACCTTTTGATATATTTTGAGGCAGGTGTTTAAATTATATTTAAGTCATATTAATTTAATATTAAATAAGTATGCTAGCATACCTGAAAGCTAAAACCTCTAATATATTATAAAAAACACCAAAACCAACAATTCTTCTAGAAGTGAATGAATATATGACCTGACCAATAATACTTATTCTCTTCATCCTCATCATCCCTCAATCTCATTTCTTATTCCCTAGCATTAAATTACGTCGTGACACCATTTTCAATTCTTCTCCTCTAATTCAGTGCAAATACATGTGTCAAATAAAGTGGTCTATGCCTACCTTAGACTTACTAGTCAAAAGCTTATCACATGTCATACATCTTGTAATATGTAGCCTAGGTACTTCAACAAAAAAACTTCCACACATCTGATTAATGCTCGCTTGTGAACATTAGCATGTGTTGAAAATTTAAGTGTAAAGGCAACAACAAGTACATCCATGCTATTTATAGAGAAAAAAATATTAAATATCAAGTACCAATGTGAAGTGGGCATGTTAGTGCCCAACATCAATTTTTTTTTTTTTTTTTAATGAAAGTTAGGTTGGGCTCTAAGGTGCCTACACTTTGAGCAATATATGCACGTCATGTCCCAATGTGCCTCCATTGTTGACAACATGGGCACTAAGGTGCACAACATTCATTAAAAAATCAACTTCAGGCATTAACATGCTTGTGTTAGAGACAAAGTGTCGTTGGTGACCATGTCAAATGTAAAATATTTGTACATAAGTTCATGCAATTATACATTAATATTATCTAATCAAATAAAAATGTTAGCACATGATGTATATATAATAGTACATTACACAAAATTAACTACATTACATATAACAAACACATATGAGTTATAACTATGAGTAGGATATATAATACATAGAATAATATAACTTAATAATATATCAATGTCACATATTTATCAAATATGCCATAATGGGTTTATTTTAATAAAAATTATATAGGCTTATATATGTTATTAAATAATAATTATGTAATAAGATTATTATATCATAGCAAGTCTAAATAAAGTGATTTAATATATTTATGGATTTTAATGTATTATATAAAGAGTGGATTTAAATGTGTAGAAACCAGATATATTATTTCCTATTTCATGATGAGTAGAATTGGAAATAATAATAAAAGGAATAATAAGCAGTTAACTTTAACAAATATATTATATATAAGATTGTAATCTTTAAGTCATGCACATTATTTTATTCTCTCTAACTTCCCATAAAAAATAAATAAATAAATAAGAGAGACAAAATCTCAAAGCATTGTGTGATTGATTTAGAAGGCCACCAATCAAAGCATATAATTAGCAATTGACACTATGGATTCATGTATGTTTTGGAATCTCTTATTTTATTTTGTACCTTAATTTCACACATGAATTGTTCTTGGTGATTTGAATTTATATAGGATCAAAATCTTTACTCTTAAAAAGTGATATATGAGCTACCATGTGTAAAATTAGAGCCTTAAAGAGTTAAGGTAATTTGTATGAAGTGATTTTTTCCCAATTTTAAGGATAGGGTTTTAATAAATAAACACAAACTATCTGTTATCGTTGAAGAATTATCCAATTGTTTTTTTTTTTTGGGTTGCGATTTTCTTTCTTATGCTGGCGTCGTCTTTTGAGAAATATATTTGCTGTTGCCGATTGAATTATATTGGATTTTGGTGGAGATTCCTTTCTTTTATACGAATTTTTTGGCGGCCGTCCTTTGTTCAAGCCGAGCTGATTTCTTTATGGATTCAGCGTGAATTTCATATATGCGTGTTCTCTGTAACATGATTAGATTACGTATCGTTTAAATTTAAATGCCCATGTGTGATTTAAAGGGATTTCCAGTGTACATGTTTAAGTTGTAAATCGGTCAAAGCCATGCAAATTTTCAAATGTCCTTGTTTTGGATTACGTGATGCACTCCAGTAATTCTTATGGAAAATTGACAATGTGTGGCAACAGACATCTCCATATTGTGCATTGAATATTTTGTCTTCTTAGATTAAAAGGATGGAGTTTATTCTGTGAGTAGTTAAACTTAAGGGTTTCATTTCACGTTGGATGTTTGTATAAATATTTAAATATATATATTATGAATTAAGGCAAATTAATAAATTCAAATTTTAGCAATCTTTTATATTTATTACTTGTAACAAATTATTGAAATAATATGTTACCAAAGTTATCTCTCCTATGAAGTTATTTGTTTTGAATAAGTAGAAAATGTTGTATACATGTAAATAATGCGGATATTGATCGGCCCAAAGGAAGGTTAATGTTTGGCCAATTTACATGTGCATGGCCATAATAAACATGTGATTATTATTTGGTTTTTCGATGAATAGTTAGTTGACCCAAAGGAAGGCTTAACTATTTTATAGGAATTTATTATTAATATTTGATTGGTACCCCAAGAGTATCACTTACAAGTTGATATCTCTATCCAACGACTAGATACTAATGTTGTGCTAAATATCTTGTGATGAGTCATGTCATTATTTGAGTTATTATTTGTGTGTTTTGGTATATATACATGAGATTAATTTTATTCTACTTGTCTATTTGTTCTCTGTTCAGTTTTTAGTTTTGCTACAAATATCACTGCCAATATTAATTCCATTCCGATGTTGAATGGCACCAATTTTAGGACATGGCAAGAGAACGTATTGATCATTCTCGAAGTCATGGACCTAGACTTAGCATTAAGGAAAGATTGCCCTCCTGCTATTGATGAGAGTGCCTCTGATGAAAGGAAGGAGATGGAAAAGTGAGAATAATCAAATTGCTTAAGTCTTACGGTCATGAAGTGTGCCATTCCAAAAGCATTCAGGGGCACTACATCCAATGACATTACAATAGCTAAGGAGTTCCTTAAGGACCTCGAGAAAAGATTTGTTAGGAATGAAAAAGGCTAAAACAAGTACAATCTTGGCAAAGCTTGTCTCGCTGAGATACAAAGGTAAAGGGAACATAAGAGAGTATATCATAAAGATGTCTTACATAGCTTCAAAACTTAAAGAACTAAAATTAAATCTATCTAAGGGCTTATTGGTGAACTTAGTTTTGATTTCTCTTCCTACACAGTTTAGTTAGTTTAAGGTAAGCTATAACTAGCAAAAGGAGTCTTAGACTCTTAATGAGTTCATCTCACACTATGTTCAAGAAGAAAAGAGACTAAACCATGAGAAGGTTAAAAGTACTCACTTAACTAGTATGTCTAAGGGTAAGAAGGTCAATAAAAGAAAGAAGAGTAAGGAGCCTATAGTGCTAACACTACAAAAGAAACAAAATAAGAAGCAAGCTGAGGACACTTGTTTCTTTTATGGTACTAAAGGACATAAGAAGAAGCAATGTACTAACTATCACACTTAGTATGCAAAGAAAGGTATGCTTCTAATTTTGTCTATTTTGAGGTTAATTTGACTTCTATACCTATACACACTTGGTAAATTCAAATGCAACAACTTATATCAGTGTGTCCATATAGGGCTACTAGAATTGCCAAAAGCCCAATGATGGTGAAAGATATATCTATGTTGACAATGGCAAGGCAGTTGAAGTATAGGTGATAAGGAATTTTAGATTATTAATTAATACCAGTTACTATTTGGAATTAAATAAGACTTTTATTATACCATCTTTTAAACGAAATTTGATTTCCATTATCGCTTTAGACAAATTAGGTTACATTTATTCAATCAGCAATTACCAATTTAGTCTCTTTTATGATTCAAATTTAATTGGTATCAATTCTTTATCTTATAGTGATAATCTATATTTACTTGATACAATTGTCACTTATAACAAATCCTTTTGTGTTAATAGGTAAAACTTAAAGCGCAAATTAACTCATGAGAATTTAGCTTCATTGTAGTATAAAAGATGAGGTCACATTTCCAAAAGGAGAATGAAAAGACTTATGTCTGATGGCATTCTCAATCCCTTAGATGTTACAGATTTGGACATGTTTGTTAACTGTATAAAGGGGAAACAAACAAATGTAAAAAGATTGGGGTGCCAATAAGGTTATAGAAGTCTTAGAACTCATTCATACAAATATTTATAGGTCATTCCCTAAAGCTTCTTAGAATGTTCAACAATATTTTATAACATTCATAGATGATTTCTCTCAATATGTTTACTTATATCTTATTCATGAAAAGTCTCAATCATTAGACGCATTCAAAAGTTTATAAGGTTGAAGTTGAAAATCAACTTAGCAAGACCATTAAATCTGTCAGGTTTGATCACAATGGTGAATACTACGGTAGATACAATGGATCAAGTTAACAACGTCTAGAACCATTTGTTAAATTCCTAGAGGAATGTAGTATTGTCCCACAATATACTATGCTAAGATCACCTGCTATGAATGGTGTCACTAAGAGACCAAATAGAACACTTAAGGACATGGTAAAGAGTATGATTAACATGGTATAGAGTATGATTAATCATTCTACCTTACCAAAATCACTCTAAGGAAAAGTATTGAAAACTGCAGTATACTTACTCAATAGAGTACTGACTAAGGCAACTAACAAAAACCCTTATGAGCTTTGAACAAGCAAGAAACCTAATCTAAAGCACTTATATGTTAGGGGATATCCAACTAAAGTTAGGCCTTATGGGCCAAATGAGAGGAAACTGGACATAGGAACTGTTAGTTGCTATTTCATAAGGTATTTTGAAAGGTTTAAGGGTTATAAGTTTTATGATCCTACAACTAAGGTTACCTTTAAGATGATAAATGCTTGGTTCTTTAAGGATATTGAGTTTACAGGGGAAGATAGAATTAAGGATTTTATCTTTAAGGAAGAATATGTTAATATTCCTCTAATGCTTATTGACAGTGTTCAGGATCATGCTACTATACCTGATATTGTTTAACAAGCAATTCTATAACAAGACAATGATATTGAACCTTCCATTCAAATTCAAGAAGAAATTTCAAAACAATAAACTCAATGACCCCAAGAACTAATGCCATTAAGGAGATCTATTAGAGAAAGGAGAAGTGCAATTCTAAATGATTACATTATATTTTTCCAAGAACATAAGAATGATTGGAAGATGATCCAATCAACTTCCGTTAAGCTATGGAAAGTTCTAATTCTCAAAAGTGGATAGATGCCTTGAATGAAGAGATGAAGTCCATGAAGAATAATGACATATAGGAACTTGTTCCCTTACTCGAGGGTGTGAAACCTATTGATTGTAAATGGATACTAAAAACCAAGAGGGATTTGAAAGGTAATATAGAAAGGTACAAGGCACGTCTTATTGTTAAGGTCTTCATACAGAAGGAAGGCATCAATTGTAAAGAGACTTTCTCTTCATTTTCATCGAGAGACTCTTTAAGGGTTATAATGGCACTAGTTGCTCATTTTAATATTGTGTTACATCGTATGGATGTTAAAACAACGTTTCTCAGTAGATACATTGATGAAACAATTTATATGATATAATAAGAGAATTTAGTTTTAGGAGATCCAAACAAATGGTGTGCAAATTAAAGAAATCAATCTATGGGCTCAAGCGGGTGTCTCGCCAATGGTATCACAAATTTCATCAGTTCATTCTCTCATCAAGTTTAGAGATGAATGCTGTAGATAATTTTGTATACCATAAATTTGGTAGGAGTAAGTTTATTTTCCTTATTTTATATGTGGATGATATACTTCTTGCCGTTAATGATATGGGTTTATCACATGAAACTATTTGATTTTTGTTAAAAAAATTTGGAACGAAAGATCTTGGTGAAACCACTTTTATATTACGAATCCAAATACATTGGGATCATTTTAGAGATATTCTTGGGTTGTCACAAAAGAGCTATATTGAAAAGATATTCAAAAGGTTTAGCATGTAGAACTATAAACCAGGTGATACCCCTATAGTTAAAGGAGATAAGTTTAGTCTTAACCAATGCTCCAAGAGTGACTTTGAAAGTAAAGAAATGGAAAAGGTCCCTTATTCTTCAGCTATAGGAAGTCGCTCGTATGCTCAAGTATGTAAGTGTACAAATATTGCGTACAGTGTTAACATATTAGGAAGATATTTGAGCAATCTAGAAATTGATCATTAGAAAGTAGCCAAGTGAGTCATACGATACTTATAGAGAACAAATGATTACATGTTCACATATAAGAAATTAGATCGGTTGGAGGTCATTGGTTACTCTGATTTTGATTTTGTTGAATACCAACACTGTAGGAGATCCACTTTATGTTACATCCATATGCTTGCTGGAGGAGTAGTTTCTTGAAAAAGTGCTAAGCAAACACTCATAGCTTTTTCCACTATGGCAGCAGAGTTTATAGCACGTTATGAGGCATTTAATCATGGAATGTAGTCGCGTAATTTTGTCAATAGGCTACATGTTGTAAATAATATTGAAGAATCATTGAGAATATTTTGTGACAATAAATCAACAACGCTATATTCCAACAGCAATAAGAGCTCTATGAAGTCAAAATGCATAGACATTAAATTCCTGATTATAAAGGAAAGAGTTTAGAATCAACAAATGTCTATAGAGCACATTGGGGCAAACTCCATGGTTATGGATCTGCTTACTAAGGGATTAACACCCATAGTCTTTCATGTTGTTTACATTCAAGATGTTTAGTTTTAGTGAAAGTTTGTATTATATATTTAGTGCTTATTGAATTAAACAAGTTATTTAGATATAGTTTATGGTACAATTATAGTTAAAGTTAATTTTAGTTTTAAGGTTATTTTCAATTATAAGGTATCACAATTGAAATTTATATTTTTGAACTCTTAAAGTAGGACCAGTTGGAAATATGCATATTGGATCATATTACATTTAATTTCCATGTAATACATCCATACTTGATCCATGTCATTCAGTTATATTATATATGTGATCATTGAAGGGTCAGTTACAACATATGTAACAAAACCTACTTTAGTCTTATATTAATAAGATTAATGGACCGGATTCTTAGTGATACATTCAGTGATGATAGTAAAATGTCTAAGTACTTATAATGTTTATACACAATTATAAAGTCACACGTATAGCTCAAGTGGAGATTGTTGGATTTATTTTAATAATAAACTATATGGGCTTATATGTGTCATAAATAATAATTGTATAATAAAGTTATCATATTATAAAAAGTCTAAATAAAGTGATTTAATATATTTATGGACTTTAATGCATCATATAAAGTGTAGATTTATATGTAAGACTAAAGATATTATTTTCTATTTTATGATAGGCAGAATTAGAAATAATAATAAAAGTGATAACAGGCAATTAATCTTAATAGATATATATTATATATAAGATCGTGTTCCTATACCATAGGCATCATTCTATTTTCTCTACCTTCCCATCAATAGAAAGAACAAAAGAGACAAAATCTAAAGGAATTACGTGATTGACTCGGATGGCTAATGATCAAATACTTACGCAATTAACACTATGGATTCAGGTATGCTTCTTTATCTCTTATTTTATTTTATGCTCTAATTTTAAATATGAATTTCTCCTGATGATTTCAATTTATATAGGATTAGAATCCTTACTCCTAACATGCCATTACTATACATACATTAATGTTTTATATAGCATATATGCAATATGCATTTGTTATGCCTTACATTTATAAATATTTGACATGTGTTATACCTATTCTTACACATGCATCATTATGTTGCATGTATAAATGTGCATATGTTGTATGTATTGTTCTTAGAAAAATATGTACAAATAATTTAGCATTTAGCTAGATACAAATGTTGGAGCTAGATAGTACTTAGAAAAAATATATACTTAATAAAATATGTACAAATAATATATACATGTTATAGTTATACATATATATTTGTGTATGTGAATGTCATATATATATACATATGCTTTAAATGCGATTGTGTCAACTAACTAAAAAGTTAGTATAAATTTTTTTTCCATATTTTATTTTTTGTAAAATAATTATCTATTTAATTATATAACATAATTTATCTATTTATTACATATACATAAATACATTATATGTTTATATGTATATGTTATATGTACATATTTGTTATAGTTATACATATATATTTATGTATATACATGCCATATGTATATACATATACATGTTTTACAATTGTAATATGAATCACGATATATACATATATATGTATAGGTATAGATGCTTTATGAACATAATACATATTACTTAAACATACATATATACATATACTTATATATTCTTCACAAACATATGCATATACATATATTTGTTTTACAAACGTAATATATATTACGTATACATAATTACTTGTTTCATATGAGAGATATCACATTAGTGATTACTCATTAGTATCAAGTGCGATTGTGCAAACTATTTATGAAATTGGAATATATTTTCCACTTATTTTATTTTTCTAATGTAACTATTTATATAATTTAGTGTATTAATGTATATTAGTGGTATAATAAGTATGGATAAATATTCAGAATTCGAAAAAATATATATACCATAAACTACTAAGTCCATTTAAAGGCACATATGTGGCACGCCAAAGTAAATATGTTGTAGGCACACGAATACAATCAGCCTATGCAAGCAAAAAGCATGAGCATGCCAGGCACGTAATTTTTGGGCATGGGAAGACATGCAAGCTACTCATTTACCATGCTTATAAATTATAATGGCACACAAGGTGATAATGATTAACCCAAAATTTTTTATTTATTTAAAAGTTTTTGTGACTTAGATGAAAGGTTTTCAAAAAAAAAGAAGAAGAAAAAACTAACGAATTCTTTTTAAAATTAGGCTTACCATATCTAAATTAGATTTTTCAAGATTGGAACAGACAAAAAATTAGTGTATATTATAACAGTTTTTCCAAAAAAAAAAAAAGCCTTGACGAATCACATAAGGGAGGCATTTTTTTTTTCCAAAAATAAGAATAACAAACAATAAATAAAAAAAAAAAAGAAGAAAACAAAATAAGGAACTATGGTGGTCTAATTCTAACTAGCAAAAATGTACTTGTAAGGTGACTTAAAAATTGGCAAAAAATATTTTCCCCTAACTCTATGCTTAAACATTACAACTAACATATGAGCCACAAAATGATTGGTTAGAATCACTAAGATATGTATTGAAAAGCTTTTTTTGTTATTTGTATCTCTTGCGTAACATACATGAGATTATTGTAAAATGTAAATTTCTATTAAACGTATTTATAACCAATATGATCATTCTTTTCATTATTTGTATCTATTGTACAACATATGTGAAATTAATGGAAGGCGTAAATTTTTGTTACACGGTTTTGCAAATTATGTAAGCATAACATCTATGTGAAAATTTTAAAAATATACAAAAATTGACATGCTTTTATTTGATATGAACTATCTTAGAAGAAGGAAACTTTTTTTCATTTTGGCCATCAGAAGAAGAAAATATTAGTACACATGTCACACGTGTGCATCCAAGAAGGAAGAAAAGACAAAAGGAGATTCAAACATGTTAATAATGAACGAAAGAGAGAAAGATGGAAAGAAAAGAAGATAGAATGGGAAAGTGACAATTCAATCTCACTTGTAAATGAGAGAGAGAAAGAGACATGTAGTTATTATAGATAGAAAGAGATTGGCTAGATTCATAAGAGAAGGTTTCCATGAATTCATATAAATTCAATCATTATAAAACTAAGTCTCTTTTTCACAATGCTTGCTCTCATTCTCCACTTCCAACTCTTAGTCTATCACATATAGTTATGTATACTCATAAAAAAGGAGATGGTTACTCATACAAGAACTTAGTTAACTAGGTGAAATCAAAGCAACTACATAAAGTACCACTTGGCAAAATGTTTTTTCCCATTAGAAAAAAAAAAAAAATGAAGTGGCTGTTTTCAAAGTTAGGGCTCTTACATTTCATGACTTTGTGTCCATGCATTCTCTTCTTTTTCTACTCAAAGGAAAATGTAGTTTCGTAATTGATTTGAATAATTTCGTTATTTGTGTCTTTTTATATTAGTTTTTGTTTAATGTATTTATGTCAACTTTGCATTTGTTGAATAACCTATGTACTTTACCTTTTATATATTTTCAACTCTATAAAATGAGAGATGTGAAACGTAAAATGATGTGCAAATGTATGCTATCAATTTGGTATGCATAACTTAAGTCTAAAAGTGTACCAACAAAGAAATAAAAGGTGATAAGAAATTATTTCGGTAAGGAAAATAAAATAAAAATAATTTCAACAGTAGATAATTTAAGTCTAAAATTGTAGGAAGAAATAAAAGGTGATAAGAAATTATTTCAACAAGGAAAATAAAATAAAAATAATTTTGGCAAAAAAGTAAAAAAAAAAAATGACGAAAAAAATTGAAAGCCAATTCATTGACTGTTGAATTGGCCCATAAACTACAAGTCCTTCAAGCTAGGACATTTTGCACCAGTCACAATTCAATGTGAAGTTGAACCGTGACCTGGCTGTTTCGGGTTAGGTTTAAATCAACCTTAGATCTTAATATATGTACATTTTCTAATAGATTAGTACATTCTTTAGGGAAAAGAAATATTATGTTTTGACTTAGAGTAGGTCTATAAGAAATGGGTTGAATCGATCAAGTCAACTAGGTTGAGCTGGGGCATTATCAATGAGGTTCAATAAGATGATTCCAACCAGTTTTATGGCATTCTCTAACAAAAAAAAAAATTGTTTTAACCTAAAAAACTCTATCAGCTTTATAACAATTGAGTTCTACCAATTGGGTCAACAAGGTTGAGATGGCATCACTATCAATGAGGGTCAATAGGATAATCCATATTAGTTCTATGGCTATATTAGGTTGAATCAAATCGAAAGTTAACTCGGGTTTAACAATATTGCTTGAAACCATTTGTAAATCTTCAAATTCTTAATATTAGTAGAAGAAAGGGGAAAAAAAAAACTCATTAATGCCATGTCAATATTAAGCTGCAGCTATTATTTTTTAAGTAGGTGGAGACATTAAATTGAACAGCTTTCATAATTTGGAGTACTAAATGACAAATTTGAAACTTCTGCATTGTAGAGGATTGAATTTGATTTTTTGGGCTTTAAGCCTAATAGTAGTTTGGACTTGTATCTTTAGGCTAAGATAACAGGACTAGAAAGCCAAGTCCACAAACTCAGAATGACTTAAAGAGATGTAGCATGGTAGGCTTATAATAGGAATAGTCGAACCAACTCACTCCTTTGCAACTTTTTCTCAGGGAAGCTCATGTACTTAGAAAGACTTGTATAAGCCTAGACTCAACAAAAGCCTAATAGAAGAACCCATCAATAGGAGGACTTCTCGAATCCATTAATCATCAGCATAATGTTTGTTTATAGATACCTCATTTTTGTCATCCCTAAGTTTGCTCCTAATTTAGAAACCATATTCTTCGAAAAAGGTTAATAAATGAAAAACTAAACCAAAAAAAATTGAAAAATCAAGAAAAGACAAAAAAATTAAAAATGAAAAATACAAAAGAATGGAAAGTACAAAATATTGAAAAATAAGAACAAACCAAAATATTCAAAAACAAGAATAAACCCAAAAAAACCAAGAAAATAAAAGTTAAAAATCATGAAAAGCATCCTACAATGGTCCATTTAGGCTAGTTTGGGGAGGAAATATTTTTCTAAGGTTAAAAACAGCTTTTAAAGTCAAAATAGGCATATGTGATTTTCGGATACAAAATGAGGATTTTATTGGAAATCAATTTTTGGACCACTTATTAGTGTTAAAATATTTTGAAAGTATAATTTTAGATGAAATAATAGCTTGGACCTTAATTAGATTTAAAATGACTATTTTATGGCCATTTGATATTTTAAATAGAAATTGAACACGGATAGAAACCAAGTTCTTAATTTAATCAAACCAGTTAAGTTTGAAAATATTTTGCGTATATGTTTACTAGACTTCATATTGGATTGAAAAGGGGAGTACATTATTCTTTTAGAATTTGGGTGATTATTTAAGTGTTTCCATGGTACCTTTGAATAAGAAGGGAAAAACAATCAATGGCAATAAGAAAAGAAATAAATAAATAAATAAATAAAAACCCATAGAGGTGATAAGTATCATTGGCACACATATCACTAGTTGCTGTCGACACGTAGCATCATAAGACACATATCATGGTGCCACGTGACATAAACATTAGGCCACTACATGGTAGCTAAGTGTATGTCATACGGTGCCACTCATCATGGGTCATGTGATGTATGAGAGGTCAAACTTTTTTTCTTTTTCCCGCTATTCTCTATTACGAATAGAAGCTTAAAGCTTTGTTTCACTATAAAAATAATAAATGCACTTGGGTGTTTTTATCTAATTTCACCCACTTTTTTGCCACAAAAAAATCATTAAAAAAATGGAATAAAAAGAGTATGAAAAGTACTACTTGGACATGTCCAATTTTAGAATTTTCATTGAGGAATTTTCTTAAAATAAGAATAAAAATAAAAATTTTGGGTAATTAATATGTACAAATATATAACACCTAAGATAAAAGATGTAATATTTGGACAGTGTACATCTTGTTTTCTATCAATTTGTGCAAAAAATGCATTTAATTTTGGCTAAAAATGAAAAAACTAAGCTGCACATAAACACTTGCCCATTTTCATCAAGATTTTATCAATATGGAAGTTTTTTGGGCAATAATCTTAACCAAGCACTATAAATAGGAGTTCATCCATGTATTGAAGTGACTCTTAAGCAATGCAAACACTCCAATTGAATGCAATTGCTACTTTCTCACTCTAGGCTTTAGAATTACTAAATCCACTCCCTCTCTTCGATTTCTCTCATTATAGAGAAAATAAATTAGAGATAATAATCCAAAATTCATGTTAGAACAAAACTTAGTAAGTAGATTGATTCAATTTCATGGTTAGGTAAAGTAATTTGAAGATTAAACTACGAAGTGCAAAGTTAGGGTTTGTTCATCTACAAGTTAAAGTTTTAAGGGAAATTGCAGAAGCTAGACTCGGGTTTTCTAGAAATTAAGTTAGGGGTTTGGAAGATCGTCATTTCAGGAGTCTAAAGCCACCGGCCTCACCTTAAAAACTGGTCAAACCACCATAGAATCGACTTCGATCCAGTTAACATGTGAGGTAAGCATTCTTCCTTTGTGTTGTTAAGTTAATTATTGATCTAAAGATTTAAAAAGAAAAAGAAACAAAAATCCTTTAAAAAATAAAAAATGTGCTTTGATCTTTTTATTGTCATGATTTTACTTAAATAATGTGTGTTTTTTTTTGTGATATTTATTTTTTGCATAATAATTAATTTTAAAATACCTTAAATCATGTTTGTTAATTTTAAGTTAATATGCTTAGGTTTTAAATGAAACAATTAACATGTTCACATGTCTTAGGCTTTAATAAAAATAAATAAATAATTAGCATGTTTTAACTTTAACGAATAAATAAGTTGTATGTTTAGGTTTTAATTAACTATTAGCTTAATGAATAAATGAGGTTTTGTTATGAATAAGCATGTTAAATTAAATAACATTGTTTTCTATAATGACAAGGAAAAAATATTAAAAAATAGAAAAAAAATGAAAATAAAAAATGATTTGTTGTGTCTCTTTGTTGCATGATTTGATCAATTTTTTTTTTATTTGCCTTGGTATTGCTTACATGAATTGAATTATTTGTCTTATTTTATACATGATTTGATCAACCTTATTGTCCAATATTTTTTCCTTGTTAATGGGTTTTGTTTAAAGTAAAAGGTCTATTTATTTTATTTTCAATAAAGTTTTTTAAACACTTATAAAAATTGTTTTCTTTTCATAAATAAAAATAAATAAATTAGCCTTTTTTAAGGTTTAGGAACTTTCAAGGGTTTTTTGAAAGTGGACCAGAAAACCCATTGTTTTTTCAAATTAATAAAATTTAATGAATCTAAAGTGAAAATAGTTTTTCTCAAAAATAAAATAAATTGACAAACTAAAGTTTTTGTCAATTTAGAATTACGTTGGCTTAATCCTACTTTGCAGATTCGTAAGCACTTTGGGCAACTCAAACAAATAAATTTTTTATTCCCTTTTTAAGTTTTTTGTTTTTTGTTTTTATCAAAAGCCCATGTTCTAAAAAAAAAAAGGGATTTTTGGCTCATCAATTATTTTATGGATCTTTCTATAAAAACCTTTGGGTTTTAATAAAATAACCCTCGAGCCCATTTGATCTCTGATTTTTTTTTTTCTAAAATATTTTTAGAAAACTTACAAGCTAGTAACAATAGTTAATGTCCATAAGCCCAATAAACCTTAATTTCACTTTTCTATCTAGCGTACGTTGGATAGCGACTCCTTTTTCAAAATACGAGTTTTTTCTTAACCCGATTGAGAGGCTTTAATTAAATGGACCTAAGTTGATTAATGTCAAGTTAAGTAAAAATTAAAAATCAAATTTTTAACTCGATATAGTTAACGATCAAACTCTATAAATACCCTAGAGCTTTACCTCATTGCATCCATTCAATAAATGCTATCTTATTCTCACTAGTGTTTTTGAAATTCTTTGACACTACTTACTCTTCCTTCTTAACTCTTATTTCATATAGTCACTTTTTGTGTGTCATTTCACATTCCCCCTTAAAACCATGTGTAGCACAAGATACACACTGCACACAGGTGAGCACTATATCTAAATCTCTTATAAGTATATGAAAGTACATAAACTTCCCTTTTTTTTTTTTTTGGTATGTATTTATATGGTGTATGTAAATTATAGTCCACTTATTACAATTAAATAGTTGAAATTTTGTAACAAATTGCACAACTAAAAATTGCAGTCCATAGTTTGTTTTGTAATTAAAGGAGAGTGCATAACCATTTCAATCGAGGTTTCGTTCAATTTTGACCTTGAATGGATCAGAAATATGAATGCCCTAGTTGCATGGCTTAACCGGAGGCAAATCCAAATGAGAATGCGAACCACGAGAATCCATATAATGAAGAAAACGCCGGTGGATCCACACAACGCCCTTGAGGAGTGGACAATGGTGAGGCGGTGGCACAGCGCTAGCTATGGAGGTTTTTGATGAGGTGCAGTGTATGTCACTATACAGCAAGGGGCTGCTGGAAAACGGAGCTGGATTGTTCTCAGTTACTACTTAAAACTATAGAGTAAATTACATTAGAGATTTCGCTTTTTTAAATTTCAGTACATATTCGAAATTGTATCGCATTTAATAGTGGCATATTATGTCTAAATATAAATGTAGATGGGTAGAAGAAAAAAAAGTCAGAATACATTTTTCGTGAATCAAAGATTTGTTCTAGTAAATCTTGTTATAAGTAAAACAAAGGAAATCAGTTAGTTAAAGTTTCATTTACCAGAATTAGACGAGGATATGTAGCTCGGATGCGTAGAACAAAAGTAAGTTTGTTTGCATCAAGGACATAATCTTGTTATACTTTATGCTAGTCTTTGTCTTTTTAATGTTGAAGATAAATTCATTTAGTAGTTCAATTAGCTTCCTTCCTAGAGGAAGAGGCCTGGAACGAGCATGAGGTTCTTTGAGTAACAACTGGATCTTAGCAGCACTCAAGCAAGTGCTGGCTGCTAGATTTAACCAATCAATTGATTGTCGCAACCAAATCATCAATTTTCCAATTTTGGATGTCTAACAACTTGAAATGCCATCTTTTGATTTTCTTTCCACCTCATTGTCTTTGTTGTTGAAAGACAATTTAATCAACATAAAAAGCCAGATAAAATGCTATCTAATCTTAGCTAATCATCAATTGAAGGTCGCGTTGTATTTGGCAATCTCCTACCACGAACAAATGAACTGAACAAATGCAAGGCTCTTGATGGTTGAGCATAGGGCACCATGTGAGCAGCACCTCTAACTGTCGCGAATGTAAACAAATCTCCGTACTCGGTTGCCCAACCACCAACCTATTGAGAAAAACCGCAATGTTGACAATTCAGCTCGATGCAACGAAGATAGTTTGAAGCAGATGGAAAGGAAGCTAACCGTTTGGGTCGAACATACCTGGCCTTTGTGAAACCAAGCTCCATATGGCACAGTAATTGGGAACTTCAAATCATGAGCTAGGTCTCGAATAAGTGTTCGAGATCCTAGCAGTGGAACTACAGAATCTTGATCACCACTGCAATTTAGCTTCTGTACTCAGTAACAATCTACAGGACCGACTATTGAAAAGAAAAGACCAAAATAATAATAATAATAATAATAATAACCATCCACTGTTTAATGCAGGTACCTGAAAACCCAGACAGGAATATGATTCTGCACTATTCTCTTTAGCAGAGGGAGGATGTTAATATTCCCATCAACATCACTGTAATTTAGAACGCTGCACCAATGAAAAATGCTTGTTGAGAAGCTCGTGTTTGTCAAAAAGATTTTATATGATATAATCTATATCAGCTCTTTATATTATATTATCGTTCACCAGACTAGAATTATTGCGAATATAATAACTCCAACTGGAATGGAATTGAGCAACTGGGAAGAATTGTTATCCTCTCCATAGGCAGATGACTCGAGATATAGAGTAGAAGGAAATGAAGATGCCAGCATGTTCAACTAAAGTCTTTATTTCTCAGCTCCACTAGACATGTGAGAATAGGACACACTGCTTTCTAAAGAAATTGCGAGTTCATGGTTTCTTAGCATAATTTCTGGAACACTTACCCGCTGCACATCGACCATGGGTAAGGCAAATTAGTCCTGTTTGCATGGAGAGCCCTCTGAACCTCAGGAAGGTTGAAGTAGAAACGTCTTTCGAATGACATGCAAACATCAATGCCTAAACTCACCTTGGTGGCCTGCGGAAATCACATCAAGAAGCAGCTCATGAGAAGTGGCAACTCCAAAGAGAGTGAAAGAATTTTGAAGATCGGTGCTTAAATTTGAGAAGATTGATACCATCTTTTTCAATCGCAGTTCCTGCTCGACCAACGATGGATAGCAAACATCAAGAATAACATCATAATTATTTATGTATTCGCCAACAATGTTATTTGCTGTTGATATTGCATCATTGCAGGACTGTGATACATTGTGTGGGCTTGAAAAGGCATAGTCATCAAAATCACATTCATTCATTATTTTGAGACCAATTTCATCAGAAATCATCCCGTGAGACCAGAAATATTCATATATAGCTGGAATATCTCGGTCCAGCTTGAGGAGTGGATTCCCCATCTGCAACAGTAGGATCGCACCTAGTATGTCAGATGAATTCTATTACAATTTCAAAGATAATAACATCTCAGAAAATAGAACCGTACATAAGAAACAAATTTGCTTACAGCAATTCCTTTTACATTAAACTTGAATCCTGTTGAATGTGCATTATGGTCCAGTAGAGCAACTGCTAATTGTGGAATGTAATGTCCTATCGAAAGAAAAGAGATTGACAGAAACAATTATTCAACCAAAAACAGAAAATGGACTTCAACAAACAAATTAATGGTATTGCAGGGTTGTTTTCTTTCTATTTTTCTTAAGAAAAAAACAAAAAAAAATTCAAGCCATTAAATTTGTGTCCTCTAACCTGCATAGCTTTCTCCAGTCAGAAACAGGCGTCTCGATTTGAATGCTGGAAACTTCTCAAACCACATCAGGAGAAATACATACATATCCTTGGCTGTGGATTATGAATTGTCAGATATATAATAAATTTATGAACCAGAAACATCAGTATTCCAGAAAGTGACGTGGTTTCATAATGATGGATACAGCCTAAAATTGAATTCACTGAATCAACTCGATTTTGATAATAATATAGCCTTAAAATGATGAATATTAGTAAGCCATTACCAGAGGAATCATCCCCACAAGTGTAATCAGAAGTTCTGTTCGAGTATGACCATCCTACTCCAGCAGGAGACTCAACAAATAGCAGATTTGAAGCTGGAAGAAGAAACACGAGGAACAATTAGGATTCAAGAGCTTGAATTAGGAATAAGCTAGCTGACTACATACCTTTGTTCCATGACATTGAATTTATCCGAAGGCCACGGCCATCCCCTCTTGGATAAAATGGTCCCAACTCTGTGAAGGCTCCCCCACCAACAGATGAACATCCAGGTCCTGTTTCATTGACCCATCATTAGCAGAGTTTCAAGACATATCCTCATGCGGTCGTATTAATCCTTAGGTAAGGCAATCAGAATGTAATTTACACCCAAGGAAATTTCAAATCTTTGGTGTTGCTTGTTGATTTTTTTAAATGAACTTTGTTTTCTTGCGTATTTTTGTGTGAAAGATAAACATCATAAGGAAACGTTCTACGTCCTATTCATAGGAAATGCCCATAATATTAACAATTCCTAGAATCCATTCCAGGCAAACCCAGAAAAGGACAGTAACATTGAAATGATAAGCAAAGTAAAAGTAAGTTTTATAAATCAGATTACCTCCATTGAGCCAGAGAGTAAGAGGTTTGGTGTCAGGATCTTTGTCTGCTTCAACAAAGTAGTAAAATAAACTCCTACCAGCCTTCACATCAACATCTACATAACCAGCATACTGTCTGAACCCAACTTTTGGCTGACCAGGCAATTTCACTACCAGATCTTCAACTGGATATGCTCCCACATTTACCACCAACCAAACATACCCTACTAAACCAACCACACTCGTTACAAAACTTGAAAACCAGCCCATGTTCATCAACAAACTATAAATTTCATGTAACTTAACAGCAACAAGCCCCTACTTCCTACGCAGATTCTATCCTGGTGTATTGGAAAAATTATCAGTTTGCGATTGAGGATGATGACGATAATGAAATTTGCGTGCTGTTTGGTAGATAAATAATTCTGAATTCTGTTTTGTGTGTAGCACGTGAATCCTGGGGCGGCTTTAAACAAAAGCTGGTGTTTAATTGGTCACACCTAGGACCATACCACATCTACATAAAAGAAAATGTCACATGTACACAGACATTATTTTTCCCGGCATAAAGAATGCAGACGTCTGACATATATACATGTATGTAGATGGATATGTGTGTGTGTGTGTGTGATAACAACCTGAGAGAGAGGTGTGAGAAAGACGGTGGGAAATTGCAGGGTTCGGCTGGAGGAATGAATGATATCACGGCGCAGAGTAGAGGCTTATGTTGCTGGTTCTTGAAGACTTTTACTTAATTTATAGAGAGAGAGAGAGAGAGCGAGAGAGACGTTGGAAAGTTAAAATGAAGGATATGTTTGTGGAGATCCGGGCCGCTACAAACTGATTTCTTCTCTTTGCACGTATACTAATGGAAATAGAATGAAGTATTGTTTTTGGTAATTTTAATGAGCAATAATGAAAATGAGATGAACGAGCTAGAGCTGATTTTCATTTCTCTCAAAATTTGGAAAGAAAGGAAAGAAAATGATTAAAAATAATACGTAATTACAAAAATACCCTTACATAGAATGTGATTGAAAAAAGATTAAAGATAATTTAATCAAATTCAGAAACAAACGTTTCGATATATTTCTTTGCATTTCTACATTTTATATTTTGAAAAAAGTAAAATTTATATTTCCTTTAATTACCTTTCCTTCGTTTTCCCTTTCATTTCCATACATTTCTACTTAGTTTAAATGTTGCCAACTAATATACACCAAGTCAGATTGACTTATATACATTTCTATTTTTTATATATTGTAGCATATAATCAATAAACTATATAATAAAAATTATATGAAAAGATATTTCAAAAGTTTAAGTAATTTTATCCATTAATTTATAAGTTAAGATAAAAATAAGGCATTCTACTTCGATTTTTGCGAATTTTAATAGATAGGGGCTTACTCAAAAATAAAAGCTATATAAGACAACCTTATCTCCCTGTTTTATTAATAATTTTTTCGCGAAAGCTATTAAAAGTAGTTTTTTTTTTTTTTTCTTTTTTCCATTTCAAAGCTGTTAAGATAGTAACGGGATTGGAGTCAACTAAGTCAACACGCTCCAACTTAAAGAATCTTCTTTCAACTTTAGCGGCTTTCTTCGTCCTCATCGTATATCCACATTTGTTTTTACCAACCCCAACCCCCTACTTCGGGGCGTGCTTTCTCAAGTTACATTCCATACACGAATAATCTATATCGGGATAATTGCACTTGGATTCTTCAGTGTTATTTACTTCCATTTTTATTTTTCCTTTATTGCCAAACTGCATTTACGATACGAAAATAATCAACATGAATAGTAAACAGGTTTTTGAAAAAAAAAAAAATATAAACAAATCAAACCTATTTAAACATGATAATTTTATGATTAGTTCAAATTTAGTCTGTTTATAAACTCATTTATCAAAAAAATCTCATAATCAAGTTCTGACTTCGGCCCATAAACCTATTTAATGCTAAATAATAAGTAATTGCAGCCCGTTTACTTCAATAATACCAATGTTTGAGAAGAGGTAAGAAATTATGGGAAAAATAAAGTGGGAGGAATGAATGAAAGAGGAAAGAAATTGGGAGGAAAAATTGCATGCTCTTTATTTGCATGAGAAATGAAGGAAATGGAGGGAAAGTTAATAATATGATTTTTTATTACAATAAAATTTCATTTTTCATAACTTGAAAACACATTTTTACTTTAAGGGTAAAATTATAATTTTATATTGATTCATGCCAATTCTCTCCCTATCTAGGGGGAATGATTTTTATGGGTCTAGAGGAAAGCTTTTCCTTCCAAATCTCTTCCCTTTCCCTTCCCTTTCTATCTCAAACAAAGAAAAATGTTCTTGGAAGCATCATTTTCCTTTCCTCAATCAAGTTTAAATAGAATAAGTGGGATTGAATTGCAATTTAATATAAATTGAATGCATATATAATCGGTATTACATGTCTATTATTTTGTTTAATCGATACAATAACTAATAAGGAATAGGATAGGAATACAAGAAATAAATTGCTCAATATATTATTAAAATCCCTACCCTTGTCCACTTTTCATATCCAATACAGACTCAATACAACTTATAAGGAAGGGGTAATTATGGCAAAGATAATATATGAGCTATTCAATAGCAATCAATGAGTAGGGAGAAATAAATTACTATTCAATATTTTGGATAATAGCAATTCATTGAAAATAATTATTCAATGTTAAAATTCAACTAAATACCGTAATAGTAATTTTATATGGAATAAAGGAAGAAAGAAATAGTTTTTTCCTTTAAATCAACATGCAATTAATATTTTAATTATATACTTACTACACAGTATAGCCTACACAACGCAAAATTTAGATGCATTTATATTTTACTTTAGGGTTTGTGACTTTCTCCTTTCCTTTCCCTTCTAACTTCAAGTTTCTCTTTATACTCTAGCTAGCATAGATGCTTTATCGATCAACAATTCAACTTCATCTTCGAAGGCAATTTTTTAATATCTAATTTTTGTTTTATTATTCTTTGAAAGGTAACCTTTAATTTTTATTTCGTTTTTTCTCCATATATTTCTTTAAATTTTTATTTCACTTCCACATCTATGTTGATGATTCAAATGATTTTGTGAAAGTTATAAGAGAATTATTTTCTCTCCTTGATAAATATGTCAAGAAAGATGACACAAGTTCTGACCTAAATATTAGTAACAGTTAATAAAAGAGCTAAGGTTTCTATCAATGATGAATAGAGATGACTTTCGAAGTAACTTTAGCCCTATCAAATAGGTATACTAGATTTAAAGTAATTTCATTTTATTTGATGTTTATGGTTTTTATTTTATCTAGAAATTTCAATTTTTTACAAGTATGCCAATGCTAAGAGATGCTAATTAATCTAAATTAGAGCTATATTTAGATGGGAAGTCTCATATAATGGTTGAATTGGATGTATTGAATTATTTGGAAAACTAACCAATTTTGATATCCTTAAGTTATAAAAATGACAACATATCTTTAAAAGAAGTGCACTTTGGCCTTGCTTTACCATATCCTTCTGTAAAATGTATAAAAACATTAACACTAATAAAGAAATGCATAAAATTAATGGGAAGACAATCATATAAGAGTACAGATACATTCTCGTATTCTCAACTTACCCTTAAGTCATGATGTGTTGTTTTAGCGATGAAACATGTTAAGAGATGCCCTGGTGTATTTGTTGAGAAATTAAAAAGAAAAACTTTTTGTATTTCTATATAACTGATTTTTCATTAAATGCGTAATCAAAAGGTGGAAAAATTCCAATGGTCCTAAAACTCTCTTTATAGGATCCTTTTACGATATTACTTATGATATATAATATATACTCTTCATATTTTATATATATATATATATATATATATAATATTTGGATTTAGCTCCATGGCCCCTTTTATTTTATTTCTTTTCTCCCTCCTCCTCCTCCTCCTCCTCCTCCTTCTTCTTTTAACAACTATTGTGGTGTTTCCCATTGTCAGGTGCGTTCGTGGCTATAGCAATCATGTAGTAGTTTCTCATTTATTTGGGATAACAAACCCGGTTTTGGATCAGGCCAAAGGTCACCGTTATATTTACAGAGGTAGGAGGATACCAATGTGAAAAGGATAAATAAACTTTGCGGCATTTTTTAATGACAATTATTACTACTTTCGGAAAATCTGTTGGGGTTAGGAATGGTCATAATGTACACCACTGTTCTGTTCTGCGGTAAATATAATCTTATTTTCATCGTTGTCCTATGAAAATAATGGGATTAAATTCTACTATTATTTCAGTCCCGTCCTTACATTGTGGTGTTTTACACAGCAAAGAAGGGGAAAAAAAGGAAAATAGAAAAGACATTTTTCTTATGATACATTTGATTGATTTTATAATAGTAAAATAGAATAGTTATTTTTTTCTTATATGCCTAGACTAAGGTAAGAGCCAATTCCAAACTATAAACCGGCATGGAACTGACCTTGAACCTACTCGATGGGCCGACGAATCGATCCGACCCGTAAGAGGTTGGGCTAAACCTAAGCGCTCAAGCGGTTCAAGAGGGTGGAATTACCTGAATCTAGAGATCGCGAACCGCTAGGTTGGGCTGTCATTGAATCAACAGGTCGGTCTAGCCAGTTCACGCCCTGAAAAAAAAAAAAAAAAAAAAGGAAGGCCATTAAATCGAAAAAAATAATTAAATAATATCTAGTAAGTCATTATATGTCAATGTTACTTTATTTACGATAGTGAAAGACAATTTTTTAAAAATAATATCATCAAACTAATGATAAACGACTAATCATAAGTTAATTATATATTAAGGATAAATAAAAAATTCAATTTCAATTAATGTAAGTCCTTTTTGTAAAACTTGTTAAATGTTAAGGATTTAAATATAAGAAAAAAATAAAATTTGAAAGAAAAAAATAAAAAAGTTGAAATCACATTAAGTCGGAAATTAATAAAAAATTAAAAATTATTAATGAGTTAGTACATTTAAAAAAAAGAAAAAAAATATTATATTATTAGAAATTATTAATGTGTTTTTAAAAAAATAAATTAATAAAAAATTAAATAAAAAAAAAATGGGTTTAAAGGTCGAATCGACCCTTAACCTATTGAGTCAGTTGAACTAACCTGAAACCACCCCCTTTCTACAAGCCGATTACGGTTTAATCGTGGTCAAGCCTGTAAACCAACGATTTCAAGCCGATTTAGTGCCGAGCTAGCCCGATGCCTACCTCTATACATGCTTATTCTTGAGTTTGAGAAAAGAGATGGTAATTTCACCTACCAAACTCGAGGATAACACGGAATAGCTATTATTACAAAATGAGAAACTATAATTTCTTTATGGGATTAAAAAAAGAAGAAGGATTTGGATTCTCTCAATTTTTCTCCTCTCTATTTCCCTCAATTTGTAAATCAATAGTTGATATTGTTTAGAATTTTGACATACTAAATTGAGGAAAATGCAAAGAAAGTCAATTGAGATGATACATTTTCAAAAAGTAAATATTTTTTTTAATCTTTTGGAGCATATTTGCATATTTACTCATAGGACCTTAAATGAATTATTTAAAAAAAAAAAAAAAGAGCCCATTACTTCTTTATTTCATACGCATCATTATTGATTTATCTACCACAAGAAAATCGGCATGACATTTCACTTCGGTTTCTTTCTTTTTCTTTTTTTTTTTTAAGAAATAATGTACATAAATCATAAAAATACACTTCTAAAGATATTATTAGCATATCTTGGTAAGACTATTTATGCATAACATCAATAGAAACCAACAAAGAAAATAAATAAAAAGGGAAAAGGGAATAAATAATTAGAACTTCAAAAGTAAGTTGATTTTGTAGTCCTTAATAAAAGTTAATTTAACCTTAATTTAACAAGGCTGGAGGCTCATATACCATGATTTCTCTTTCTATGCGGAAAACTAAGGTAGACGTAAGTATAAAGTTGAATCAATCCTAAATCGTCGATTTATGAATCGATGTTAGGTTAAACTAGGCTTAGCCTTTAAGAGCTCAAGCTCAGACCAATTTAAAAAAAAAATTCTATTAATTTTTTTCCCTGCATTCTAGTAATTAATGTAAATAATTTTTTATATTCTCTCTTATTTTTATTTTTTTTCTCAAATTATTGTAACATTTTATACGTACATTACATATAGCGCACATAAATGATTCATCGTTATTTTTTGTTGAAATTTTATCCTGTCTCGAAATAATTGATTTGGATTGCGTAAGCATAATGTTACTTTAATATTAAAATATTGAATAATGTTAAGTAAAGCGAGAGAAGTTAAAAAAGGATGAAGACTTCTCATTTAAATCTCAAAATATATTGTTAATATGTAAAGAAATAAATTACAATATAACTATTTTACAAAATATTATTTTCCCAATCAAAGTATAGTTGAAAGTGTGTTCGAAGAGGACGATAGTAGAATAGCAAATTAAGTGTGTGATATTTTGATTTGGTTTTTTTATTTATCCTTTTTTCTTGGTGTGGGTGAACCGAACAAGGTTGGCCCATCAATTCAAGCGACTCTCAAGAGATTAACCACCTGAGTCATTAGTACTAGACAATTCATCCAGTGGATTAGGCCCGTGTACAACCAGGTCGGACGGAGCTAATTCCAGATCAATTTTCGGTTCGAAACCGAAATCGATTGTTTCCGGATGGACCGACCCTCACCATCACTAGATTTGGAGATCTAAGCAAACATTTTACTGTTGTCCTATCGTTTGTTTTTTTTCTTTTTCTTCCAAATCCTATCAGTTTAACGGCATGTTAAAAACGACAGGTGTTTGCGGAGATGGTCTAAGGTCTAAACTGAATTACAAGGTTGAAAATATTAGCAAATAAAAATCTAAGGACCCTATAGAATAATTATATAAATCCAACTAGCAAGCCGAAAAAAAAGAAAAAGAAAAAGCTAATTTTGTTATGTAGAATTTATTTATTTATTTGAGGCGTATCTGTATTATTCATTTTAATGTTATTTCTAATCTTGTTAAGAAACGTTGGGTTCTTTTTTGTTTTCTTATTTCTAAAATGTTTATTCTCATTAGTTTTCTTTTTGTTAGATTCTTATTAGATTTTGCTAGTTATTCGTATATTTAATTTGGTTTATGTCGGATTGCTAATAGTTGCTTCTGTTTTAAAAGTACTTTAGGGACTCGAAAATGAATGAATGACTTTAGGGAGACAATGGGTGAAAGGTAGATAGAATATAAAACTATCAATATAGTTTAGTTATCTACAAATGGAAGTTAAAATATGTTAAAAGGTAGTATAAATGGAAGTTAAGATGTTAGAGGTGGTCTAAAAGAATTAAGTCATCTAAAAATGGAAGTTAAAATATCTTAAAAGATAGTATAAATGGCCACGTCCAGGGTGAAATGTTTTAGTTTAGTCAAAATGCAACCTCAACTCCTAAACTAAACTAAACTAACCAACTAAAAGAAGCTTGAGCCTAAACTTATCACTCATCTTCTTCTTCCATTCATTCCTACAAGCATTCCCTAAAGATTTGGATCTTACAAATCTTTCCATATTTTCACAAATGTCATAGATTGTCATAAGATTTAGCTACCAAGTCTCCCTTAGCCTTCGATAGTACAACTCAATCCAAGATCAAATCTTCCTTTCCTACACCATCACTCTTCTCTTTTCAAAAGGTTCATTGTCTTCTACTTGTTGTAATTTTTGCACAATGTGCCAAGATATTTTTAATATATTTATGGATATTATTTATAAAAAATAAGTATTTATTGTATTTATATACTTTTCTACTGGTATATATTTTATAATAAATTCCCATAGATAATTAGAATATGTATGAAATTATAATAAAGGTATATTATTAGTGAGATTTCATTGCATTATATTATCTAAAAGTTGTCCGTGGTCGGATAAATATCTAGAGTAAACATAGATATTTAGACCAACACGTTGTATAATTAATGTCATTCTTACTAAATCAAGGGAAAGATATTCGAGTTATACAAGTGGGTATTCAAAGTTAAGTGAATACACTGGACACGATCCGTTAATAAAAGACATCACATGTTTAATGTCATTACTCCCTTCTCTAAATGAACGAACATAAATAATCCCTAAACTCAAAACCTTCATATATCCTATATATAGAATACTGTACTTTAATTCCGTTAAATGCAGTCTTTATTTAAATTGTAAATAATACGGTTATTTGGTACGACATGAAATATAAAGAGAATAATGATAAGTTAAAATAGAATTCATTACTCTCTTAAATTAGAGAGTCCATATTCGGAGCCACTTAGTTAAGATAATAGTGACTTATAAACCCGTGGCCATGACAAGTATTATTAAGTCTATTTTGTCTTGAAAACTAAGTAAAATGATTAAACATTGATAGCATGACATGCAATGGTTTATTCAGAATATTATTTAATGAAAAAATTTAATTATGTAGTAATCAATTCATAGTGGTTTCTTGTTCACACTTTTTCTATTACGTTGAATGACCAACAACTATTATTAGACGGTTACCTTAGTTTATATATATATATATTACCTCCATGTATATAAATCTAGAGGATCGTACATTATAGCTTGATTAATGGAAACAAAGTTTTGACAAAAAATTTTAGTGAATACTAAATTTTATCAATATTTATTTCAGAACTAGAATAAATTGATTTGAAATAATAAATTGGAAGTAATTTATTTTATCACATAGTATATATTTGCGGTTAAATACCTTTTAAATGTTATGTATCTTATTATTGCCTTTTCATATAAAAATAGATGAAATTCAATAATTCCATGTTTAATTGCTTTCATGACAATTGAAAGGATATGAAATTTATTAATTTCATATTTAATTGCAATTGAAAAGTTCACGACAATTAAAAAATTGTCTACCATTAATTTCATATTTAATTGTTATACAATGAAAGGTTATGGGAAGAAAGTTTATGGAATGAAAGGTCTATTTCATTAATTTTAGTTAATATTTAAAATAGACAAGAGCAGAAAAAAGGGTTTGATTATGATTTTCTATTTAGAGAAACACTTAAAGAAAAAGTAAGAGAGAGATATATAATAGTTTGCTTCCTTGTTTTTTTTTTTTAATTTCTAATTCTAATCTTAGTTATCTAGTAATATAAAGGATTAGAATTTGTTCTTGTTACATTTGGTGTCCTTGTGGTGAATACATTTTAAAATAATAAATCGAATTTAGATTTTAATTGAACTCCATCCCTAATAAGAGACGGTACTTCTCATCAAGAAAGAAGTAGTTTTATAATTTTTTATTAACATATATTTTTATTTCATATCACACATGAATCCCAGATAGGTTTTATAGTTTTTTTTTTTAATTTCCACTACATTCTTTCTGATTTATAAAATATAACAGTAATCTCTTACTCCATATCTCTTTTAAGATCTCTAAGTATACTTGAGACATTATTACATTTCAAGGATCCTATGTTCATTAAAAGAGAGAGAGAAAGAATTCCTTATATATCTATTGTAAACACGTTTAACTATTTTAAGTTTGGATCAAAACAAGCACATGACCAGAAACTCACTCAAAAGCATAGTAAGATATTTGACCCCCTAGGGAATGAGATACCAAACAACTTACTATTACAAGCCATTGTCAACCCAAAGAAACCATTCACCTTATGTCCAACACACTATTCCCGAATGCCAAAGGTTGCTAGAGTAGTGATTAGCATATTTTGCCTATATTTCCTTTAATTTTCTAAAAATGTTAAATTAACTTAAATAATTGCCAATTTTTGTATATTGACCTTATTTTGCATCTATTTTTAGGTAGTAATATTATAATTATTCTAATTTAAGTTATTCTTATATAGGTTCTTTATCTAGGGTATTAGATATTGTGCATATTAAACAAATTACTTGAAATTATATTGTGCATATTACTATACATTATTATGTATTTATTAGATATAAATATGTATATTAATCTGTATTTTATATAGTTTGACTATTTAAGGATAAGATTATTATTGTATACTAATGCATATTAACTATAACTAATTAAAGAACCGGCACAATGCGCAAATAAAAGTTTAAATAACAATTATATTTTTTCTGAAAAAAATAATGTTATAATAATTTAATGTCCTTATATATTATTAAAGTACAAAATTATATGAGCAATTTAAGGTTCTAAAAATGAATGACTTGTTATATATACACACACAAGAGCATATTTTTATTACCAAATTGCATAATATATATATAATTTTCACATAAGCAATGACAAATTATGAATTACTGAATTTTATCCCATTTTAAAATTATTTAAAAAATTTGGAATGTCGAAAAGGGAAAAGTTTTCGAAATTATATTAAATTAGACAAAAAAAATTATAGAAATGCATTAGGATGTCATAAAAAGATAGAATATACAAAAAGAAAGAGCTTCTAAAATAATATGATACAATATTATACTATTGAAAAATAAAATTATGGAAACACATATGTGATACAATAAAATGGTGAAATATAAAAAAGGAAAGAGTTTACAAAATTATATTATGATATGATATGATATAATATGATTCGACAAAATAAATTATAGAAATATAAATACATGAATAATACCTTGAATAGGTGAAAATTTTATGCTATTTCAAATTAAGTAACAAAAACTGCATTCCATCATATAAACATTGACACCCCACTATACAAAAGTATCAATTTTGATGTAAAGGACTTGCCTCTTATGTACAGATTAAAAAGAATCTTTAATAGCAACAACATCAAAATGACAGAATGAAAAATATAAGTATTTATGAGTTAAATGATTAAATAATCATATAAAATAGAAGCATTTTAGATTCTAAATCATGTATAAACCATATTATATATTACATATATCTCTATTTAGTAGCGATTCACTATCTTCCATCATCTCAATTTTTTTTTTATAGAAAACTAAATGATTATTTAATGATCTCATTAGACTTTCATATCACAGCATTAAGTTACTTTTCTAGCATTTGAATGTTAATGAGCTAAATTACAATGAAATATAATGTTTTTAATGTGATACTCAAAATTTTACATAATCATTTTGAGTAGGTAATTTATAGTGATAGTAAAACTAACCTGATTGAGCTAGAAATTTACGAGTGAGCTCAGGACATTAGTCGATGGGATTCCCTAGATTCAAATCTCAAAAATATAATAAAATAACAATAATATAAGTAAAATAGTATAATTTTACTATGTTACTTAATATTTACTGGAATCGTGCATAATAAGCTTCATTAACTCGTAAATTTTTAGAAATAAATTATATATATAATAAAATTATTATGTAACATAAAATAACATTACAATATATATATGATGTGTGTAATTATTGTGTATAACTGTATACCTATAATAAACTAAAATACCTAAATAATCACATTTTAAGCTACATTAAACTAAATAAATTAATTAAAAAATTAATGAAAATTATAAAGCGGCATGGAACAGTTGGGAATTGCATGGATTAGGCATGTGTAAACTTGAGGGACAGCTCTTAGTGTAATAAACAAGGATTACATGCAATTAGGACATGGTATATAAAGTAATTTCTAAGGGGAGAGAGAAAAATAATTTGTTTGAGCATTGCAACTCCCTTAAAAATCCAAAAAAAGAAAAAAGCTCTCTAGAAAATCATACATGCAAAAAGGGATTTAGGAAACATAGATTGAGCATTTGAAGATTAAAGAAGGAAATTTGGGAAAAATTACAAAATCAATACGTAATCTAAGTTTAGGAGTGTACAAGTACTTAAGGAGTTGCTAGAAACCAACCGCTACTACTAGGTGACATAGAAGCCAGCACTAGCCTTTCCAATAAGGTGGTGGCCAAAGCAGTGAAGAAATCAATTCTAGATACTAATACAATTAGATCTGCTCTTCATAGGCAAACTTGGGATTTACGATCCTAGGTAAGATCAGTTCAAGATCATAGGCTCCTTTTCTATCTGATAGGAAGGGCTGTTGTGCAAAATGTACTTCTAAGTAATTGCCCCATAGATCCTATATCTATCTATATGAGGAAGAAATCATGTAAGGAAGGTGATTCTCTTTTGTACAAATGGTACTTCGAACTTGGAACAAGCATGAAGAAATTAACGATACTTCTTTATCTTTTGAGTTGTTCTATCGAATTGATCACTCAAGACCTTTGGTCTCTACTTGGATTCGATGAAAAAAGCAAGATCACTTCTTATGGACTCGTTGAGAATGATTTTGATCTAGTTCATGGCCTATTAGAAGTAGAAGGCACTCTGGTAGGATCTTCACAGATAGAAAAAGATTGCTATTAGTTTAATAATGATCGAGTGACATTGCTTCTTCGGTGCAAACCAAGGAATCCCTTAGATATGATGCAAAATGGATCTTTTTCTATCATTGATTAGAGAGTTCTTTATGAAAAATACGAATCGGAGTTTGAAGAAGGAGAAGGAGAAGGAGTCCTCGACCTGCAACAAATAGAGGAGGACTTATTCAATCACATAGTTTGAGCTCCTAGAATATGGTGCCCTTAGGGCTTTCTATTTGATTGTATCGAAAGGACTAATGAATTAGGATTTCCCTATCAAGCCAGGTCATTTCGGGGCTAGTAGATCATTTATGATGAAAAGGATGAGCTTCAAGAGAATGATTCGGAGTTCTTGCAGAGTAGAACCATGCAGTACCAAACACGAGATAGATCTTCCAAAGAACAAGGCTTTTTTCGAATAAGCCAATTCATTTGGGACCCTGCAGATCCACTCTTTTTCCTATTCAAAGATCAACCCTTTATCTCTGTGTTTTCACATCGAGAATTCTTTACAGATGAAGAGATGTCAAAGGGGCTTCTTACTTCCCAAAGAGATCCCCCTACATCTATATATAAACGTTGGTTTATCAAGAATACGCAAGAAAAGCACTTTGAATTGTTGATTCATTGCTAGAGATGGCTTAGAACCAATAGTTCATTATCTAATGGATTTTTCTGTTCTAATACTCCATCCGAGAGTTATTAGTATTTATCAAATATGTTCCTATCTAACGAAAGGCTATTGGATCAAATGATAAAGACATTGCTGAGAAAAATATGGCTTTTCTTGGATGAAATGAAAATTGGATTCATGGAATACTAGAAAGGTTTCCCATTACTTAGCCAGAAAAATATGTGGTGATGAAATAGGGATTAAGTGGAACAGAATTGACTGAGTGATAGAGTCATTGAAACACCTCTTTCTTCTCTATTTTCGACCTTAGCCCCATAAAGCAATATGCTACTACTGAAACACAGAAGAATTTAATCTTAGATCAAAACACTATGTATGGATGGTATGAATTGCCTAAACAAGAATTTTTCAACAGTGAATAACTAGAGCTATTATTCACTACATCAAAAAATTTCCATTAATGAAAGATGGAAATCCATTAGAAAATCAAAACTACACATGTCGAATGAAATGGTTGTTGCTATCTACTCCAATAATGAATTATTGGTTTATGTTTAACTGAATAACTAAATAAAATAGATAGACTTTTCTCTTCGTCTCAGGTCGAGGGATTGTCTCAATTGGGAGATCTCCTATATGGATAATACACATTCTAGTTGACTAAGCCTAATTTGAATTGTTTTGTTTCGAAGCAAAGGGTTAGTTCGTACTATTCATATATTTATAATCAAGAAGTATTGTATTCTCTTTCAAATAGGCCCTGAAAGGAGAAGGAAGGCTAGAATGCCAACAGGCGTCTAGTATTGAATTCACTCAATCCGATAGTACCCATTTTTGGAATGTCCAGTGCCAAAGTCACTAAAATGGGCAAGTTATTGATCCCGAAAATGAACTATGTAATGTACTTTATTGGCTAGGTTATGGGTAGGCATTTTACTAGAGGTTTCTATTGTATCAATCTACCCTTGTGTGATTCCTGTTGAAGTGGAAGGTGGGCACAGGGCAGATGATTTCAAAGTGGACTCTCCATTCATTAGATATAGAAGATCGCCAAGATTTTGTGATTCACTACCGAACTTATTCTACTCGATTCGAGATCTCTTATTGAATTGCTCATTCAATGAATATTCTCAATATTATGCCTTGAAGAGGACTTGAACCTCCATACTCTTTAGCACGAGATTTGGAGTCTTGCGTGTCTACCATTTCACCACCAAGGCATTGTGAAAGTGAACCGTATTCCATGAATATGATATCTATCTAGTGTAATGTATGGAATATATGACAAAGGTAGAGTGCTAGAGTATTTCTATTGATTGGTCATGTCATATAGGCCCAAGTCAAACATCCAATTGCTTCGATTTGAATTATCCTAAGGATACCTTATATATATTAATTTTATATCAAAGCAAAAAGGTGGACAATCAAACCTATTTCTCGATTCAGTAGAAGCCAAAAGAGTTGAATAGGGTCCTAAATCCAAATAAGGATAGATATTTAAAAAGCGGGTTCGATTACACCTATTCCTAATCTGAAATGGAATGTAACAACATAGGGATCCATATGTAAACATAGTATCTATTTAGATATACTCGAATGACCCCTTCTCATAATGAGAATGTATAGAACCTTATTCTGGTTTGGTATGGAATGAACTTATAATTATGGAATCGACTCGATCATCGGATTATAGATTATAAGTTCATAATCCTAGCCTATTCTTGGCAAAACAGATCTACTAATTCTTTGATTTCAGTTAGTAAAAGGGATCTTGAACTAAGAAATGGATTCTAGAAGCTAAAAAAGGGTATCTTGAGCAACAGTAATAATCAGGTTCATTGATATTCTTGGTATAGTAGATGCTATTACACATATAATCATACTCAATTCGATGGAATTGTTTGATCTTAAAGGGGATCTTCCATAATTTCGCACGTGAGGTGTTATTTCTTAGTTTCACCCAATCATTAACAACTTAATTATTTTTAGATAATAGTAGATAGAAATAACGCTTGTAAGGAGTCCTATTGAAACCAAGAAGTATAAGCTTACCTGCCATCCACACCAAAATAAATAAAGTTTTCCAAAAAAACCTACTAGTGGAGGAAGACCTCCTAAGGATAAGAGACATAGGGCATAAGAGAGAGCTAAAAAAGGATCTTTCATGTATAATCCTATATAATCTCGAATGTTATCAATTCTAATACGTAGACCAAATAATACAATGCAAGCAAAAGTTCCTCGATTCGTAGAGATATAGAACAGCATATAAGTTATCATGCTCGCATATCCACCATTTGAGTCTCTAACAATGATTCCAATAATTACATATTCGATTTGACCTATGGATGAATATGCTAACATACGTTTCATGCTTATTTGAGTAATAGCAATGAGATTCCCTAATATAATGCTAAGAATAGCTAGGATTTCCAAAAGAAGATGTCATTCGTTTGATATGAAATAAAAAGTAATATCGAGAATTCGAGTGGCTGAAGCTAAAGCAGCTACTTTCGAAGTAACATAAAGAAAAGCAACGACTGGAGTAGGAGAGTCAGAGTTGAAAAGAGGATTCCTCACTTTTTTCTCTCATTCAAAACCATGCATGAGGCTTTCATCTCGCATGGCTCCTAAGTGATAAAAGAAAGAAGAACTCATCTTCTTTCTTTTTTGATTACCTTCCTTACGTATGTATAAGACCGATCGATTTTTAAAAAGGATTACTAATCCTTAACTTTTCTAGGAATCCTTCATCAGTGGTTGTGAATAACTGATATTCTTTCAATCTTTTCAACCTTGGTTCCGTAGGAGCAAGTCAAATAGATTGAGAAATTGAACAATCTAATTTGATTCATTCTTAATAGCCATGAGATGATCATCTTAGGGTAATCCTTTTGTCAGTGGATGCTCCTATTACACTCGTAGTCTCTGAAGGATGAGAACTAACTATGTAACATCTACATTGAGAATTTAAGTATTGTATACGTTATTAGTCCAATCCTTTGTAGGAACTACCCGTAATAACTAGTGCAAAATGGATTTGTTTATCATAAAGAGATCCATTGTTCCTGACCCTGCTTTACCTTAATTGTTACTTGAACAAGTAAAAGTTTTGTCTTGGTCAAAGTGGGGATAACATTTCTCTTCTACATGTCCATGGAGTTTTGAAAATTCCAAACATCTCAGAGATAGATAGAGAGGTAGGAATTTATCGAACGAACCGCACTCCTTCATATACGTCAGAAGTCCATTGATGAGAAAGGGTTGGGGAAAGCTTGAATCCAATTCCTACAGTGATGAATATAAGCGCAATTGAAATTCTTAGGGAGTTATACATTTGTATATTGATAAGACCATTCACTATTTCTTGAACCTCGATCTCTCCCCCAGATGAACCATATAGCCAAGAGAAACCATGAACCAAAATAGAAGAGCTTACCCTACCCATGAGTAATTATTTCATAGTATCCTCATTAGACCATACATCTTTCTTAGTATATCTAAATAACAGGTAAGAGCATAAACTGAAACAATCTAGAGCTACAAAGATAAAATCGTTAGCACCGCATAAAAACATTCCTCTTAAAGTAGCTGTTAATACGAATAACAGAAACTCTATTATAGCCATTTTTGTACATTCAATGTACTTTACAAATAGAGGAATACATAGAGTTGAACATAGTAAAATAAGAAATTGAAAGATTTTGTTGAAATTGTTCGTTTGGAAATTTCCTGAAAAGATAATCATAGTTCTTCTCTCCATCGGAATAATTGGGCCATTATGCTTATTACTAAACTTGTTGAAGAGATGAAATATAAACAAGGTATATCTTTTTTATCAAAAGTTGAATCAATCATCAGAAGAAGAATTAGGTCCAAAATTAGGATACATTATGAGAAAATAAAACTTCCATCAAAGAGAAGCAAATGAAAGGCTTTCATAAAAATTCTCATGGAATTGAGAATGAGGTTTTCACTCTGTACATGCCAAATCATGAATTAGTAACTGCATCTAATCTCCAAAATAATTACAATTCTTTCAAAATTTATATTATTGAAATGGAATATTTACGGAATCCCCATGAATAGGATTAAACCTTATTCCATGGTATTTCCATGAGATTCCTCTTTCTTATTCTTAAGCAAGTCCTCGAAAGGGCTTAGTTGATTCATGATTTATGTTTCATCTTTCGTTTCTTTTTTATTTTTTTTGAGAAATATATTGATCAATTCCAATTCTTTCTTTTTCTATTGATTCTTTTTCGATCGAGATATATGGATCTACGGATCTATGTGTTTATATAGATCCTCTACTCATAGATTAATGAAAATGTGCAAAAGCTTTATTTGCCTTTGTCATTCTACGAGTCTCTTCCTTTTTTCATATAGCATCGCCACTCCCTTTGGCAGCATCCATTAATTCGGAACTTAATTTGAAAGCCATATTTCGACTTGGACGTTTTCGATATGCCCCTAATAACCGACGAATGGCAAGTGCTTTTCCTTGTGTGGATCTTATTTCAATGGGAACCACGTCTTGCTTTTACTACTATATCAGGAGTTACTCTACATATTGCTCAACACAAAACAAATAGTAGGTTTGTTTTTGTCTTTTGTTGAATCTTTTTCATAGCTCGATAGATAATTTGATAAGCCAATGATTTTTTTCCATATTTCAGAATATGATTAACGAACATGTTAACTAATCGATTATGATAAATTGGATTGGATTTTGCAGTTTTTTCTTCTGCGGTACCTCGACATGAGTTAGGGTCCAACTTTAATATGATTTTTCATAAATCAGCAAAAATACTAAGAAAACCCAAAAAATTCTAGAAAAATTTATTCTTAAATATTTTCATGTGTAGAATCTAGGAAAAATATGATTTTGTACAAATTTAGTAGTTATGATATATATCGTTAAGAAATTGGCAAAATTAAGCTATTTTCGATATCAGAATAAATTAGTCAAATGATGTAGTTTCAACTTCAAAGTTTTTTTATAAGCTTCCATATACTTATATTAATTCTTATAAAAATATTTTTTTATTTTCTATATTTTATTGGATTTTTTAGCTTCAAATTGTGAATAAAATGGTTATTTAAGTGAAAATTAATATAATTTTTCTAAAGTCCCACACTTGAATTCTAAGTTTGAACATTTAGTAAAGTATTTATAATACATTAGAGTTGTGAAATTGAGTTTTAAGGCCAAAAGCTACAGGAACCCATGATTTGTTTTTATGAGTGTGGGTTAGTAGCTTGTTGACTTATTAAATTTGATGGAACAGTGAATGAGGATATGTTATATGAGGAATTGGGAAGTAATGAAGTCATAATTTGATTAATGAAATGTTATTTGTTGTTATTCCTAGCTAGAATTAGAAGAAAAGTGCATAAATTCTTAAGTTATAGTAAATTGGTTAAATATAGAGGCTAATTCAAAGGATTCTGAATGAATAATACACTAAGGAACATACTCAAAGGTAGAATCAGAGGCAACCTTAAAAGTAAAAAGTTAGTATAGGGGAGTTTAGAAGCTAAATCAAAGGATAATTTCTTAAAGACTTCAAGGTTAGTTAAAATCAAAGCGAATTTAGAGGATTCCGTGACCTAAAAAAACTTATAAAACTAGAGAACCACTTAGGAAATCATAACATATAAGTGAATATAACCTATAAAACTAAGGCCAAAATAACTAAAAAAAATATAAAACGAATTAATTACTATTAATCTAAAGATCAAATATGGATTAAATATAATCTATTGTATATGTATATTGATAGTTAAAGACCATTAAGGCAATGGTCAAAACTAGTAAACTAGTGAAGTGTAAGTTAGTTAGGATCCATGCATCACAGCATATTAGAGTATTATGTTAGAGTACTTGGAGGCTTGGGAGTCTATTTGATTGTAATTGTAACTTAGTTAAGCATGCCTCATGTATGAATATTTACTTAAATTGTGGACTTAAAGTGCTGTCTTGTATAATTATGTTTGATTTGCTTTGTCTTGCTAATTCATTGATCACCTTTAACTGGAATTAACTAAAAACTGACCCTTAACTTAACTGGATATGCAAAACAACCCACTAAGGGAACGATTAGATGCGTCAAACCAAATACTGACCCTTTTAGTGAGGATAGCTAAAATGATCTTTTCTCTAACCTTAATCTAACTAAGTGACAGAAGAAGAGGTCGTGGTAAGATTGGGGGCCATGATTTGAAGGTAGTCTCAAGAGAAAGGTGTTCTCAATTGCACAAGCCTAGGTTTGATTTGATTTAAGTTGTGTTGAAACTCCTCAATTTGATTTAGAGTGAACGTAATTTCTTTAACTCACAATAAACCGGTTAACATTGTGCGATGTCTCATTTGGCTGTTTGCATTACATTAATTAAAATGTAATGCCTGAAAACCATATTTGTGTTTGCTGTATTCTTTTGCCTCTCTCCCATTTACTAAGTTAGTTTTGCTCACATGCCTATAGACCATTTTGCAGGTGTAGACCTAGGATTAAGAATGTAACACTGTAATTACCCTTACATTAATGTAAGTCGGGGTAGGGAAGTGAGGAGACTAGAAGATTTATAATGGCTCGATCTTCTGTTTTGGTTTTTCTTAGATTTTTGTGGAAACAAATTGGGATCCCTTAGGCCGCTTGTTAGTTTCCTACTTTAATGTACACAAACTTAAAACCTATGGCTTTTGTAAACTTTTATAAGAACTGGAACTTTTAACATATAAATACTTATGTATATATTACTATGTTATTAAGTTGTATATTACAAGTTACATTGAACAAGTGTTTTGAAAAGCCATTCCATAGGTTTTCTTATTAATAGGTATCGAATTGCATACTTCAAAGCAATTGAGTCGGGTACGTTTAGTGTAAACTAGGTTTATAATAGCAGCTGTAAAGTCAGCATTTATCTTAGAATAGTTCATATAATAAAACTATTACGACTTCACCACTTCGAGGCAAAACATTTACTATTAATTATTCAATTTTACATTTATTATTTTTTAACTATTCAATTATTCTCAATTCCAATTTGTATGCTTTTATTTCCCATTTAATTTTGAAAAATTATTGTTTCTCAAGTTCCTGTAAAGACAATAGACATATATGCATCTATATTTTCAATTTTTCATAATAATAGAACGTTAATTCCAATCTCTTAGTTGCTCTTATTTCCCATTTTCATGCTTTTATTATTTCCTTTTTTTTTTTAGAGATCATTGACCCTTTAACTTTCCTTAAAAACATAGATATGCTAACATTATTAAATTTCCATAATAATGAAATGTTAATTCCCATCTCTATCAATCATTTTTTAATTGTTCTTAATTCTTATTTTCATTCCTCTTTTTTTTTACCTTGTTAATTTTGAAATTTTATTTTGCCAACTAACCTAGGGAAATTATTGCTTCTTTAAATTTTTTTAAACATACAAACACTAACATTTTCAAATTTCTATGGTAATGAGATATTATTTCTATCTCCATCAACCATCTATTTATAAAGATTACATTGATTAATTTATGTAAATTAAACTTTTCATAAAATGAGAAACCATCCAAATTCCAACCTTTCTTATACCATTTATCTTTATACAATTTTGTCTCATTAATAATTCATATCATTTTATTTTTAATTTTACTAATTAGTTTTTCTTAATTTCAATTTCAAGATTTTGTTGTTTTTAATAATGCCTCTCATTAAAAAAGAAAAAAAGAAAGAAAAAGAAAGGCAATTTCAATTTATATACCCCTTAGTTATCTTTTTGCAAATTATAACTTTATAGCTAAAAAGTTTTTACAATTAAACAATCCATGATGCATCTAACTTAAAATATGCCAAGTGTTACATTTTTGGTAGGATCAACTTTCCCATATGGCAGCACCATATATATATTGAATTATTTTAAGTTTTGTTTTTATGTCTTTTTATTGAAAAGGACAATAAGATAGAAATGAATAATGAACAAACTATGATACTTCCTCAAATTAAATAAATAATGAGATACATGAAATATGAAATATATAAAAAACAAATGGAAAATAAGTTATTGAAAGTAAAATGCATGAAATCGGTAACAGGGGTTTAAAAAGACAATGAGTAAGTCGTATTACGTTAATTACTAACTCCACTAATCTCTTTGTGTGAAGAACGTGTTGTCTACTTTTTATAAACTAAACATTCCATAAAGTAAGAATTTATTTGAACTTTCACCTTCCCTCTTATCAATTTATCTTTCAACCAAAAAAAAAATGGAAAAAAGAAATTCATATACTCCATAAATGTTTGTTTAAAAATGATACCTTATAGCTAATAAAATTCTTTAATTATTATTTTTTTTGCCATCATTTTGGTAAAATGAATAATTCATTACACGTTAGACCTAAAATGATGAGATATAAGGAGTTTCTTTCTTTCCTTCTTTTTTTTTACATAAAGGAGATATAGAAAGTTTGAATAATTTTCTTTTACCAATTTTGTCATATAATAGCACAATTGATACATTGAATTATTCTAAATTCTTTATTTTATATATCTTAATGTAAATGGAAGTGGAAGTGATAATGTGGCTGATTTGGATAAAAACAAAAAAGTGTCATATATTATTTATAAAATATATAGTAAGAAGCCTAAAATAAGAAATAGTTCATCAATTGCAAGATGTGCAAAATTAGCAAATGAGGGTTATAATGACATTAGGTACCTCTAAATTACATTAGTTCATATATCCCTTAATTATCTCTTTATAAAAATTATTCATATATTAGACTTTCTATAAAAGAATACATTCAAATTCCATCCTTTACTCTCATTCATTATTTTTAACTTTCTCAAGCAAGTTTCACATTTAAAACCATTCCAAATTCCTTATTTTTATGTCTCTTTAATGTGATTCAAAGTGATACTAATAGATATTGATACTAAAAGATATGATATATTATTAAAGAAATGCATAATGAGATACTTAAAATAGATAATATAAAAACATTCAAGCATGATTTCTAAAAATTTATTGATTAGAGAACATACAATACAGTAAAGGTAAGTTAAACAGACATTAAATACTCTTTATGTAAAGTTTGGTTCAAGAATGTAATGATATACATGTATTTTAGAAACAATAAAATACTAATGATAAAAAGTAATAATAGTAAATGACACATTAAACATAATAACAATGGTGCAAAATGTAAAAGGTACTATACATACAAGTAGTCGTTTTTTTTTTTTTAGGAGGTGAATAAGGTAACTGATATTTATAGTGCTTGTGAAATAACATAAAAAGCATGTATTGTGAAGTTACAAATAGTAAACTTTATGAAATACTAATATATTAAAAGGGAAATTTGGAAAATATAGAAGAAAAACCAAAAAGTCCTTTTGCATTTTAATACTATAGAAGATTAGAAAAAATATTATGTAAGTAAAATAGAATGATGTCATAAATGTGAAATTCAAACATTAATTGATTAATAAATTCTTTTTATTTCAAGTTAATGTTTTCTTCAACTTGACAATTAGTACAACAATCCAAAACATTAATAATATCCTTTTTATATAACAATCTTTAAATAATTTTCAAAGTTTGCCACAAGTACATATTGATTTTCCATTCAAACATAATTACGTCTAAATTATTTTTGTTATAATGTTTAGACGACATAAAAATATATTGAATAGAAGAAACCTCTAATGAAATGAAGTAAGGTAAAAACAATAAATTAAATTGTGCTTATTTAAATTAAATTTTACATTGATAAAACAATTCCAAATACAATATGAAATTGAAAGAACAATTAAAATTACAATGGAATCATATAATATGATAATTTAATTCATATAGCTCCACGATTATAACAAAGAACATGAAATTGAAAAAAATATTTAAAATCACAATGAAATCACATAGTATTACAATTGAATTTATATAAATTGAATATTACAATGAAATTCAATATTAATAACTTTAATGATAGAATGCATTAGTTTTATAGTACTAGAATGTAATTTATATAGCTCTAAATACGTTTACCTACGAATTTAAACAGTTAAAGCCACCTTTATAAACTTCACTATCAAGCTTTTTACTTCTATGGTTTCCAAAACCCGATCTAGATTCATTCTCTAGTCCATCGTCACCTATATATTAAAAAAAAAAAGAAAAAGAAAAACTACTTAAGAAAGATAGATCAATATAAAATTAAATCATAATATTTAGGGAAATATATGAAATTGAAACTTGCAACCTGAATCAAACAAGAGGGTGAAGCTCCAATTTAAAAAACAATGAAGAGGGAAGATTATGAAAGGAGGAGGAGAATGAAGAGAAATGTGGAGTATGTAGACCTATTTATAGCAATAAATAATGGAAAATAATTATGAAATGGCATTATGATATGATAAAAGAATTATTGAAATTCATTAATAATGATAATAGAATAAAAAGGAAAGAGGTTCCCAAACCATATATTATAATACAATTTGATTATATAGGACTATTAATATATAGTAATAATAATAGTCATTATTGTTGTACACTAATATATATTTATTATGAGAAATTTTATAATCTTATCTTTTATTTTGATGGGACTGGTCTTGTTCATAATCTCATTATTCATTTTCATGTTTTAAATCCGAACCATTGAATTTATAAATTATTTAATGGTTTAGATTTAAAAGTGATTAAATCAAGAGTGACAATGATGGCAGTATCAGTCTCCTAAAAATAATTACAAGACCATAGAAAAATTCATTTATTATAGTTTAAAAGAATAGGGTTATAATTATTATTGTGCATTATTTATGGACAATTTTTAATATTTACTTTATAACATTTCTTAAATATAATTTATTTGACTAAATAATTGTTTCGCATTTAAAATTTTATGGTAGATGTTAGCGTTTCACGTTACTAATCAATCAGAAATAACATAAGACTTGACCACATCAAATATATGCCAACCTTTTAGCCCTTTTGTCTCAAAACGTGTGTCATCTAGTAATTATCCCAAAACAAAAAGTCAAAATCATGACAGTTGGCTGTCGGTCCTCATCCTGTGTTGAGAATTGCCTGTGTGTATCGGTCAGGACTCCGGAGAAAGCATCTTTCCATAAAGCATTCTTTCATGCATGCACTTTAGTTATCATTCTGTCTCTCAATTTTCCTTCTTTATCTTGAGAAACTTTGCTAGAATTCTGATAAAAAACTTGCTTGTAAATGCAGAAACCATCCCCACCTAGTGGAGATAATGGGATTGGTGCATGCTTTGTTGTTTTAGTTGTAATCTTGTGTACATGAGCCGTTGCGGTTGCGGATTGAAGTAGAAACTGTCTATGGATAAAGTTATTGCAACGTAAGCAAACAATAGTTAAAAAGAAAAAAGTGGGGAAAGACAGACAGTTTAGCAATTCATATGAAAACAAAAAAAAAAAAAAAAAAAA